>CM044397.1:7925000-8525000 GCA_024322285.1 Musa beccarii | reverse complement strand
GATTAACGGCAGCCTATCCCTCGGGCGATGGGTGCGTACCTCATTCCGGACGTCGATCAGCTTGTATGGGACGGCGCCGTGCAGTGTCGTTCCAAGCTTTTGGGGACAAGTTGCTTCATTCGGCTCTGGGCAGCACGGAGTAGTTGTCACATTCGATCTGAGGTAGCATGTCAGACGTGGTGTCCTGCATCAATCCGAGGGTTGTCTCCGTGCTGATGCGTCTGCTAACTGCCTCCACGTGGGCGGCACCAGGATGTCCCCTATCACCTGTTTATAATCCGAATTCTTGATTCGGATCAAGAAGCATTTTGAGATTTTTATAATTAATGTTTTAAAAAATAATAAATTCTAATAGGAGAAGAAGCTCATTAAAAAATTTAATAATTTGATTCTTATATAAATATTTTATATATTATTAGGTTTTGATGAGGAAGAATAAGATATGATGAATATTTTTAATATTCATAAGTTATACTTGGATTTATGTGAGAGGATATATAAATAAATTTATATTTGAGTAGAGATAAGTCAAAGGTTTTCTTCATCGATATAAGCAGGAAGTTGTTAAACCATATAAAATTTATGTTAACTTCTTGATATCTTCTTGATCATTGATTTTCTGATTTTGAAAATCTTTTCTTTTTTTTATCAAGATAATCGAAGTGAAGATAGATGCTATGAAAAGATGAATCAAAATAAAAATTTTATTAAAAAAAACTCATACTATTAGTTTTGTTATCGGATTATATCCTCCATATTCATTTTCACCTATAGGCATCCATTTTATTCTATTTAGATGAAAATATCCTCAAGCTTTGCTTAAAATGACTTGATCACATAAGTTATTAAAAATTCTTAATTATTATAAAGTTTTTAAAAATATAAAAATGATAATAATAATCTTAGAATCATGTCCTAGCAATTATAAGATGATTAATATTTTTTAATATTTTTTTAAAAAATTATGATAAATTTTTTTGAATAGCATATATGATCAAATCATTTTAGTAATGTATAAGTACATTTTTATTCAAATAAATAAAAGATCTTTAGGTAAAACAAAATATGGGGCATGATCCAAAAACCAATAGAAGAGTGTTTTTCGGAAAAAGTGTCCGATCAAAATTAATTAACTTTTCAAACAGTAAATTTCAATTCAAGATAATTTACTACCAAGTGGCAATCGCCATTTTCTGAAGTATTTACAGTGTTTAATCTTACAAAAGAAATCCTTCAAAACAGATAAAGAGCCAGCAAGAATTGCATGATTCTATAACTGTCATTACAACACAATTGATAATTTACTGAGTATTTAGCACCAAGATTTTAAACCTCAATCGAGCAATAATTTCGGTAATATATTATATTACTATGTTGTTAGAGTAGGAAACAGTATACTAATTAATATTCATAGATATAATTCTAGCCAATGAAGCTCGAACTTTGGAGTACTAGGACAGTTTAGAGGTCTCCAAACACACCCATGCCTCCAGTACTGTCACATGAAACAGAAATTAGAGATTGACGTTGTTTTTAGCACAAATGTCATAGATTACAAGTTCCGAGGACTATGGCATTTACATCAAGACCTTCTGATACGTGTTGGCGGAGAGCTTCTGATACGTGGTGGTGGTTCTCTTAACTTACAAAGACAGGTTCTCCAGAATTCTATCAAATGTTCTTTCACAAGAGTGACCATCAACTGTGAGCTAATTCAGGGGATGACACAAAACTTATACTCAATTGAGAACAAACTAAGCAAAGTTGGATGATGAACATGCCTGTTTAACATTCAATTCTCCCACAAAAGGTGCAGCTGCTTGTTGATGCACTAGGCCACCCATGTAAAAGATGATAATAGTCTGTCAGTCTGCAAGTTTACTACCAGGCCATGCTAGAAAGCTATCTTGTGATCCGAATTCCTGTACAAGAGATGTTCGAGGTCAGAATATTGACATAGAAGAACACATGCAGACTGAAAAGATCAAAATCCAAAAATTACGCATGAAATTATGAAGCATACAAGTTGGCTCAGCCGGAAATCTGGAGGAGTATCAAGTTCAATGTTAGCATGATCAGTGGTGTCTAAATTTTGACATTCTTCCAAGTCCATTTTCAAGGCTTCTGCACCCATGGCAGCATAATCAGATAAGCATAGGTTGCTCTTTTTTACTTCTTCACCAGCACAGGAAGATTGACTCTGAAGAAACTCCTCGCAAAGAGCAATCCCCTCTGCTAGCTGCTGAGAGTCCAGTAGGTATTGTGATTCACCTTCCCACCATTTGGTATCCTCTGTTGGATGCTCACCTTGATCATTAGGCTTATCACCCGCAAGATGCACATGATGCTCTTCATCTCCAGAATGATGAACATTTGACTAGTATACAAGAGTTTCCAGTCAGAGACAACCATATGGATAACATAGCAGAAGAAAATATATTGCAACATAATTCAACCTTTTCTTTTAACTTAGGTGATAGTTTTTCAAAGATTCTGTTGGAACAAAAAAGTAGATATACTAATTCAACAATGGCTACCTGACCAGATATCACTTCAAGTCTCTCAACATGGTCTTGCTTATCACCGGAATTCTGTTCAGGAGAACCTGGGACAACACCTGAAGCAGGGTCTAGCTCAGTAACAACATTGTGGTCTATCTCCATGGTGAGATTTTGTCCATTTTTATCACCTGGCTTGGACTGCTGCTGATAGAATATTTTAGACACAACATATTCACCATCCTTCTCATCTTCCCCTGTGCCCAAATGGTGTTGGTGCATTACCCAATTTGTTTTCTCAGGTTTTTCACCCTTTGTTGTGCTCATATACAAAACCATTATCTTCTTGCATCCAAGGTGTCTCCCATCCACAATTACTGGTTTTGTCTTGCCAGTCTTATGCCAGCGAACATCTACAAGATCATCAGTGTTTATCTTCCGCCTTTTTCTTGTTCCAATATTGTATGCCTTGAAAGTCCTATGAAAAAAGTGAGACACACTTCCATCCTGCTTGACACCTACCAGACAGAAATTATGCACCAATTAGCAAACTTACATATAACATCCATATATATTTGTATATATATATATATATATATATATATATATATATATATATATATATAATTGTACATAGCCATCTTAATGTCAAATAGCAAAATGAGCTGCCTCGGAAATATATAGGCAACCTGACATCATACCATGAAGCATTGGTTTAAGGGGCAGCGAACAAAGTCTAAAAAGATTCCTTACTCAATCTTTTAAAATTTCAATGATAAAATTCCAGATTGTTCTCATTCTTCTTCTTGCTTCACCACTGTCCATCACCATGACCACACCATCTCTACCAACACCACCATATCCCTTGATCCTTATTGTCTGCCACTGCGACGTCCACCACCATATTGTCTCAACCATCAGCACCACACTACACCCCAGCATCACATCTTCTAACCTTTTGTTCCATCACCACTGTTGCCCCCTACCTCAACACGGCCAATATGCCTATTCTACCACATACTGATGGCTGTGATGATGATGGAGGAAAATGAACAAATGGACAAAGGATGAAAGAGTTTATTTTCTCCAAATCAAATAGATTTGGTAATATCCTTTTTTTGTTGATGACCATGCCTGAAATGGATTATTTGCAATAAAATGCACTATAATCAGTTAGAAAAATCATGATAAGATAGCGAAAAAAAGAAAAGAAAATTTTAAATGTTACCTGGCAGCTTCTTAGGATGAGTGTAGCATATCCCATCTTCTTCCTCAACAGTTGGAATGAATTCATTAATGAAAGGATGTGGTTTTGCATCACCTGCCCCAACTTTTGCCATCAAATGTGATATCAACTCTTGGTCGGATGGATCAAATTTCACACCTTTGGGCAACCCCGGCCATTCCTGGACAACCTGAAGATAGGACAGATTGTATTCACAAATTAAGAAAGGTCTTCTTCAGCTATTAAAAATTTATTAATTTATATCATATCAAATATGGCTTTTGGTTCTCTTTGTCAAAAGTAAACTTCCGATAATAATTCAACAGCTAGCAAATAGCTTTAGTTGACATCTAATATAATCCACCAGAAAAATAGAGTAGAATAACCTTGTCGATAAGAGAACCATAATTGCATTCCAACATAAAATATATTGACATCTAAAAAATCGAGCATACATCACTGTTATCTATGACATGGTTGCATCTAGGACAAGCTTTAGTTGGGTTGCTTATCCATTTGACTTTGCTCGGGTCCACTGTAGCAGAGGCATTTTTAATCTTTGTCGCGATTCTTTTACTGTCAATTAACCAAGATGGGCTGCATAAGAAGATTTCATTTTTTAGTCACTCCTCAAAGCAGAAAATATTAAATAAAATAAGTTAAGTAATTTATCCAACTATTACTTGCACCTATATTGTCTAAAAGACACAAAAGAGAACAATGAATAAAAACTCCAAGAAATAGAGAAACAAAGTTCATACATTGACCCTTCGATTACCAGTCTCATATAATATTAAAGAAAAGGTAAACCCAAAACGGGAAACAAAAAAGACAGCAAAACATATCATATCAAGCGCCATGGAACATGTTCTGATAGATCTCCAAGCGTATGAAGCTACTTGTGAAAATAATTATGGAAATAGATTAACTGTCTCAAATTTTCCTTTTATCTTCATATGGCTTAATATGATTATTTAACTCGTTATTCTCAGTTCAAACTATTAAGTTAGATGTTCAAGATTTTCATAAAAGAAGTTAAGTTTCCAATGATAAAGCAATATACAAAATGAAATCATCAAATACTCATAATGTAGGGAAAGTGCTTCTCATGATATGAGATTTTGCTTAAAGCAGATTGTAGAAACAGCAAGAACTACTACATAAGTAACATTATTCACATTCCAGAATGTGATGAAAATATGTTACAGACTAGTCAATTTTACCGATGATGATTTTGTTCATTACTTGATGTTTCATCCAAATATGTATGAGCTACCAATTTTTCAACTCAATGATTCCAAGATACTCAAAAACGAGATAGTTCTTATAATTCTTTTCCCTTGGACACAGGCTTCACAAATGCAGCATAATGTCATGATTACATATGCTTAATCCAAATCTTCACCAGGTTCCACTCCCAGCTACCGATTTCTAGCTCAAGGATACTAAACGTAAGTGCATTAGGACCAACATGCAACATAGTCAGATATCAATAGGCCAAATGGCATAAACTTTCCAGCAAAAGAATGCCAATGTAGCTTGAATTACGACAAGTTGAAGAAGCAAGTGCAACCAAATATTATATTGATGAGCCTTAAAAATGTACATAATGCATATGCTACCAATTCTTTTACAAAGTGATCAATGTGATCTAGCTTGGTAATATTAAGGGCCTACATCAAGCCACTATTCTTACAGGGTCCACCTTGGACACAACTATCTTTAAACAATTGCCTTAAATATATAACAACTAATGATTAGTTTGGTTCTGTTATATCAGATAACACCACTCAACAATACAAATATGCAGTACTGTTCATCAATGGAAGGAATAGGAATAACATGATTGTCATGTTTTTGGAAAACTATTGTCAATAGAGCTAAGTGGCAGAAAGAAGTGAGACACAAACCAGATATAAATGGGACCATTTCTAATTTTGTCAGTTGTCATTGCTTTATTTTTGGTTACATACTAGTTTATGAATATAAAACGGACCCAACTAAAACTTAACTACTTCCTACTTTGTTCAAATCCACATGTACCCCTCAGTGAGAGATGAAAGTTCTTTTGTTTAATTTTCAGCCAACTTGCAAGCATCTAAATGGAGAAACAAACAAGTCCTGACTAATAACATGATTGCATGATCATTCAACTTATTGCCAACCAGTGAAGCAAGCAACAAGCATAGGATTTAGCCAAATAAAGTTAAGTAAATGTTATATATTTTAAGTCAGGTGCTACAATGGTGATGCATCATTCATTGTGGCAATAACTTTCATGAATGTTAATACAATGGTAATAAACAAAATAAGTGGATCGCCTCAGATTCTTTTAAAGCTTCATATATGGTGCTTAGGGAAACAAAAATCAGGAAATCACAATAAAGATACTCATTCATGAGAACAAAACACAAAAACATCTATCTTTTAAATAAGTAGATCTTCTCAGACCCAGCTAAACCTTAACTACTTCCTACTTTGTCTGCAAATCCACGTACTCCGTTCGACCAGAGATGAAAGGTTCTTTGTTTGTCAGACAACTTGTGAGCATCTCCTTCATGGAGAAAGAAACAAGCCCTGATTAGTAGCATGATTCCATGATCATTCAACTCATGGTGAACCAGTGAGGCAAGCAACAAGCGAACTGGGACAGCAAGTTTGCATGACCCATATAAGGATTTAATTATAGAAAGTCAAGTAAAAGCTAGATCTTCTAAATCAGTTGCTACGATGCATCATTCTTGTAGGCAACAAGTCAGGAATTTTACCACAATGAGAAGAAACAAAATAAGTGGATCTTCTCAGACACCAACAATGACATCAAAATAAAAAGGATTCTTCTAGGGCTTAATACACGGTGCTCGGGGAAACAAAAACCAGGAAATCTCAATAAAGAAGCTTAATGAATCTTCAGACACTATCAGTGACATTCGGATAAAAAATGATTCTTCTCCGAGCTTACTAGGAACAGAAATCAAGAAACCCCGACAAAGATCGTCGTTCAAGAGAATAAACACCAAAAGTTAACTTTTAAAGCTATTCGGTCAAAAATATGAAAGGCAAATTGTTCGCAGCAGACAAACAACGAAAAAAGGCGCGTTATCGAGATGATCGCTGAGGCGGAGAGCAGACCTGCTCATCCTCGAATGGGACCGTGATTAAAGGAGGGCCGTAGCTTCGATTGATATTGACTTGGAGGGGGGATCGGAAAGAGGAGCTAAGGAAACGGATTCGGAGATCGGAGGAGAGTCGTCGCGAGGGACTTTAGGGTTGGGGATCGGCCGGTGAGTGACTGGCAACGGAGCCGAAATTATAGAAATTTGAAGTGACTGTGACTGGGGACTGCAGTTTCTGTTTGATACGACGGCCAACGGCAAAGTGGACTTGTCTTTCAAAGCGTGTTCTTTTAGCCAACCCAATGAAAGACCAGTTTGGGCCTGTTATATATCTTGGGCTTTATTGGTTGGCCCAAGAGAGATCTAAATGCGTATTTCTTTTTTTCTTTTTTGGTTCTTTTATTTTATCCTAAAATAGTGAATTAGGTCTACGAAAAAACAAGTATATATATATATGCATTTTTAATAAATATATACTTTTTTAAATGTTTAAAATTTCTGGATATGTCATTCAATAGGTTAATTACTCTAATCATATTTATTAATAATTTTTTTAAAAAAATATTAAATATTTAGAACATCCTTTACACTTTGGTTGGTTGACTTTTTGACCTTTCATTTCCTAAATTTAAGTTTAAAGGGCAAAATACAAAGATTATTAATTTAGGATAAATATGTATTTAAAATTTTTAAAAGTCAATGTCATTGATGGTAAATCGTGGAGATTAACCTCGATATATTTTTTTGTGAAAATTCAGGAGTAAATATACTAAACTAATGTTTAGATGGGGGTATAAAAATTTAATTACTAATTTTGAAGCTTTATGCAATTTTATTAAAATGAATCTCACCCAACCCGGACGAACCGGTCCAATCGGTCCAGTCCGTCCAACCGGGGCACTACGAATCCTTTATGAGGTCAAAGTGGAGATGGCGGCGCGACAGAGGTTGGCGTTCGCAGGCTGAGAGAGACGAACGCAGATATAACGGCTGCGGTGAAGCCGGAGTACTTGGTGGTCGACCGGCACCCTCCCTTCACCGAGACCGTGGCCAACTTCAACACCCTCGACTACCTCCGCCTTCTCACCATAACTGGAGTCTCCGTCACCGTCGGCTGCCTCTCCGGTACACCCTCCATTTTCTCCTCCTCGTCTTTTTATTCTACATTCTCTTAATGTCTAGGATTATTCCTCCTCATCGGTGGCGGTGATGATGTTGATCTGGTTGCAGGGATCAAACCCAACGTCCGAGGCCCGTCCATGGTGACTGGCGGTCTCATCGGCGTTTTGGGAGGCTTTATGTACGCTTACCAGAATTCCGCCAGCCGCCTCATGGGCTTCTTCCCCAACGATGACGAGGTGGCTCGCTACAAGTAGTCTGACCGTCCCTGTCACCCCTTCTTTTTCGCTTTTCTTTTTGCAATAATTTCCTATAAGAAGTAGGTTTTATCACTGATGGTTACTTGTGCTTTTGTTTACAGATGCCTGTTGTTTTCTGTGGTATAAGTACCTTAATGTTTAGCAGTTATAGTTGTTGGTCATGTCCCGTTAATGTGATACTTTTGGATTCGTATTGGTGCAGAGAAGTTTGGAATCGAATGAATAAACTATTTTTTTCTGATAAATGAAAATGCATAAATTGTTGATCGATGTCAGGGATTTGGGCAGAATTTGCTTTTGGTCTGAGTTTGGTACCTGGAGTCGCTTAATCATCTTTTTTACTTGGTAGTTCTTTTATCTTGGGTAAGAACTCGATAACTTTAGATTTGTTTCTTGTGTATAATTGCATATTATGTGCATAATTGATGGGGTTTGGAATGTGGCTATTGCTTAACGTTCTGTAGTGTTTATATTATCTAGAGTTATTGCATCAATATAATCCCATTTTGGATACTTTTTTTTGAAGTGCTATGTTTTCTCATGCTGAGTTTTGATGATCTTTGTGATTGTTTTTGTTCTGACTCATCAGAAGTTCTTGATATGTTATTCTTCATTTCCTTTCATATATCTGCATGTTGGTTATGTTCTTAACCAAGCGTTTAAGTCTCTTGGCATCAGCCATTCAGATAAAATTGTTGATATAAATATTCATCAAAGTTGTAAACCCACTAGTAATTTGTGAATATTCTTAATTTCCTTTCATATATCTGCATGTTTGTTATGTTCTTAACCAAGCATTTAAGTCTCTTTGCATCGACCATTCAGATAAAATTGTTGATATAAATATTCACAAAGTTGTCAACCCACCAGTAATTTGTGAATGGCAGCTCTGGTGGAGTTTGTATTAAACTCTTCTTAGATTAAATTTCATGACTTTTATGTGTTGAAGACAGTTTTGATTTCCTGCATGAACATACATTTATATTAGTGGCTCTTTTCCTGTATTTTCTTTACTCTGATTGAGTAGGTCCATGCATGTAATGATAGTCTTGACATTTTGTGATCCACAACAATTTCTGCTTCTTTTTTATGTTCCTGTATTTACTTCATTTTATCATGTGAATGAGCTGGGCCATTGCATCGTCTGTCTAATATTTAAGTTCCAGAGTTTTCTGGTTGATTAGGATCAAGAAATGGACTAAATATTCAATTATTTATAAACTGGTGGACTTGGTGGCGAGTCACCTTTGAAATTATACTTTTGTCTGGTTGTAAAATTGTTATCTGTTAACTTGATTCTTCCCCAAACCTGTCATATTAAGTATTTTCTTATATCAACACTTGAGTTTAGTGTAATTTTCCATGGTACCATGGTCTGATGCTTGAATGGTAGCGAGGTTGATGTGTTAATGATTAATATGATGTACTTATCCAGTCTGGAGCTCCATAGGCATTCTATTAGTCTTTCGGAGATGTGAATCTGCTTAAGTGAGATTTTAGAATCCTCATCACTGGGGTGATAGTTGCAGAAATCCTTGCAAATTGACATTAGCTGTGGGACTCCTCATTTGTGATTTGTGGTAAATATAGAACTATTTGTTTTCCTTTTTCCTATAAACACTAGTTGCTGATATATGCTTAACATCATCTTGGACAGAGATTGGTGTACGCGCCCGCATGTGTGGTTTTTTTCTATAACAAATTGATAATGATAAAAAAAATCATGATGAGCATGGAATGAAGTTGAAAGAACTGTATTAATGATTATGTTGCAGCATGGCTTCTTGGGTGACCTTAATGAACATTTTAATTGGTCAATTGAAATGCCTATTCACAAATGTATTAGGGGATGATTGAGAGGTCAGGGCCAAGCAATTGTTGAGCTTTAACAAATTGGGTTTCAACTCTTGATGAGGTGTGTATGCTGCAAAAGTTTGGCACTAGAACTACTTTCTGTAGAATAAAAGCATATATTTATGAGCGTACCTATCATGGTTTCCTGAATGCTAAGATGCAACTGCCTACTCCTTTTCCTCAGTAAATTCGTTTTTGTCTTCAAATGGAGCTGGATATACTTATGCAAAAGGTGTATCCTTCGCATATTTGCATTAGTATTTGAATCTGGCTATCTAAAATTTCTAGGACACAGATGCAGATAAAGGTTGTATTGAGTTTAAATTTGTCCTAATATCTTATTATATCTACAAGTACTAAGTTTACCTATATTAATGCAAGAAAAAACTGTTTGATTGATTTTTCTATGTATACTATATTCTTTCATCATGTTTCTTTTTCTTTTTGCATTTGCTTTAAAAATTGTCTACCTTGGAAATATGATTGACAGATCTGCATTAGTTTCTAAATAATATTTTTATACATGCCTAAACTTCTGTTATGTTTCTTTTATATATCTGGTTTAGATCTTTACAAAAATATGGTCACAGAATCATGCATCTGATTGGTATTTTGTTCTTTTGTATACATTAATTTAGAGTGGATACTAATGTGATTTCTCCAATATCTGAGCCATATTCATCCTAATTTCATCTCTACCATTAGGGTATTTTAATCGTCATTATGGTGGTGTTTGAAAACTCTTGATAAATTCCTTGTTTTTTTTTTTTTTGGCTTGTTTAGTATGATCGAACCCTTTGACACTAAACTTTATAAGCCTAAGGAAAATTCAGAAGCAAAATATATTGTTTCATGTGGATTCTACAAGCAAAGTTGCGCGGTCATTGCTCATTCTTTATCGAAATTGTGACTAATTTTTAATGGTAAATATGAGTTGCACAAGTTGTAAGAAAAGTACGGGTTTCTATTTTGTGTTTGAAATAATGGAAAATACTTAAATTAATCTTCTTGTCAAGGAAAAAGAGTTGAGAAGTCGCAAAGAGGATGCTTTAGAAATGTTTTTTTAGTTTTATCAAAATAAGAAACAAAAATAAATTTGTTAATCAAATAAAAATTGGAAAACTATACTCATTTAGGGAAGCATCCAGTTCATGAACACAGACAAAACTAATAAATATTGCAAACCATGTTCACTTATCTTTGCACTCGCCACAAAACTCTACTCCATTGAAATCAATGTATTATTGAGCTTCTCTAAATAACTACACAAATAAATCAATTTTACTCTTTTAAGGCACTGATATGGGTAATAAAATATAGGACGTGATAGCTCGACGCCAACCAAGGCACGTCCCCATCCCAGGAAAATCGGGTCGTCCACAGGTCCACCTAGGTTCATACGCTATCAGACGTACGACACTGCGGAAGGACACACCACCAACAGTAATCTTCCCTATAAAACCTCTGCATTCAGGAGGAGAGAGGGGGGGGGGTGCTGGGAAGAAGAACAGAAGAAGGAGAAGAGGGAGGAGAAGAAGGAGGAGGAGGGGAAGAAGACTCTCTTAGCCACGCTCTCTATCGCTGCACGACAGCAGCCACGCTCTCTATCGTAGCATAGCAACAGCCAAGCTCCCATCGTTGCATGGCAGCGGCCGAACTCCCATCGCAGAGAGGAGCGGCACCGACCTCGAGACACTGGCAGCTAAAGGCTCTCTCTCTCTACCTCTTTCTCTCTCTATGAAACACTCTACTTACCCTCATCCAACGCTGACTTAAGCATCGGAGGGGTCAGGACGGGAAACCCCCGACCCGACCTGTGTGCAGGAACTGAAAGGTACGCTGCGAGCTGGCACTGGAGGAAGGAACTGATCCCGACCGAGCGGATGATCAGCTTCACCCGACCCGACGTCGGCTTCCTGACCGGAGATCGACGAGGCGACCCCTGCGCATTTGGACCCGAACCCAGCCGTGACGGCCCCGAGGCCACGGCGTAAAGTTATTGACATTAACAGATTGGCGCTAGAAAGAGGGCCCGTTGTCGCAAGGTTAGCCCCATCTAATCTCCAAAGCCCGAGCTGCGATGCTCGGCCAACCATGTTCAGTGCTTCGTTGCATGGTTCATCGCTGCCCCAAGCAGCAGCTAGGCCAAATCTGAGCCCGAGTGCACTGCTCGGCAGCCCAAGCCCGAGACATGGTTCTCGGCAACCATGTTCGGCCCGTTGCATGGTTCATCGCTGCCCCATGCGTTGCTCGGCCAAATCTGAGCCCGAGTGCGCCGCTTTCTCGGCCCGCCCGAGCTACAAAGGATGCTCGGCGACCATGTTCAAGACTTTGTTGTGTGGTTTGCTGCAGCACCAGCAGCTTGCTCGGCCAAAACCCGAGCTGCGATGCTCGGCAACTCCTTCATTGCATGGTTCGCAAATGCTCACTAACGCCCGAAATGCTCGGCCGGCCAAAGCCCGAGCTGCGATGCTCGGCAACTCCTTCGCTGCATGGTTCGCCAAAGCAATCCCAAGCCGAGCCGCGACTCTCGGTCGGCCAAAGCCCGAGCTATGATGCTCGGCAACCTTTCGCTGCATGGTTTGCAGATGCACCAAACAATCGCCACCCACGCCCGAAGCCGCGACGCTCGGCCAACCAAAGCCCGACCTGCGATGCTCGGCAACCCTTCGCTGTATGGTTCGCGTTCGCACCGCTCGGCACCAAAGCCCGAAGCTACGATTAACGGCCACCCACGCTCAACCCTTGCTACGTGGTTTGCAATGCACTGTCTTTGCCCGCCACCAAAGCCCGAGCTGCGATGCTCGGCAACCCGTCGTCATCGTTGCATGGTTCGCAGGTTGCGCCGAGCGGCAAACTTGCCACCAACACCCGAGCCGTGAATGCTCGGCAACTCCTTCACAGCATGGTTCGCATGGACCGAAAGCGATTGCTCGGCCTAATGCCCGAGCTGCGACGCTCGACCGGCCAAAGCCCGAGCTGCGATGCTCGGCAACTCCTTCGCTGCATGGTTCGCAGTTGCTTAGCCAAAGCCCGAGCTGCGATGCTTGGCAATCCTTCGCTATGTGTTTCATCATTGCCTCATGCAGCCGCTCGGTCAAATCTAAGCCCGAGTGCGCTGCTCGGCAGCTGAAGCACGAGCTACAGTGCTCGGCACCCACGTTCAGCACCCTGCTGCGTGGTTTGCAGCTACACCAAGCAGTTGCTCGGCCAAAGCCCGAGCTTCGATGCTCTGCAACTCCTTCGCTGCATGGTTCGCAGCTGCACCGAGCAACTGCTCAGCCAACGCCCGAGCTGCGACGCTCGGCCGGCCAAAGCCCGAGTTGTGATGCTCGGCAACTCCTTTGCTGCATGGTTCACGCACCAAGACCGAGCAAATTTGCTCGTAACAACGCCCGAACGCCGCGATGCTCGACCGGCCAAAGCCCGAGCTGCGATGCTCGACCGGCCAAAGCCCGAGCTGCGATGCTCGGCAACTCCTTCGCTGCATGGTTCGCAGCTGCACCGAGCAGCTGCTCAGCCAAAGCTCGAGCTGCGATACTCGGCAATCCTTCGCTACGTGTTTCATTGCTGCCTCATACAGTCGCTCAGCCAAATCTAAGCCCGAGTGCGCTGCTCGGTAGCTGAAGCACGAGCTACAATACTCGGCACCCACATTCAGCACCATGCTGTGTGGTTTGCAGCTGCACCAAGCAGTTGCTCAGCTAAAGCCCGAGCTACGATGCTCGGCAACTCCTTCCCTGCATGGTTCGTAGCTGCACCGAGCAGCTGCTCAGCCAACGCCCGGCCAAAAACTACCCGAGCCATGCTGCTCGTCCAACAGAAGCAATGCCCCAACTATCGTTGCTCCTTTGCAATATCTTACGGACTTCCCACCGAGCTGAGCAAGCCATGCAACTTAATCCTCCTGGACCTCTCGAGCTGTAGCCTCAAGGGGAAAATATCGCAGCAGATCGGCAACCGGATCAGCCGCGAAACGCTGCTTGTGCACTCCAACTGGTTGTCCGGGCAGATGCCACCATCGCCGAAGAATCTTACCAGTGACTGTCCGAACAGTCTGCGCTCATTTTAGAAGCTCCCACGAGCCGACCGCCTCTTCTGAAGCCATTGCTACAAAGAGGGTGTGTGGTGCATCGCAAAAGAATTCTACAAAGAAGCAGAACTAAATCTTGATCTTCTACGTGCTTTGCCAGATCTGTCTGAGAAGACGAAGCTCACAGATCCGATTGGGAATACCCAAGATTGCATCCCCTCCTTGGTCTCCCGAAGAAAGCCCTGCATGTGTTGAGCAGGCTATCGTCGAAGGCACATGTGACGCATGCAGATGGTGCAGGGTCGATGCGAAGGGCAGAGCACAGATGGCCACAACGCTGACAAGGACGCAGCTCCGGGAGGACGCTTTGAGAAAAACAGTTGATCGGGATGCTGGTCAAATCGCTCTACTCATGCAAACCCGCATGCTTTCGCTGCGACAAAAGCGTGCAGGAGCTATGCTTCCCTCCTCCACATCACGTTAACTTCCTCGCCTCTCCCAGGAGTCCCCGCTTGCGCTAGCTCATCTTAATGGCGACAAGGCCCAGTGATGCACGGGAGCCGACGCAGTGTGACCAAGGGCAAGAATTGGTCGCCTCTTCTCCATCCTTTCAAGAGATTGCAGTAGCAAGGTGAGGCTGCGGGTGCAAAGGGCTAATACGCAGCATCGCCAAGAAGCATTCGGGAAGAGCTCATCTACCCCCATCTCCTGAGAAAGAAGCACCAAGAAGCATCGGTTGGCCTCCTTCAGATGACGCCACTTAGCAAAACAAAAATCCCGAGCGGCGGCTCGATCATCTATATCCCGAGCGGTGGCTCGGTCATCTATATCTCGAGCGACGGCTCGATCATCTATATCCCGAGCGGCGGCTTGGTCATCTATATCTCGAGCGGCGGCTTGGTCATCTATATCTCGAGCGGCGGCTCGATCATCTATATCCCGAGTGGCGGCTCGGTCATCCATATCTCGAGCGGCGGCTCGATCATCTATATCCCGAGCGGTGGCTCGGTCATCTATATCTCGAGCGGCGGCTCGATCATCTATATCCCGAGCGGCGGCTCGGTCATCCATATCTCGAGCGGCGGCTCGATCATCTATATCCCGAGTGGCGGCTCGGTCATCTATATCTCGAGCGGCGGCTCGATCATCTATATCCCGAGTGGCGGCTCGATCATCCATATCTCGAGCGGTGGCTCGATCATCTATATCCCGAGCGGCGGCTCGGTCATCCATATCTCGAGCGGCGGCTCGGTCATCCATATCTTGAGCGGCGGCTCGATCATCTATATCCCGAGCGACGGCTCAGTCATCCATATCTCGAGCGGCGGCTCGATCATCTATATCCCGAGCGATGGCTCGGTCATCTATATCTCGAGCGGCGGCTCGATCATCTATATCCCGAGCGGCGGCTCGGTCATCCATATCTCGAGCGACGGCTCGATCATCTATATCCCGAGCGGTGGCTCGGTCATCTATATCTCGAACGGTGGCTCCATTCCCAAAGCTCTGAGCGACGGCTAGGCCACAAAGGTCCGAGCGACGCCTCGGCCACCAAGCTCCGAGCGACGGCTTGGCTACAAAGCTCCGAGCGGCGCCTCGGCCACCAAGCTCCGAGCGACGGCTTGGCCATCAAGCTCCGAGCGACGGCTCGGCCACAAAGCTCCGAGCGACGACTCGTCCACAAAGCTCCGAGCAACGCCTCGGCAGCAAGCCCGAGTAATGCCTCGACTGTGATCCCTCTCGGCCTGCTTCGCGACCTGGCTCCAAAAATTGTGACCCTCCGGTCTCACCACATCCCCGAACGACGGACCAGCGAGCCTCCACCCTCCATATCAATCTAGGGCCTGTTCGGCCAACCCCCGCGGGATGAGGCCGGCCTTGGACTTTGGAGCAAGCCCCTCAAGAAGGGCTTTCTTTGGGGGGGGGAATGATATGGGTAATAAAACATGGGACGTGATAGCTCGACGCCAACCAAGGCACGTCCCCATCCCGGGAAAACCGGGTCGTCCACAGGTCCACCCTGGTTCATACACTATCAGACGTACGACACTACGAAAGGACACATCACCAACAGTAACCTTCCCTATAAAACCTCTGCATTCAGGAGGAGAGAAGGAGGGGTGGGAAGAAGAAATGTAGAAGAAGAGAGAGGGAGGAGAAGAAGGAGGAGGGGGGAAGAAGACTCTCTTAGCCACGCTCTCTATCGCAGCATAGCAACAGCCGAGCTCCCATCGCTGCATGGCAGCGGCCGAACTCCCATCGCAGAGAGGAGCGGCACCAACCTCGAGACACCGGCAGCTAAAGGCTCTCTCTCTCTACCTCTCTCTCTCTATGAAACACTCTATTTACCCTCATCCAACGCTGACTTAAGCATCGGAGAGGGTGGGACGAAACCCCACCACTGCAAAGTCGTGAACCGAAAGGTACGCTGTGGGTTTCCCGTCCCGACCTGTGTGCAGGAACTGAAAGGTACGCTGCGGGTTTCCCGTCCCGACCTGTGTGCAGGAACTGAAAGGTACGCTGCGAGCTGGCACCGGAGGAAGGAATTGATCCCGACCGAGCGGATAATCAGCTTCACCCGACCCGACGTCGGCTTCCTGACCGGAGATCGACGAGACGATCCCTGCGCATTCGGATCCGAACCCAGTCGTGACGGTCCTGAGGTCACGGCGTAAAGTTTTTGACATTAACATGCACAACCTTAGTGATGAAGATTTTGTTCATGACGAGCCAGATAAAATTACGTATAGCTAAATAAAATGTTAATTATGCTCAATCCAATATATCTATCATTCCCAAGAAGCCATACGTATCTTAGAATACACCTCCACCTCCACCTCCACCTCCACCTCCACCTCCACCTGTGGCGATGTTACCACCGAGGTGCGTCCAGTTGGACAAGCTCCAACAACTAACCTATCCGAGCTCCTCCTCCCCCTTGGCCTCGACATCTCCGCCTCGCTTCTTACGCGTCCAACCGACCCGTTCGGCTCCTCGGCCGCAACGACAGCAACAATAAGGAGAACCCCGTCTTTGCCATCGCACCACCAATGGCCGCGTCTTCGTCGACCACATCCGTCGCCGGCGCAGGCCCACTACTGTCCTTCTCCTCCTCCCTTTCCTCCCCCTCCCGCCGCCTCCTCCTGCCCCTCGTCCGCCGTAGCAGCGGCGGCGCAGGGCGCCGTGCCGCACGGATCCCGGCCATCAGCGCCAAGATCCGGGAGATCTTCATGCCGGCGCTGAGCTCCACTATGACGGAGGGCAAGATCGTGTCCTGGGTGAAGTCGGAGGGCGACCGCCTGTCCAAGGGCGAGAGCGTGGTTGTTGTCGAGTCCGACAAGGCCGACATGGACGTCGAGACCTTCTATGATGGCATTCTTGCCGCCATCGTCGTCCCTGCTGGAGAGTCGGCTCCTGTCGGCGCCCCCATCGGCCTCCTTGCCGAGACCGAGGACGAGGTCCCCCTCGCCAAGGCCCAGGCCCAGTCTCAATCCCAGTCTCAACCCGCACCGGTGACCCAATCCCCTCCTTCTCCTCCCTCCGTTGCCGCCCCTTCTCCTCCACCTCCGCCTCCGGCTCCGGTAGCCACCCCAGTGGCTGTTTCGGAGGGGCCGAGGAAGATCGTGGCCACGCCCTTTGCCAAGAAGCTTGCGAAGCAGCACAAGGTGGATATCGGTACCGTGGTCGGGACAGGGCCATATGGAAGGATCACCCCTTCCGACATCGAGGCCGCGGGTGGAATCCAGCCAAAGGTGCCTGTAAGTTCTCCATCTCCTGCCGTGACTCCAGTGCCTCAGTCTCCATCTCCGAGTGCTGATGCAAGCGCCAAAGCTCCAGCGGCAGCTCTGCCTCCTATTCCTGGTTCCACTGTTGTTCCCTTCACCACGATGCAGGCTGCTGTGTCAAAGAACATGGTCGAGAGCCTCTCGGTGCCGACTTTCCGTGTCGGATATCCTGTGACGACTGTTGCGCTTGATGCCCTCTATGAAAAGGTATACTTCTATCTGTCTTTTTTTTCTTCTTTTTTTTTCTTTCAAAATTTCTTACTTTTTACTGTCAAAATTGTATTCAGCAACAATATTCTTTCATTATCTTGTAGGATTGAGATTTTCATTATGATTTATGAGAAGAGGTTTGGTTACACATTTATAGATTACTTTGTTAAATTACTTACCTGGAATTTTCATCAGGTCAAACCCAAGGGTGTCACCATGACCGTGCTATTGGCTAAGGCTGCAGCTATGGCACTTGCAAAGCATCCGGTTGTGAATGCAAGCTGCAAGGATGGAAAGAGTTTTACTTACAATGAGAGCATCAACATTGCAGTTGCTGTGGCGATTGATGGCGGACTGATAACCCCTGTTCTCCAGGATGCAGATAAGGTTGTAAAGGGATATAGATCGATCACTGGTCAATATCTCTTGTTTTGTTTATGTCTGTAATTAATCAGTAATTCTATCTGTACAGTTGGATATTTACTTGCTCTCTCAAAGATGGAAAGATCTGCTAAAGAAATCTCGTGCTAAGCAGCTTCAACCCAATGAGTACAGTTCAGGTAAATGTTTATCAAGTCTCTCTAGGGTTTGCTTAATGTGTTTTTGTTATATGATTTTCTTCTAAGTGGATGGTCATTTTTGCCTAGGAACATTTACTGTCTCCAATTTGGGTATGTTTGGGGTGGACAGATTTGATGCTATTCTTCCACCTGGTCAGGTATGTTTAGTCTTGATTTTCTGATTGGAATATCAGCTTTTTATAATTGTAGTGACTCATTTAATTTGTTTGATTTGTGTTAAGGGGGCTATTATGGCAGTTGGAGCTTCAAAGCCCACTGTTGTTGCTGATGCTGATGGTTTCTTCTCTGTTAAGAGTAAAATGCTGGTATGTTAACATTTTGCTGTCATAAGTATTCTTGCCTGAATGCCATTTGCTTCTATGGTTTATGCTAATAGTTGCATTGTCTTTGTGTATTTTATAAATTAAGAACTTTTTAATCTGATTGGCACTGTGAAGATACACTAATGCTTGCCTTATATTTATCAGATAGTATAACACAGGCCATATGCATTGGTTGGTCGAAAGCATTTTACAATTTGTGCCAGAGTTGGAAAAAAAAGAAAAAACATAATCAATTTCACTTTTTTTTTAGCTTTTACATGAAGTGGTTATTTCTCTGAACACTACAGTGTGTGTTCCTCACTTGTGGTAAACAAATTTAAACATTTCCAGTTGTCATACCTTTTTGAGAGAACTTACAACCAACAAGGCTTTGCAATTTGGTTTCAGTTTCTATTTCATGCTAGCTTATCCAACTTCTCTTTGGTTCATTAGAGTTCTAATCAATGAATTTAGGAAAACATGATATTGGAAAATTATGTGTTCCTCGCTTGTGGTAAACAAATTTAAACATTTCCAGTTGTCATACCTTTTCGACAGAACTTACAACCAACAAGGCTTTGAAATTTGGTTTCAGTTTCTATTTCGTGCTAGCTTATCCAACTTCTTATCTTTGGTTCATTAGAGTTCTAATCAAGGAATTTAGGAAAACAAGATATTGGAAAATTATGAGAAGAATTAAACAAAAACAAAAAACCTATTGCACACAGTGATTTGTGGTCTTACTAATTCTAACCTAAAAGTTGAGTTCTGCATGGAAGTTTTCTATTTATGTAAAATGTTGGGTACAAGCTTTATCAAATATCGAGGGAGACTTAAAAGGATTTTGTTAAATAACAATTTGAATGGTTTTCTATTTAACTGAGCATATCACTTTATACATAACCCAATGATGAAAAAAAGATCCATGTAGTGGACCCAAAATAGCTAGCAGAATATTAAATTGCAGATAAAGGCTCAATTTATCTCCTCCCATTTTGAACTCAATTAAATTTCTTAAGGACAACTTTTATCTTGTCTTATTTGCGTCCCAGATAGGTGATTAATAAAGCCCAAATTGTATATGCAACAGAAGACCAATATCCCAAAATAACTATGTGAAAAATAGATGATAATACTTTGAGAATCCCTTTAAGATAGAAATTCCAACTAGAGTTAATCGAACAACTACAGTTTGATTGACTGGTCCTAATCAAGAACGTATGTCTTGTGGTGTATTTGATATACAGTTTTTTATAGATCAGTACTTGTCCTGCAGATACATCCATTGCGTAACTAGGACATCCATTAGTTTCACAGCCAGACCAAGATTACTGTGGATACAGATTGAACTCTGTCCTTCCAAAGAAACCTATGTTAATAGGTGGATATACGAAGGATAAGGTCTAACTGATTTTGTGAAAACTTCTGATACGATGCCTCAGTTTGGTTCGTTTCTGTGTACGAAATATGTAAGATGAGGTAAATTTACTTGTGCTTGGTTCATGTGCCATACCACAGGTCCACTTCTGACAAGAGGTCGTTAACCTAATAATATAGTCAGTATGACCTTAATGAAAAATATCATACCAAATGGATCTTGTAAAGTCTATTTATTTGGAATTATTAGGTGCAATGTTACAGAGTGGTCTATGGTTGTGTGGTTAATTATTTGATCTGTGACTTTGTTTTGTTGCTCTCGGGTCAATACCTTGTTTAAGAATCTCATCAATGTAGAAAAGGTTGTTGAGCTTGCTTTCTTATCTGGGATCGTAAAAGGGACCAGAAACTCGCATCTGCAATTAAGTCTGCTGATTTAAAATAGCCCTTGCATGCGCATAAATAACTTGTCTTAACGGAAGGCAAATTTATTCATTTCTAGTTCGTCAGAAAGAATATTGCTTGAATTTTCCTAAGATTTGTCTCCTTTTCTTTTTCAGGTGAACGTAACTGCTGACCACAGGATTATCTATGGTGCTGACTTGGCAGCCTTCCTACAGACATTTGCAAAGATTGTCGAGGACCCTGAGAGTTTAACGCTGTAGGTGTTTCTCACAAAGAACTTGCAAGAGCTCTCTGTTGTTTTGGTAGCAGTAGATGAGAGCTTTCTTGGCATTTTCTCTACGGTAAACGGATTAAACTGTCATATCGCATTAAGGTATATGCTTCTTGTTGTTGTGTTTGCAAGTGTCCAACTTTGCTGGAAAGTATTAAAGATGTTTGGAAATTTTTTTGATGTCAATAAAATTTGATATTTCTAAAATACCTAATCGTCCAAAAGAATGAGATCAATTTTCTTAATTTGCGGTGGTTATTTTTCATGGTTGCCATGATTGACAAAACTTATTTATCCTATTCGGGGTTAGAAAGTCAAGTACTTTCTAAACACGGTGATGAGGGATCTCATTTTTTTTCTTGAGATTCTTTTATTTTGATGATAGGGGATCTCAGTCTAGAGATTTTATGTTTTACATATGTTTTTAATGTTTCATGCACATGATCGAAGTTGTACGGTCAAATGAGTTATATTTAGTGCATCGAATGCATCCGGGAGATCCTATGCAGGTCTAAGTCCACTTGAAGTTTACCAGTAATAGTGGAAATTTAATCGACCATACACATTCTTTTCCTTCAGGACGACCCTGGGAGACCTCGCAGGTTAAAGGACTAAACTATGAAACTTGTCACACACTCATCTTACATGAGAGATTGGTACAGTTCCCCAGGATAAGCAAAACATAATCTCCTTCAGGAGTAAAAGCTGTAGGTGGAAGAATCTACGACGATGTTCCTCAAGCCCCCTACTGTTGAAGCAAACATCATGAGCACCCCAACAATGATGCAGCCCTATCAGAAAGAACCAACACAAAAGATCCTCATGTATCAGGTTTTGCACATCTGATTCCTTATAGATAACAACACAAAGAATCAAGTAATAGTTACTTGCCCAATTAGCAAGCCAGTGAAGGCTAAATCTCTTTGGCTTCTTGATTGCCAACCATATCACGCAGGGTAGCTGGAACAATGTTCAGAATGTAACCAAGGTTTCAGGATTCATGTGGCAAACAAAGCATTAATTATACTAGGAACA
Source organism: Musa beccarii (assembly GCA_024322285.1). Classification (NCBI taxonomy): domain Eukaryota; kingdom Viridiplantae; phylum Streptophyta; class Magnoliopsida; order Zingiberales; family Musaceae; genus Musa; species Musa beccarii. The sequence continues at coordinate 8,502,929 of CM044397.1, read as the reverse complement.
GTGTTTTGACTTACGAAGTAGGAAGTAGGTGTAAATCCAAAGCCACCAAAGAACCCCAAGAGATCAGCAAAGAATGGAAATGTGACTCCAACAAAGAGAGTGAAGGCTGCAAAATGAACATGATTTTAGGTCTGCAGTCTCCATGATGTTTACTAGACTTCTTATTCTTACCGACGTAAGCGGATCGAGCAATCAACCGCAGAGCAATTCCAGGTGGAACTTTCAATCTTGTGATAAGTATGCTCTCGATGCTGTCGAAGACGGGCATTGCATAAACCTGCAACTCATCCAAATTAGGATCGGCAGTTCTCTGACACACGTTAGCAATACTACCATGAAGGCCAAGACAAGTCGTCGGTGCCGCATGAGATGAGCAGATGTTTCACTCACTTGGTAGCTTCCAATGACATGAATGACCACCATGAGGTTGGCCGCCGCGATGAGCCACCGCGGCCGCTTGAGTGCCATGAGCACGTTGTCGTCCACCTCCTGGCCGAAGGTCCAGTATCCGGCCATGGCCACCGGGAAGTAGCAGAGCGCGGTGATGAAGTAGGCCACGACTGTGCCCTTCCACATGGGCTTCCTCGAAGGCTTGGTGGGCGTGGAAGGGATGGTCGCCTGGATTTCCAGGATCACCCCGTGGCCGGCGTAGGCGAACGCCACCTGCCCCAGGGCGTTGAACACCCTGAACATGGAATCGGATGCGGTGGTCTTCTTGTACGCATAGCTTACGTTGCTCGCCGGGCCTCGAGCGAAGCAAGCCACCCATGTTATGGTGGAGTAACTGCAACCCCAGAAATGGAGGGAGAAAACCATTAGAATAGGTAAGTATCTACCTTGGCGGATCATGCCTTTTACCTTAGTGACATGACTGCTGCTGCCAAGGATACAGCAGCAATCGAGTTCAGGTTGGGGAGCTGAGATAGGAAGAACTGAATCGAGCCAAAGATGCAGATCCAGTAGGACTGGTGCAGCTTTGTGCTCTCGGGATATAAGATCTCCATGAACTTCTCCAGGCACTTGCCGCCGGTGACCATGTACACCGTATCGCAGCCGACCTGAACGATCAACTGCTGAGGGACGACGATCCACAGCCCCAGTCGGGGACCGAAGGCGTACCGCCCGAGGTCGCTATACCGATCGAATCGAGTCCCCGGCACGCACTCATGGAGTTGGATCATCAGCCACAGGGTGTACAAGGTGATGCACCAGGAGACCACCAGTGCCAGCGTCCCAGGACCCCTGCAACCATCGAGACCCGACTACGTTCTTAGCTTTAGTTCTCCTTCAGAAACAAGAACTCATCGATGTCTGACCATCCCAAGTGTGCCATGGCATAAGGCAAGCTGAGGACGCCGGCGCCGACCATCGCCGTGACGTTGTGGAACGTCGCGTACCACCACTTGGCGCGCCGAGGGCTGGCCTCCTTGGAAGCATTATCACCGGCCACCTGAACGCAGCAAAGCAGAAGAGTCATTGTTCATCGACCAAACAAATTGGATGAAATGGAAGCATGCAGTGCAGAGCCCTCCCAGACCTGAGGAAGGACTGAGGTGGAAACCATGTTGGTTGAATGGCAATGCTCTCACACTGATGGTTTGGTGCAACTGCAGCGGTATTTGTAATGGCCCATCAGTGGAGTGTCATTATTCATATGGTTTGCTGGGAGAGAAGCTGGGGCTCTTGCTTTAGGTGATCAAATATAAAATTCTTGCCCCGAGCATCTTAATTTGCACACTTGATCATCCCGAAAAGTAAAAGGAGAGGCTTCAATTCACCAACATGATTGGAAACATTATCCTTGACTGAAAGATGGGATCTGTGAATTCAGTATTGGATAGTTGTCTCACAAACAGCCACGAACACAAGTAAATAAAACATCTTTAAACCAAGGCTTGGCATCAAGATCAACTTAGTAGAGTTAGGTGATGAATGAGGCAGTGAAATTTGACTGAAGTAAAGATCAAGCACAACTATCACATATTTTGTTGCTTGCTTCTGTTGGGTGTTTACTAGATGATGATGATTATTATGAAATTAATGTATGAGGTGCTTCCAACTTTCTTCAGGTGATTCAATTGTATCCTGGGAAATGGGAGGGCCAAACTTGGTTGGTGGTAAGTAACCTTTGAATGAGTAATATCAATTGAGAGGTTATGATACAAGTACTGAGAACCAAATTATATGCACAGGTAATGATGAGGGCATATGATTACGAAGATCTTCTTTTGACTAAATTCCAAGCTCTACCTGGTCACTTTGTGCAAGAGGCCCAATTCAATGTATGTCTAATAAGATATGCATAGTGGAAGCTTCTCAAACATTATTATTCTTGGTTATGCACCCACATGTTGCTTCTTTGATCTAAGAGCCATTAGGAGATGGTATTGCTAACAGTCAATCCATTAGGGAGAAGCTTTAGGTTACTATTGCTTCTTGTTAAACCAAGAAAATGTAAAGTAGGGTCTGCTTTATATCCAATTTTGTACTCCTGTCAGTCCATATATATATAGATATATATATACTATTCATCAAGAAAATGTAAAGAAATCTTCTATGAGCATGTTTTCCTGTGCTTCTCCAAAAAGTTCTTGGCTTATGTCACTTGGAATAAAGCTGAGGCTGGTTTTCCACTTGTCCATATCTCTTAATGTGCCACATGATTAAATGTTGATTGGAATTTGGTTCCATACCAGTGTACTTTGTACACCTTTAAAGATGCCTTCCAAAACATGTTAATATTACGGATAAAATATCTCTTGTAGATATATATATATATATATATATATATCCTACTTAATTTATCTTCTACATATGTCTTGTAGATGTATGTCAACCTAGATATTGATGTTAATTCTCTTGTCCTCTGTGGAAGCCACATACAAACATCAATAAAATGTTTGATATTAACTGATGAAATAAAGAATAAAGCTTTGCGAAGCCCCAGTAATCCCGATTATTATATTTGTACAAATGTTATAGGATTATAGATCTTAATATGGGTGGTCTAACATATGGATGATTACTAATAATGATCGATACATTATCGACTAATATCTAATCACGTCATTCTTACCTAACCAAACTTTCAACCCCACTTGATCGATATTACAAGTAGGCCAACACCATAAAGCAAATAGCATGATATAATTAGAAAACTGAGTCGATAAAATATTACTCCTTGGGGGTTTAGCGTATGACCTCGCAATCTCATTTATCACCCAACGATCACGTGACACAATATAAAAGGCTCTTAGTTATATTCTAAAAGTGGTTTCCCTATAAACTATTTTTTTCGTATTCAATATTTGATCGAATCTTCTAAACTCATATTGACTTAGCATCAAATAAACCTTTATCGAATGCCCCCAACATAATTTTAGCATAATACTTTACTGAATGCATTCAATTCAAGATCCTTTATCAAATCCACTCATCTCGCAACACCAAACTTATAATAGATTTGAACTTAAAATCAAATTTGGCTCCGAATCGTCTTCACACGTCTCTTGAATCAACTTGTTTAACGACACTAATCTCCACATGAATCATAAGAAGATGGTGTGTCGATAAAAATTCGAATCTCTGTGCCTCAAGTGTGCTCAGGCATTATCCCTCGAACGCACGAATCTGATGAATAGATATTTCTAATCATTCATGGCACGAACAATATTTTCTGTTGTGATTTGACATGACAGAGTAGCTTACAATCATTAATCGAGCTTGGGACATACACGAGAAGAGATATTGGTACTCAACCGTGTTTAGGACTAATTCAAATATTTAGGCAATTAATCAGGCTTGACGAGAGTAGTGACGTGAAAACTTCCAAAATCCGTAATCATTAGCTTCAGATTCTTTGATGAATTTTTGGACGTTAAATCAAATGGTCAGGAAGACAACCTTAAGACTTTTTTCACTCAAAATGATGCTGGAAAGCACAACTTGATGGGGTACATGAAAGATTACCCATTTACTGAACGCAGTGGTATTTCTTTCTTGTAAACAAATGGGAGAAAAAACACTTGAAATCCAAGCGTTCGTTGACTATTAATTTAAATCCAAAACTCATACTGTCCTCTTTAAGTTTTCCTGTGAAAACAAATATATTGAATAAGACTCAATCCTGTATATGGTATTGTAGAGATCTCGCCGGATGAGAACCACCATACTTTTTAATATCCTTAAGCGAGAACACAGTGCATACTCATCGAGCGCAAGTATTGCTGAAGAAGCAGTAGTCAGGGAAAACAAACAAACAACAACAACAACGACTACGAACTCTGGTTTAGATCATATGCTGATAGGATGGGGTTAGTGATTATGCACCAAATATCTTCACTAAATGTTCCATATTGTCAACCCACATTTGTAACTCTGGGTTTCTGGAGATCCAGCGTTGGTTTTTTGCATGTCAATAGGACATGCAACCAATCACAATCAGAGCTTCTACATTCGTGAGAACGAGACCTCTTGCGCTGTACCTCCGTTGGCAGAGATCGTGACAGTCACACAATACCGCTACAACTGTTGTTTACTGATCATGCAGGCAGTAAAATATTAACATGAATTCTAAGCACAGAAATCTCTTGAAGATATAGTAACACAAGGGAGTTACCTCATTGTGATGTATACTATACACCATATCTCCTTAAAACCTTGCTCAAGGCTGGCATCACATTATATGCCTGATAAGATCTTCTCAATTCTATAATCGAACCGACCTGAGATAGTAGATTTAAAGAACATCATTATTCACAATTATAACCAATGTGCAAGCAGCCAATGTGAAAAACTTATAATTCAACACAAATTACTGCATGATGCATGGGGAAATGTGCATGATTTATTCTACATAGTAAATTGTGGTGTTTCATGATTGCTCCTGATCATGTAGGAAGTTTTTTAGTTTGAAAAGTGTGGACAAATGGTTTTGTATTCAGCAAGGGAATGGGAAAAGAAATGTGGACTATTGCAAACCATTTGGTATTTAGCTAAGAATGATAAAATTATCCTTTTCTAGTCTAACAATTGGATAACAGGAGCTATTTTGATGAATTAGCACACAGTTGACCAAAGAAACTGATATGGTATATACTACTGCTATTATAAGTAGTTGATTTATGGGAGAAAGCAGGTTGTGCATAATTGAACAAAGGGATAATAAGGTGATCTGGCAACCTGAAAAATCTGACAGATTTTGTATTAAGAAGGCCTTATTTGAAATTAGATCTAAAAATTCAAGTCTTGTGGTGCAGCTATCATGTATAATAAATAAAAGATAACCAGGAATGTGCCCTTTTTATTTTGTGTGTAAAAGGACTCAAGGGTCAGTACAAATTGCTGAAGTTGGACTTCTGTAACAGGCTTATTGTGCTTTGTGCAAAGAATGACAAGCATTTGTTCATGTGTGCTGTTGTGATGATGTTGGAGAGAATTCTATTGCTATGTGGAATTCACTGGGTGAATTAATCTTTAAACCAAGAGGTGTTGCAGTTTAACAATTTGTACGAAAAACTAGCCTATTGTAGCCTTAAAAAGTATTCCCAAAACAATAAGGTTTAAGGATAAAATACAGAAATCAGACAATAGCAATCAAAGAATTTCCAGTCAAATAAAAAACAATACTCTCCGATTTGTCAGAATTACTGAACTTCATAAAAGAACCACCTAATTTCTGTTTCACTCACTTTCAACATGGGAGTGAAAGATTCAGCTGGATATTGAACTTCAAAGATGAACAACCTAAGCCCTGTTAAATTAGTTTCAACATGGGGATGAAAGATCTGATTGGACTATACATGAAGCTCATGTTCTCCGTTCCCTAATTGTCCAAGTATCTAAGGAACACAGACCACTTTTTTTATCCAGATCCTCTTCCTGCAACATGTGGCTGCCTATTAGGATAACCTAACTGCAGTGTCAACTTCTACCATTTGCTGATGGGCAAAACTGCTACACCTATGAAATCACAAGTTCATGCTAAGGGTATTTTACTCTCGGTTGAGATTTGAAAGAAAATAAAATGACAAAGAAAATATTAAATACAAACAACTTCATTGATGGGAAGATACACTTAGGCATTATACTTTTGTCTCTGGAGAACAAAGAGATGTCAGATTACATATCTTGAACCATTATGTGAAAAATGCACTATAAATAATTGAAGCATTCAAGGCATTCAATTATGGAACTGAACAATGCTCAAATATTTAAAATATGATAAATTGTTGAGAGAAGGTTATTCATAAGATAAAAGTATGTTCCAGAGAAATATCTAATCCACCACTTAATATTGGATGCTAACATATTCATATGCTGTATTGGGAGGAGCCACATGCACTGCGTCCTGCTCTTTTTATTCATAGAACTGAAAATAAATCTCAGCCACAAACTTCCCAAAAATAAAACTCTTTTAGAACTAGTATGTGTGCGCACTCCAGATCTCAATAATCAATGGTTAATTACAAATTAATATCAGAACTAAAAGGAGGAAATCATGATTACAGGTTTAACTAATACCGAATTAGATGAGATATACAATTTTGATGATCATAAGCTAAATATCAGTTATATGATTCCTAAGCAGTCAATACAATATAAGATGTTCACAGATCTGTAACTACAACTTGGAATTAGATGAAATACCAAAAATGCATTAATGGTAATTATAAAAAATTAAGATATAACATAACTTTCTAAATCGAATTTATCAAACACAATAAGAAAACCACAATGATGAACCACACTTACAATGATTAAAACTGATGTAAGCCCAACTGCAAATCCCTCATTGATACGACGTAAATAATGATCAAGCAAGGTAGAACACGTAGCCAATACACTCAATAATAATCCTCCTGCAATATCTCAAGATACACGTACACTGGCTATATCACACTAGAAATTATCTAGTACCAAGTATATGAGATACATAATAGAAAATTTAAATGATTTTTATAGAGAATACCCCAAAAACGAGTTGAAGTTTGAATTTTTGCTAAATACTCTATAGTTGCTTTTCCAGGTTTTACATTTGGTATCCTGGCACCCATTTTTGTCATGTAATCAGCAATTTCTTTCGGTAAGTTTGCCTGCAAGTTGGATAGGCAACATTTTCAGTTCAATGAACCTTTTAAATGCTAATATTTTTTCTTAACCATACTTCCAGATTTTCATCCAGGTAAGATCATCTACATTTTAGCCACAAATATGTCAAAACCATGAACTAAACCTTAGGTTAGTTATGGTTCATTAAGGGTGACTGGACTGATATTTCCAATCAGCCATTTCCATGTGCAAGCAGAAAATACACCATGTCATTAAATGCAACAACAGTCAAACTCAACCTATAGCATTGATAAAAATGATTTAGAAAATTCACCACTAAACAAAACCAAAAGAATTTTTTAGATGAGTTTGAATCATGAAGTATATCTTGTAATCCGATATTACAACTTATCAAAATATTGACATTATAAAATGTTTGAAAAGAGAATCATAAAGGGATCTCTAGAGAATTCTGAAAGGTTTTAGAATAGCTCAAATGGTTGGTATGTTCATTAATATTAGATTTTGCATATTTTCTGCCTGAATAGAACCGTCTCCATTTTGAGATAAACTAGGATCAATGGTCATAATTTTAACTTGTTTGTTGTTGATTGACAAGTGTCCAATATGTAACCAAGAAAAAAGAAATGAAATGCAATGCCAATGATATAGTCATATGATCAGTCCTATAAGATTTTTCAAACCAACAAAATGAAATGCCAATAATATTGAGATTTTTCAAGTCATATGATATGCTATGAATTTTCAATATGCAACAAAAAAAAACTACTTTTTTGCTTGAAAAATCTCCATATTGGGAATCTCGATGATGTTCCATCTATTAACAGGAACAAGATCATTTATCTAGGCTCTAGCTATTGTTAACCAAAGCCAAAACAAATGTCATGCTAATGTTCAGCTATCAGCATGCAAAATAGTTCACAAGTTTATTTTACCATTGGCCTTTCAAGCTGAAGAACAGCTGTTAGTCACAAGAAACTTGAGCAACATGTTAATAATAATTTTAAGATTCAGATGTTTTAGTTGTTGTTCCTTGATGCAAGGACTGCCATATCGTGCCTACCAGTAGCATCGGCACATGGGTGGACTGGTACATATCAGTCGGTACCAGCATACCATACTGTCACGCACTTAGCTGGAATTGCCTAAATAGTGAGGCACCCTTGCGGCAAACACAAACTTAGCTGGAGTTGCCTAAGTCGAGAAGCACCCTTGCGCCCACTTCGATCAGACTTAGCTAGGATTGTCTAAGTCTTGAGGCGCCCTTGCGACATACGCGTCCGCAAAGGGTCAGCCGAGTTGCAACCTCGCGCAAATCCCGTAGGACCTGTAAAAAGAGAAGTTGATTAGTTCTGAAAACGAGCGACAGACAAGTCCCGACGTCTCGTGAAGAGGGAAGCTTTACAAGCAATTGAGCGAGCACTTGGAGTGCAGGAAAACAGAGAAAAAGAGGAGGAAAACAAGGACTTTAGAAGGGTGAATGAGCAGCTGCAAGTCCGAAAACAACTACTCCCCAAGTGCCGGGCGTGAAGGCAAGTTTCCGTCAAGTTGACGTGCAAACTTGTGAAAGTGTTCAACGCCCGACACTATACTGAAGACCCATCCAGCCATGTGCCACCCGGGGGATTCCAAGGTGCTGAGATGGTTAACAAAATTTTGACGACTGCGGGCTGCAGAAATCAGCCCGCGGCACACGAAAACGGAGCTGTTTTTGGGGTTTTTGGGCAGATGCAGCGAGCGATCGTTCTGCAGCGCTGCAGCTGCTGTTTCTTACATTTTTACAAGGAAAAACACACCAAAACATGGCAAAACAGGCTGCCAAGGATATGTACAAGCATGGGCAAGCGACGAACGGAATGTTGAACGAAGTTGCTGCGAGTGTGCGACAACCGTTCGTGACATTCTCCCCCACTTAAGCTGTCGACGTCCTCGTTGACACTCTTTGGTAGGCTTTGATAGCTGCTTCTTTGTGTCAGAGGGTGTCTTCTGGCTCCCGACTTGCTTCGATTTTGGGAAGTTTCCGCCACTTCACCAAGTATTCGATCTGCTCAGCTCCATTGGGTAGCCTTGTCCTGCGATCTGCTAAAATGGTTTTAACTCGCTTCTCGTAGGAAGCTCTGGTGGGAGGTTGACGAGTTGAAACGCCTCGAGAAGCATCTTGCGGATCGGAGTGGTAGGCCTTCAAGTTGCTGGCATGGAAAACATTATGAATCTTGAGCCACGTCGGCAACTGCAACTTGTAAGAGACGTTACCCACCCTACTGATAATTGGGAAGGGGCCATCATACTTGCGCACCAATCCTTTGTGCACCTTATTTCTAAAGAATTGGAGTGATGTTGGTTGGAGCTTCACCAACACCAAATCGCCGACTTTAAATTCCTGTGGTCGCCTTCCCAAGTCTGCCCACTTCTTCATCTTTTTGGCCGCCTTCTCCAAGTAGGCCCGTGCAATATCTGCATTTCGATGCCATTCTTGTGCCAAGTGATATGCGGACGGACTACTCCCTGTATATCCAATAGCCAAAGTGTGAGGAGTCGACGGCTGCTATCCTGTGATTATCTCAAAGGGGCTCTTGTTGGACGCAGAGCTCCGCTGCAAGTTGTAGGAGAATTGGGCTAACTTCACCCAATCTCGTTGGTTGGCACTCACGTAGTGCCGAAGATATTGCTCTAGGAGCGAGTTTATTCTCTCAGTTTGGCCATCCGTCTGGGGGTGGAGGCTTGTGGAGAAATATAGCTTTGACCCCAACAATTTGAATAACTCGGTCCAGAACCGTCCCATAAACCGAGCATCTCGATCACTTATGATATTGTGCAGGACTCCCCAATACTTCACCACATTCTTCATTATTAGCTTCGCTGCTTCCTCTGCTGAACAGTGTAGGGGTGCAGCAATGAAGGTTGCATACTTCGAAAATCAATCGACCACCACAAGTATCGATTCGAGTCCCCCTACTGCCGGCAAGCTTGATATGAAGTCTAAAGAAATGCTCTCCCACGGCCTTTCTGGTACGGGCAACGGCTCTAAAAGTCCCACCGGCTTCCGCTGCTCCACCTTATCTTGTTGACAGGTTATGCATGTTCGAACATATTCCTCCACGTCTGTCCCCATCTTTGGCCAATAAAAAGCCCTCTCCACGAGAGCCAATGTTCGGTGAATGCCCGGATGTCCTGCCCAAAGGGAATCATGACACTCCTTCAAGAGTTCACGCCTCAAATTGTTTACTCGAGGGGCATAAACTCGATTCCCTTTGGTGTAGATGAGTCCCTCCTGGACCCAAAATCGTCGTGCCTTGCCTTCTTGGATCGGGCCATCAAGGTTACTTGCACGGGATCATTGTATGCACCCATCCTTAATCCGAGAAAGGAAGTTGGAGTGCAACTAACTTGCTTGGCCTCCGCCCTCCAGTTGCATAGCATTCACGGCCTCCACTTTTCGACTCAAGGCATCGGCTACGACATTTGCCTTTCCGGGTTTGTACTCCATTGCCATGTCAAATTCCGCCAGGAAGTCCTGCCATCGTGCCTGCTTTGGAGAGAGTTTCTTTTGAGTCTAGAACTAACTCAAAGTGATGTTGTCTGTCCTCAACACAAATCACAATCCGAGAAGGTAGTGTCGCCACACTCGTAAACAGTGGATCACCGCTGTCATCTCCTTCTCGTGCACTGGATATCGCCGCTCGGTGTCATTGAGCTTGTGGCTTTCATAGGCCACTGGGTGGCCCTCCTGCATAAGTACTCCCCCAATAGCAAAGTCGGAAGCATCTGTATGGACTTCAAAAGGCTTCCCATAGTTTGGCAAAGGTTCTTTCAAGCTTCTTTTCTTGGAATGTCACTTCACATTTGTCAAACCATCTCCAAGGTCGCTCCTTTTTCAAAGAACTCGTCGGAGTGCGCGCGAATACCCCATTATGAAGCGCCGATAGTAGTTCACAAAACCAAGGATCTTAGCTCTGGTACCTTCCTTGGAGTACCCCATTCCGCCATGGCTTGCACCTTTGACTTGTCCATTTGAATGGACCCATTGCCGATTCGATGCCCCAAGAATAAGATTTCCGTCTGAGCAAAGTATCACTTCTCTCTTTTCACGAACAAAGTATTCTCCCTGAGAACTTTAAAAATTGTTCGAAGGTGCTCAATATGCTTCTCAAGTGTTCGGCTGTAGACGACGATATCGTCCAAGTAGACGACCACAAACTTGTCCAAATACTCCTTGAAAAGCTGATTCATAAGAGTGCAAAATGTGGCTGGAGCGTTGGTTAAGCCGAAAGGCATGACCAAGAACTCAAACGCTCCATACCTGGTCACACAGGTAGTCTTCGCTTCATCACCTTCAGCAATACGCACCTGCCAATACCCCAACCGAAGGTCGAGTTTGGAGAAATACTTTGCTTTGCCTAGTTGGTCGAACAAGTCCGCAATGAGCGGGATGTGATATTTGTTCTTCACGGTCACCTTGTTAAGGGCTCGATAATCGACGCATAGTCGGAGACTCCTATCTTGTTTCTTCTGGAAGAGAACTGGAGCTCCGAATGGTGCTTTAGAACCGCGGATGAGACCACCGCTAGCGCTTCATTTAATCGCTTTCGAGCTCGCCAACTCGGAGGGGGCATGCGGTATGGTGGTCTCGCCGAGGCTTCACTCCCGGCTCCACTTTCAATAAGATGATCTACGCCTCTGCGTGGTGGCGAGTTTTCGCAACTCGGTGGCATAACATCTGCGAACTCCTTCGAACGTTTGCCACCGTAGCAGGTTCTTTAAGGGCCTCTCCATCGAGCGTTTCCAGCTTCATCGCAGCCACAAAGGTTAACTCTCCTTTGCGTACACCCTTCTTCAATTGCAACGCCGATAGTTGTTGGGGATCCTAGGTTCCTCTTCGAGAGACGGAAACCACACAAGGGTTGTCACCTTCCATCAGACATATGGAGTCTAGGAACAGCATCGGCACTAACTTTGCTGCATGCATGAACTCCATTCCGAGAATCACTTGGAAGTCATCCAATGGCACCGCCATCATGTTTGTGCACCCGCTCCATGATCCGATCTTGATGGAGACTCCCTTTGCTAGCCCGGAGATCTGCTTGGCCTCCGAGTTGACCGCCTTCATCCGACTTGGGTTCTTCTCCAAGATTAGCCCAAGCCGCCTTGCTTCTCGGTCGGCGATGAAGTTGTGGGTAGCACCCGTGTCCACCATTGCTCAAGTGGTTTGGCCGTTGAGTTTGATGTTTACATACATCAGTTCACTGTTTCCTGCTTTTTGTTGCTTCGGCTCCGCAATGCATTCAACAAACGCATCGCACCCATTCGGGGTCCTTGCGACTTCTCATCGTCGCTACCCGATTCGGAGCTACTCGAACTGAGAGCAACTGCCTTACCCTTGTCTGGCTTGGGGGGTTTGATGGAAGCCGACAAGGCATTGGTTGCCTGCTTTTGTGAGCACTCCCACGCCCTGTGTGGCCCTCCGCACAAGAAACATCTAGGAAGTCTTGAGGCCCTGCCGTTTGAGTTCGGTCCCTTATGGAAATTCTTCTTCCTTTGTTCGCCCCCAGGTTCTTTCCCAGGAGGATGCTTCGGATGGCGATTTCCTATAGACTGTTTCTTCTTCCTCGGGTCCTCTGAAGAAACAAAGTCGATGAGCCTTTCTGCAGCTGCAATTGCTCCGACCAGATCGGTGACATTCCGTCGATGAAGTTCTTGTTGAGCCCATGGCTTCAGGCCGTCAAGAAAGCTAAACAACTTATCTTTTTCAGACATGTCTTGAATGTCCAGCATCAGTGCACAAAATTACTTCACATAGTCCCGAATGGAAGTCGTTTGGTGGAGTTGTCTCAACTTCCTCCTTGCGACGAACTCAGTGTTCTCGGGCAGGAATTGAGTTCTCAACTCACGCTTCAAGTCATCCCATGTGTCCACTCGACACCGACCTTGTTGAATCTCTTCCCAACGGGTTTTCCACCAAAGCTTTGCATCTCCGTTCAGATACATAGTCGCTATCGAAACTTTGGTGTCCTCAGAGTCTGGCCTCGTAGCTCGAAAGTACTGTTTCATATCAAACAGAAAATTCTGGAGCTCCTTTGCATCTCTAGCACCCCCATAACAATGTGGGTCGGGCGCCCTGAAGCTTTGTGTCGCGCAACGCGGGTGTTGCCTCCCCTCGCATTCAACGCCCTTGTGAGCACTGCTACTCTGGAAGTGAGTTCCATCACCATCTCTTGCAAATGTTGCATGGAGTCCTTGGTGTCCTCCGTCAAACGATCGACTAGGGCTTTAACCTTGTCGATCCGGGATTCAGATTCTTCTTGCAAGCTCTCTACGCCAAGAAGCCTACTTTAGCCTTGGTAGAGTTCGTCCAAGCTCGCTTCAAGAACATCCAAGCGGGTTTCCACCACTGTGATCATCTCTCTGTGGCTCTTTCTTCCGGTTGGTGCTCTAGATTGCGCCTCCTCCGCTCGTGGCGAGCAGCCCACTTCTCGCTCCTTATGCTCACTGCCCTGCTCCTCATGAGCGGCTCCTGCAGCGAGAGAGTGACTTTGCATATGCAACCCTCCTGCGGCTGGTTGGGGCAACATTCCGGCTTGCCCCATCTTGCTCGATTCACCACGCTGTTTCGCCATGGCGAGATTGCGAAGTTTATTCGCTGCTTGCTCAGATTGCTTGCCTGCTCTGATACCACAATGTCACGCACTTAGCTGGAATTGCCTAAGTGGTGAGGCACCCTTGCGGCAAACACAGACTTAGCTGGAGTTGCCTAAGTCGAGAAGCACCCTTGCGCCCACTTCGATCAGACTTAGCTAGGATTGCCTAAGTCTTGAAGCGCCCTTGCGACATACGCGTCCGCAAAGGGTCAGCCGAGTTGCAACCTCGCGCAGGTCCCGTAGGACCTGTAAACAGAGAAGTTGATTAATTCTGAAAACGAGCGACGGACAAGTCCCGACGTCTCGCGAAGAGGGAAGCTTTACAAGCAATTGAGCGAGCACTTGGAGTGCAGAAAAGCAGAAAAAGAGAGGAGGAAAATATGGACTTTAGAAGGGTGAATGAACAGCTACAAGTCCGCAAACAACTACTCCCCAAGTGCCGAGCGCGAAAGCAAGTTTCCGTCAAGTTGACGTGCAAACTTGTGAAAGTGTTCAATGCCCGACACTATACTGAAGACCCATCCAGCCATGTGCCACCCGGGGGGTTCCAGGGTGCTGAGATGGCTGACAAAATTTTGGTGGTTCTGCAACCCGCAGCACATGAAAACGGAGCTGTTTTTGGGGTTTTTGGGCAGATGCAACGAGCGATCGTTTCGCAGCATGACTGCATTTCTTTAGCTTACATTTTTACAAGGAAAAACACACCAAAACATGGCAAAATAGGCTGCCAAGAATATGTACAAGCATGGGCAAGCGACGAATGGAATGTTGAACGAAGTTGCTGCGAGTGTGCGACGACCGTTCGTGACAATACGTCCGTATGCTGGTACATACCAGTTTTCAGAAAAGGTTGAAAATGACCCAAAATTCACAAGAAAAAATCTTTTTTAGGTTTTTTTTATCATAATTTAATGGTAATTTTATTATATTTAATTAAGCATAGAGTGTATATGAGGTATAAATAAATGCATAAGGTTTTGATGAACCCTAAATACCCCGAATTCAGGCGTAACATGTTTAATCTTTGTAATTATGCATTAATATGCCTCTAATTATATGAAATGATGAATAAAATATAGAAAGAAGCTAAATACCTTCAAATTGGATATAAATTCCATTAGATCCTGAGTTTGAATCTCTCTTTTATCCAAATCAATAGCTTGAATGCTTGATTATCATTAAGTGCCAATTAGGAACTTTAATCATAAGCCAGAGTGTAGAGTATGAGAAAGAGACTGAGAATGAGAAAGTAAATGAGCATGAGAGTGATGGAAAGAGGGGGAAGGACTAGATTTAAAGCCCCAAAAGAGGCCCCAGTGGTCAATTCGATCGTTGGGATCAAACTTGACTCGGTTTGGATTGATAGGAATTAAATTCTGACCGATACTGACCCGTACCGGCTTATACATCACCTATATTGGCCAATACTTAACCCTTTTCCTGTGGACCATCCAAAACAGGCTGATCCGTGTACCAGTCAGTTGGCGGGCCAGTACATACTGCCTGTTTCAAACCATTTCGGGTGGTATATCAAACGTTGCCTTGATAGATTGTAATAGTCATAATCAGAATGGATACTCTAATGTCAAGTATTTAACCCAGATACTTAATAAATTAGAGATTAGTTCTGAATCAAGATAAAATGAGGGAATTGTTTAAAGGAGACAATATTATTCAACGAAATAGAGTCAATTGGGATCAGTGCTAGGACATAGGGATGAAGGAAAAACTGATAAGACTTGATTATACTTAACAAAAAGAGATTTGATGGCTCTCGGACCTAAGTAAACCTGATTAGATGAAACAGAAGATAATTCGGTTACTCTTAAGTCTTAACATGACAGTTAAGGTTGCCCTCTAGAGAGCTTAATGGTGAGATCGAATGTAGCCAATCTCAAAAAGCTGATATCTGATGGTTTTTATCTTTTGTTGCATCAAGAGGAATAGTGAATTCATTGCCAGAGTTCAGCCCAAGAGGAATAGTGAATTCATTAGGTCTAAAATTTTGTTCTTCCTTCTAATATCTTTTCATTCTATTTGTCTTTTCCTTAAGCCTTTGGGACTTCAGCTCCAGATTTTCGAATAAAAGTACCTAAACTACTACTCCATGTTCCAAATTATGACTTCATAAAAAAAACAAACTTTAAAATCATTGAAGGAATTCATGAACAACTTGACTTCTAGATGTCATATATGTTATGTAATCAATCAATATGCAGAATGTGCCAAGTAACACAATCAAGCATTACAAGGCTAGATAAAAGCTTGTGAAAAGTCTTATACATATCATGCTGGCACGTGTCCATTGTCAGATGTACATGTATTACACCAGTAGGTTTCTGGCATGACATGAAGGTAGCACGAGATAACATAATATGATAAATCTTGGAGGCATACTGATCGTAGTGGACATGAATAAGAAAGACAAACAACAGGCATTCAACCACATATAGGATGTGGATTCAATCATAAACAATGGATATCTTACTGATACATGCAACTTGTCACTGGTGGAGATATATTGGAAGCTTAGCAGCATGTTACAATAGTACAATCTACAATATATGGGTTTGCAAGTATGCTGAAACCAAGCAACACCTAACCTAGGATTCTGAAGACCTTGACTATGATCAAGTGCTAATGTTAGTAAGGCATAGCATGCTTCACATGCAATATCAGCCAAACATTGTTGGAGTCGATCAAGGTAATTTTGGTCTTAGGAGTAACATTTGTGAATATGGGTGCATCTTGCTTAAAGCTACAGACAGAGCCAATGAACAATGCAAACAGTCCAAAGGAACAACCACTTGCAAAAAATATGCTACGTGCAAGATTGTATAACATTGCTAATAATAGAATTACTTATAATTATGCATTGAACATCTAAAACAAACTTGCAAGAAAGACTCCCTTTATAGACCATCCAGCCACAAGTTGAGCAATTTAAATATAAACAAAAAATAATCAATGCATATGAATGACTAGAAACCATACACCCAAAAGAATGGAACAAGATATACTTACAATGTCAAATATGTTGAACAAAAAGACAAAAAAAGCATAAATGGTGTAGTAAACCCATGGTTTTGCACCAACAGAAGTCCCAGGGTTTAAAATATCTTTCAGGTTTTCCCAAAATGGTGCCCCAAAGATACTGTCGGAAAAATAACTGAATATTAGATAAATGGGTAACCTACAAATCCAAGTTAAAGACAAAACCACCAAGAACATCTGTGATTTTTACAAAAAACAATTACGATTAGATCACAAAAATAGTAGAGAAAACAACCTTGCCATGATACTCGGAAAAGCCAATAGATATGTGGTAGTAAGGACAGGCTGCATTCCTGTAGGATTAATGTTGAAAGGAATATACGGCTCCACCTCAGTAACTGGCGACCCTCCATGTCTAAGTAGCCAAAAAGGCTGTTCAGTAGTTATATTATGGATATTGAAAACAGAACACAAAAAGACAAGCAGCAAAAAAAAATGCAATACTTCATCACCATGTTTAATATGTACAAGTTATTACATTTCTGTTGACAGTGCTACATGCATTTACTATTCATTCATAGGAAAAACTTGTACCAAAATAATTAGCATGAGCCAGGGCAGTTAGTGTACATCAGTTTCTGAAATGCTCTAATTCATAGAGTACAAGTACAGAACAAGCCAAAACAATAAAAAAATAAATGATATTTCAGCATAACATGTTTACTCTAAAAAGTAACACAAATAGGAAGCCCAACACCACAAGAAGAATTAAACTTAACAGATGTAATTTCAGATCAATAACTTATCACCAAAAAGGAGACATCTGTCTTCTTTTTTTCTTCAGCATATAAAACATTATTTTCCAAGTTAAGAAGAATACAAATGTGAACATGCAACATCAATAGCTATCTTATTAGATCACTAGTTACAACAATAAATATCATGGTTTGACGTACCGCCCAAAACGGTATGATATTGGCGGTACAAATTGATGCGATAACTAACCGAAACGTAGACCGCCCTGGACCAACCGATATAGCAATTGAGGGGGCATATCGAGTGATACACCCTTCATATCAAGCAAAATGGTCGAAATTTAATTGTGACCAACCTATATCCATCGGTAATAGTCTGAATTTGACCAAAATCATTCAAGGGCCCATATTAAGTTCCGATTGTAAATTTGACCATTGGACCCACATCCTTTTTTTTAATGTCGATTTAACCCCATTCCTCCTCCAACCCTCCCTCTTCCTTCACCCTATTTCAATCTCATATTTTCTAACTCTCTTTCACTCGGTCACTCTCTCTTTCTTACAAATTCTCACTGTTCAATATCAACGGAAGAACCGTTCGGAATGTGCCACAAAGCTACTCATATGCTATCCCTTCCTTATGTGGATATTTTTTTTAATGAAATAGTATTAAATTTGCATTTAGTTCTAATTAAAATAATTTTCCTAATTAAAATAATTTAGGTTATTTTCCTAATTTTCATGTATTTTTAAAGATTTTCTGGGCATCTATTTTTGGAATTGTCGGCACATTTCGACATACTGTGTCAATACGTCGATACAAACCGATATGTATCGAACCGGCCAAAGACCGGCACGACCGATCAACACGAAATTTCAGTCCTTGATAAATACTATATCAAAATACTGAATCAAATATTATGGATATATTACAATCTTCCAACTTAAATAACTTAACTTCATTTTTTGTTTTCTTTTAGAGTACAATTCTGATTGAAGATACATTAAAGGAAAACCATTTGTGATAGTTTGGATATGTTCAAAGGAGACCTAAAAGTGTTAATCAACAATGGAAGTCAATTCAAAATTAGTGATACAAGAAGTACAAGAAGGCCAAAAACACATTATTAGGAAATTTTTTATGGTTATTAATTTAATGAGAAATATTACACACAACAGAGCTAAACAAATGGAGAAAAAAATCTTTGTGACCAATTCAAAATTAATAGTATCATATGCTTTACTTTGCCTGTTACATGGATAAAAGTGGTAGGAGAAATTTGAGAGCTAATTACATATTACACCTTGTGATTAGCTACCTTTATCATTCCGATCCCCACACCTTAAAGAGTTACATTGATATCCCTATAGTTATAAAAATAAAACATTTAGGTCCATTTACCCTAACGATGTTAGTTTTATTAATGGAAATATGAAAACAAAAGACAAAAAGATAATTTTAATGTTTGATGTGGACAACATCGCTAGTATCGACGTAATTGCCTAGTCGCCTCCAACGATAATAAGGTCCGCTCTCTCCGCGATGCCACCCGCCTCCATGAGGAGCGCACCATCGATCTCATCGTCGCTCGTCCTGTGCCGCATCTGCATCGACGGAGATGGTGGTAACCACCTCAACGTCTACGATGAAAATGATAGCCGCCTTGACATCTACGGCGAAGATGGTGGTCGCCTCGCCGCTAACCCGTTGGGCGGATCCCAGCCTCGACCTGAAGCTGGAGTCGCCAAAGCTCCTACCACTACCCTCGCTGTCGCATTAGTTCTAACACCACCTCTTGTCAAGCAACCCTTTTGTCACTCTACATTTGCGTCAACGTCAACGCAATTACTAAGCAACGAAAGGGTTGCTTGGCATCTGCATCAGCATCGACACAGATGCAGAGTGACGCAAGGGCCGCTCGACGAGAGGTGGTACCGGAACAGATACAACAACGGGGGGAGCAAACGACCCCATCTTTAGGTCGAGGCTAAGATCCACCCAATGGGCCAACAACGAGGCAATTACCATCTTTGCCCTAGACACCGCGACGAGCACCATCATCTACATCAACGCCGACGCAATTGTCGCTCGGCAACTACGTCAGCATTGGCGTAGATGCAGAGTGGCGATGAGGTCGACAATGCACTCCTCATGGAGGCGGATGGCGTCGCGGTGAGAGTGGACCTTATCACAGTCAAAAGCGACCAGGCGACTGTGTCGGCGTCGATGCCAATGGTGCCGTTATCCGCCACCGTCCACCATCGAACGTTAAAATTATCTTTTTATCGTTTGTTTTCATGTTTCCGTCAGTAAAACTGACATCGTTAGGGTAAATGAACCAAAATATTTCAGTTTTGTAACTATATAAGGATGTCAATGCAACTTTTTAAAATGTAGGGACTAGGATGCTAAAGGTAGCTAACTACAAGGGGTAATCTATACTTAGCCCAAAATTTGAGTTGTTGAAGATAATTTGTTCAGAAAACTTCTAGTGGAATGTTTGTTGCTTCTCCTTAGACATAACCTATTGCTTACATGGGAGAATGTTTGCTTAAAACTTACGAATATTAAAGAATTCCCCATGTGTAAACAAAAATGACCGACAAACACTAAGAGTAAACCTTGAAAAGGGAGGAGAGGACTCATTAGCTTAAACATACATAGTTCCAGCAAAACTAGCAAAGCAGAACAGTGAAATATTATTTAATGCCAAATTCGCTAAAACCCTTAAAACTAGTGAAAACTGACAGTAACAATCAGTTTCAGCAGAAACTAAGATAACACTCTACCGAGTAAATTGAATTTTGGATCAACCTAAGCCAACACTGATCTATTTAACAGTCAAGTAAAACCATGGTTCACCTTATTGGTCCGTATGAGTGTACCGACTGACCATCGGTACAGTATGTACCGACATACTGACACATGGTATGGTAGGGTTTACGGATGAATTGGTATGTACCGCCCATACCGATCTCCTGTTGGACCGGTACATACCGCCCGTACTGAGCTGTTTATCGTGGGATGGTGAACCTCGAGTAAAACTACTTCTAAAATTGTTGATTGGGAAATTATGAGATTGCTAAATGTGTTAGACTATTGGACAGCAAAGATTAAGATATAAATAATTTTAAAACTCGAGCTACGGATGCCAGATAACAATGAAAAGTAGAAGAAAATTGACATGACGTCACCTTGTAGAAGAAGCAAGTTTAAAACCGTAGTATTGTAACTTGATCTTCCTACAACCTTCAGTAACTAGAACGGCCCACATTGTTACCACCATGAATATTCCAAGTACAGAAAGTATATAAGGCCACCAACTCAGCATATTTCCTGAATTCAAGTTAAAACGGAATAAATTTGAACTCCAAGGGCAAAAATGTCATGTAACTATGCGTAGACTAGAGAAAGCATAAAAAATTATTGTAAATGACATGTCGAGCAGATAATAACTGGGAATTGGGCAAGATCAATATCTCCAAGACTCAAACATCCATATTATGAATTATATTTATTATGTAATAGCATGCAAAAAATGTTTTTGTAAGTCAAAATTAACTGTCAACAATAATCAAGCACGATTCTTGAAGATACTAAGTATCAGCTACGGGTTGAACTCACCCAACAACAACATGCAATCTATGATGTGACAATTATAAATGTACCTTTGTCGTTTTAAAGCTTCTTATACATATTTTCTTATAACATAAAAACACAAAAAACATAAAAGCCATAATATTTTATAAAAAAATATTTTCTCCTTTATGTCCCATATCTCCATTTTATTTTCTCTCTAAGGAAAACACTCAGATAAACATCCAAATCAGATTCTGATATCCATATCAAAGCAATAAAACATGAACAACTAACGGTCTTCATTTACCTACAATGAGTTAGATGTTAGGACTCTAACTATGAGAGTCCTAATTTAGTTTCATTGATAAGGGCATTCATGTAAATCCTATCTAGCCGACCCCTATTAAAGAGGTGAAGAGGCCGGCTAGGTTAGGGTTAGGTTGCTTCATAGAAAAGGAGTCCTATTAGAAGTAGGAGTCATATTAGGGAAAGAGTCCTATTAGAATTAGGAATCCTACTAGAGAAGGAGTCCTAATTAGAAGTAGGAGTTGGTTAGAAGTAGGAGTCTTGAGTAAGAGTCATATTAGGAGTTGAGGTTTAGAAGCCCTATAAATAACCATATTTTCACCCTCTTTTTATCATGAATAGATCAATCTTTTAGCAGCCTTTGAGCAGCAACTTGGAGGAAGGAACCCCTATAGAGTTCCAAGGAGGCCAATCCCCTATAGAGATCAACCCCAAGCTTAGAATCCGCAAGGGTTCTAACACTTGGTATCAGAGCAGCGTTCTTGGTGTCTCGCTGCCCTTCCACAGCCATCCACCAGCCCTTCACAACCGCCCAAAGCAATTCCCACAATTGCTTAGAAGATCATCACCGAATTCCGCCGTCATCTCCACCACTGTAGATCATCCTTTGATCTTCCCGTGAATTGCAACAGGTTCTGGTTATCTACCTTACTGCTACTGCAATTTAGTTATCCTTATTCAAAAAAATCCAAAAAATTCGTTCCTATATTGCTGCATAAACTTTTCGTCGCAAAGTTTTCATCTCTACAAGGAAAGTTGCACTGCAGAATTTCAGCTGCATAGCACTGTCTTTTTTATCTTGCTACTGCGTTTTTTCTATCCAAATCTCTATAAAATTTTTACGACAGCTTTGACACTTCTTAACAGTGGTTTTTCCTTTGGTTTTGTCGAAAAATTCTCAATATAAACCACTTATCTTTTACGTCCAAACTGCTGCACTTTAGACATAAAAATCTGCTATAGTACCTCTCCGTGATCCTCAATTTTGCCGAACCTCTTGCTGTCGTTTCTTTCTACGAAATTTTTAACAGCATTACCTCTCCCTTATCAGTAGATTCCCTTTGAGTTTTACTTGAATCTCTTTTGAAAATTTCTGAAAAAAATTACATCTTTACTGCTGGAATTTTTTTGGTGAAAAATCTGATGTTGCACCTTTGTCCTTTTTTCTTTTCCATAACCTACCAAACCCTAGCCACCTTGCTGCCACAAACTAAGACGTCTTTAAGACATCCCTCTAGCCTTAAGACGTAGCCATCATAACCTAATTTCATAACCCTAATAGCATCAAAAACCACAGCCCAAAATAGTAAACCATTACAGCCGAACCCTTCTATCACCGATCTATTGTCCGAACCTTCCACCACCCCATGCTATTAACCCATCAACAGAAAAAAGACAAGGGCATCTCTGATCTACAGGCATATGCTATGGCTTCTCAAGATCCAATTGATGCCAAATTTGAAGCATGGGAATCTCGAATTGAATCACGGCTCGAATCGCACTTGGAAGACAAATTGCGCGCTTTGTTTGCAGAATTTAGAATTGGACAACCTCTGAGTCCAACCAAATTGCAGCAAGGAGAGAATTCAGAAAAGACCCCAGAGAAGGAGGGACAGCCCTCGAACATGCTTCAACCACGCATGAGGGTAGACTTCCCACGATGGGAAGGAGACCCGGCGGGGTGGATTTCGCGCGCCGAACGATACTTTCGCTATTACCGAACGTCGGATAATGCAATGGTAGAGATTGCTGTCATCCACCTTGAAGGAGATGCTATTCAATGGTACAATTGGCTGGAATATAATCATGGGGCTCCGACATGAAATCAATTTAAGAACGCACTGCTGAACCGTTTCGGACCTACGGAGTATAAAAATATCGACGACCAACTCGCAAAAATTCGACAAACCTCTACAATTCCAGAGTACCAAACCAAGTTTAAGAAGCTATCTTATCTTGCTCGTGATTGGACTGACCGTCAATTGTTAGGAACATTCATCGAAGGACTCAAGCCAGAGATAAAAGGGGAAGTTAAGGCGCGACAGCCCCGTACCGTGATGGCTGCGATTTCTTTTGCCCGAATACAAGAAGAACAGCTCAACCAAGATGCTCGGAGGATGAGAACCACTCCTAGAACCTCAGCATATAAACCCCCTTCTGCTCCCAGCCGTCCTTCGCTGCCAAAAAAATCGACAAGAGAAGAACTACGTGATCGATCAGCAAAGGGTCTTTGTTGGCGTTGCGACGAGCCGTGGAACCGCGATCATCGCTGCAAAAGGGGCCGCCTCCTATTGATTGAACCTCTTGAAGACATGGAGGAGGAGGTCCAGGAGCATGAGGAAGAGGTCATGGATGAAGAACAGACAACCAATTGATATTACGATGCATGCCCTTGTCGATTCGCGAACCCGCAAAACAATGAAAGTGGGAGGATTTCTGAAGCAACAACCGATCACCGTTTTTATTGACACCGGGAGCACTAATAATTTTATGAACAGCAAGGTTGCTGTCCGGATGGCCTTACCTATTGAGAATTGCAGCAGGTTTAATGTTAAGGTCGCAGATGGACGAATTTTGAAGTGTGATCGTAGGTGCCTACTGTGAAACTATTGTTTGCCGGACCAAGAGATAATTGCATATTTTTTCCTCCTCCCTCTCGATGATTATGAGGCCGTGCTTGGCATCGAATGGTTGACGACATTAGGTGATGTTTCTTGGAATTTTTTGAAATTAATTATGAAATTTTACAGTAAGGGGAAACAGGTGATACTATATGGGAAACGTGGGGGCGACGTAACGACGATTTGCACACAACGAATGGAGAAAGTTTTGCATAAAGTATGCAGTGGCTTTTTGGTATAACTTGAGCAACAATCTAAGGGAGAGCCAACCAAATTTGAAGATTCAAACCTACTTCCCTTACTTACTGAATTTTCAGATATATTTGACGAACCACGCAGCCTATCTCCTAACCGCCGGCATGATCATCGTATACCGATTCTTACAGGCAAACCTCCAGTAAATACTCGACCATATCGGTATCCACATCTCCGAAAAGATGAAATAGAAAGGATTGTAAAAGAGATGATTGAAACAGGAGTTATTCAGCCAAGTTGCAGCCCCTACTCTTCATCGGTGCTCCTTGTACAAAAGAAAGACGGAACATGGCAAATGTGCGTTGATTACCGAGCTCTCAACGGCATAATCGTCAAGGACAAGTACCCTATTCCAGTAGTAGATGAATTGCTTGATGAATTAAAGGGAGCACGAGTCTTCACAAAGCTGGACCTTCGATCCGGGTATCATCAAATATGAGTGTGCGAAGAAGACATACCGAAAACTGCCTTTCGAACGCACAACGATCACTACGAATTTCTGGTAATGCCCTTTGGTCTCACCAATGCTCCCTCCACCTTCCAGAGCCTTATGAATGATATTTTCCGAAGTTATCTTCGAAAGTTTGTACTAGTTTTCTTCGACGATATCCTTATTTACAGCCCTTCTCTTGAAAGTCATATTCAGCACTTACGACTTGTTTTGACAATTTTGTGAGAATATGTTCTTTTTGTCAAAAAAACGAAGTGTAGCTTTCTTCAACAAAAGGTGGAATATCTTGGGCATATCATATCAGAGGAAGGGGTGGCAGTGGACCCCTCCAAAATTGAAGCAATGCAGAATCGCCGACCAGAGGAACATAAAATCGCTGCGCGGCTTTCTCGGTTTAATAGGTTAGTACCGTAAGTTTGTGAAATACTATGGAAAGATCAGTGCACCGCTTACTTCCTTGCTGAAAAAAAATGCTTTCCAATGGTCGGACAAAGCCACCACCGCCTTCGACGAACTTAAAGTCACAATGATAACAACACCAGTACTAGCGTTACCCGACTTCGGCAAGACTTTTATTATTGAAGCCAATGCCTCCAGAGTAGGAATTAGTGCTGTACTAATGCAAGATGGTCGCCCCCTCGCTTATACTAGTAAGGTGTTATCTCCTTCCCATCTCAAGATGATTATTTACGACAAGGAGATGCTCGCGATTGTGCATGCGGTGTCCAAATGGAGACCGTACTTGATTGGGCGACGCTTTCAAATCAAGATCAACTATAAAAGCCTAAAATATTTCTTGGAGCAAAAGATATCTTCCCCTGAGCAGCAAAAATGGGTAACAAAGCTTCTTGGATATGATTATGAAATAACTTACAAAAAGGGGAAAGATAATGTTGTTGCAGATACGCTTTCGTGGCTACCCGAGCAAGCTGAATTTTCGATTGTTTCACTTTCGACCAACGACTTCCTTGAGGATATTAGGAGGGAATGACAAGATAATCCGGAAACGAATAAAATCATAAAAAAAAATTGGAGGAAGCACCAAGCTCCATGGCTCATTACAGTTGGGACTCAAAGGACTTGCGATATAAAGGACGCATTGTGCTTGTGCCAAATTCTACTTGCATAAAGACCATCCTTCAAGAGATGCATTCCACACCTGCGGCCGGGCACTCCGGGTTCCTTAAAACCTATAAAAGAATTAAACAAAATTTTTATTGGATAGGGATGAAAAATATTATTGCTAAATTTGTAGCACAATGTGATGTATGTCAACGACACAAATGTGAGACAATGGCAAGTCCCGGAAAGTTGCAACCTCTACCCATCCCAGAATCAATATGGACTGATATATTAATGGATTTCATCGAAGGGATTCCCTCATCACAAGGAAAAGGTACAATTTTTGTCGTGGTTGATCGCCTTACAAAGTATGCTCACTTTTGTGCCATCCGTAATCCCTACACTGCTTCTAGTATTGCTCGAATCTTTATGGAGAATATTGTAAAATTACATGGGATGCCGAGATCTATTGTAAGTGATCGTGATAGGGTCTTCACGAGCAAATTTTGGACAGAGTTATTCCAGATGCAAGGCACTAAATTAAAGATAAGTACGGCATATCACCCACAAACCGATGGCCAAACTGAAGTGGTGAACAGGTGTTTAGAGACATACCTTAGATGCTTTACCAGTGACCGACCAAAAAAATGGACAAAGTGGCTACCCTGGGCCGAGTGGTGGTATAATACAACTTATCATTCTTCCACAAAATGTACTCCCTGTGAGGCCATGTATGGCCGACCCCCTCCTGTAATTCCAAAATATGTGTTGGGCACCTCTAAAGTAGAACAAGTAGACAGGGAACTACGAGACGAAGACAAAATACTGAAGTTGCTAAAAGATAATCTCACTGCAACACAAGCAAGGATGAAACAGCAATATGATCAACACAAATGCGAAAGAGAATTTTCAGTAGGAGATTGGGTCTTCCTACAACTCCAGCCATACAAGCAAACATCAATCCAAACCAGAGCATCTATGAAGCTTTCACCTCGGTTCTATGGGCCCTACCAGATTTTGGAGCGCATCGGAGTAGTAGCATACAGATTGGACTTACCCGCCAGCTCCCGAATCCATCCAGTCTTCCATGTATCGTGTTTGAAGCTCAAGTTGGGACAACATGAGACAACCCAAAGCCATCTACCAAATATAACTATCCAAGGAGAGCTCCAGACCCAACCAAGTGCCATTATTGATCGACGAATCGTGACTCGACGACGATGACCTGCTATTGAAGTGTTAATACAGTGGGCAAACCTACCAACAGAAGATGCCACTTGAGAGAACTATGACGACTTGAAGATCAAATTCCCAGAATTCATGGAATGTCAGCCTCGAGGACAAGGCTGATTTGAAGAGGACGGGTCTGTCAAGACTCTAGCTATGAGAGTCCTAATTTAGTTTCATTGATAAGGGCATTCATGTAAATCCTATCTAGCCGACCCCTATTAAAGAGGTGAAGAGGCCGACTAGGTTAGGGTTAGGTTGTTTCTCAGAAAAGGAGTCCTATTAGAGAAAGAGTCCTATTAGAAGTATGAGTCCTATTAGGGAAAGAGTCATATTAGAATTATGAGTCCTACTAGAGAAGGAGTCCTAATTAGAAGTAGGAGTTGATTAGAAGTAGGAGTCTTGAGTAAGAGTCCTATTAGGAGTTGGGGTTTAGAAGCCCTATAAATAGCCATGTATTCACCCTCTTTTCATCATGAATAGATCAATCTTTTAGCAGCCTTTGAGCAGCAGCTTAAAGGAAGGAACCCCTATAGAGTTCCAAGGAGGCTGATCCCCTATAGAGATCAACCCCAAGCTTAGAATCCGCAAGGGTTCTAACACTAGACCATATCAACTAGCTATTACAGTCTCATATCAACGGGGAATAGTTCATCAAGTAACTCAATGAACACAATTAGCATTTACAAACAAGAATATATAGGACATTGGTGGTCAAGAAATAGTAGGTTGTTTGTGGATTCTAAGCTGTCGATTCAAACACTTAGATACTAGCATAGGATCATAATTATCATTTAGAATTCATAATTATGCAATGTATTAGGACATTGGTCCCCTGACCCTTGAAATATGGGTAAAACCATCAAAGTATAGATAAAGCATTTGATTGGAAACAACCTCTCTCCTTAATTGAGTAAGATTGCATAAATTGACCCATCCAGACCAAGCACTGATAGGAATCTTGTGATCTGGGCCATTCGTCACCGATAAAATCATTGGACTGAAGGATTGGAACAAGTTTGTACATTCTGATTTGACACCCATCCTAATCCCTTCTCTCGTTTTTAGAAAAATATGTAAGAGAAGAAATATCTATCGAACAAATAAAGGAAACTAATGATCAGACAAATAAAACTGACCTGATAACTGAGCTAACATCTTCTGCAAAGTATCGGTATAACCGGTCAATATACCAGCACAGATTATCAATGATGAACCATGACCTGCAGTACATAACGAGAACCAGAGACAAATAGATCAGGCATCAAAAAGGAAATTTGCCTGATATTAGTTGCATTCATAGGCATAAAGAACTAAAACCACTTCAAAAATCCAAATTCTGCTTGCAGAACATAAATTAGCATCATCACTGGTTGTTAATATGTTTGAAGTTTGGTACAAAGAATATTAGGTTATATTTGAATATTTTATAGTTGGTGAAGCTCATTGTTTTCTACTTATCTCCTCCAGCAATTCATTCTTCAAAATTACCTGTTTCATAGTCAAGTTTGGGGTCCTTTTGCTTGCAAATTCATACTTTGATATTGGAATTTGTGCATCAAGGTAAAAATAGGATTTGATTATTTGCCAATATGGAGGACATAACTATGAATATGCTTTGTGCATGGTGACACATTATTTTGTGCACTGTCTTCTTCTATCTTGTTTTCACTATTCTCTTTCTTTCTGTCTACATTCAGTTTCCTCTCTTTCACTAAACTATCAGTCTATCACTATTCTTTGGTTGCAATTCATGAGTTTTAACCAGTTCAACCGAGAAGTTATGATTTTACTTCAAATCAAGTGATCTGCATCCTGGTCTAGTCTCATACCCAGCAATACTAGCAAAATCACCATCCTTGAACAGATAATTACAGCACTTAAGAATGAAAAGGTGACCAAATCAAGATAAGAATTATTGAAGGATGATTAGAACCAGATAAGCATGCTTTACAAGTGAAAATATTATTCATATAAGAGTACCATTTTAATTTCAACTGATGTTTTGTTAAGGCATATGAATTGATTAGTGGTCCCAAGTTCAAGTGCATGTATGTGTCATATACGTCATTTAATGTAATGAAATTTTTTTTCAATTTTTTTGAAAAAAATTTCAACTGATATATAAATAGTGGCTCTCAAAGAAAGGTATAGCTTTTGAGACTAAGGTTTGTTTAGCTTGTCGTCACTAAACCATAACCAGCAAAAAGAGTCACAGTTCAGCATATAATAGCATTAATTCAAAAGGATCTACTGAGCCTATTAAATAATTACTTATTGAAGAATTGCAACACCTTACTGCAAATAGCAGTGAACATCACAGAAAATATGTGAAAGGCAAAAACATATAGATAAAGAAGTACGAAAATAAATTAACCAAAGGCAACCACATTGTCCATTGGTACTAAAATAAACCCATTAAACTATGAAATGTTTGTGAAGAAAGTACCAAATCCCGATTCTGATATTGTATCACAAATCCACGTCATAAACATAGCACCAATAACTAATAAAAAGCTTGTGATGGCAACATGCTTGGCTCTGAAACAATACAAACATTTAATATATGAGACAACCTGAAAAATTCCATACCCAAACATCCATCCATGTCATACCAAAGCTTTATAATCTTTCCTTCAAGATGATGGATATCAAGTTCATTAATGTACAAATATAAACAAAAGCCCACTGTCAAAAGATTTTACAGAAGAGAAAATAAGCATAAGAAAATAGAACCTTTAATAAGATATTCACAACCAATGGCTGTCCCATTTAATTCAACTGTTTTAAAATTTGAACATAAAATTTACCACTACAAGTTAATGTTCTGAACAAGCCCTTTATAAAACTCCATGTCATCTATCTAATATGATAAGATCTGAAAGATTTTGTACATTAATTTTAAGCTGTAGTACATAGCAGTTGCAACAAGATCAACCTTTCTGTTACTGCTTATAAATTTTAAGCTTTTAGATGTAAAGTTATTGTACCTTCAAATATAATATTTATTCTAGATTAAATGAACCCTGAAACCAACCTCCAAATATCGGCCCATCATCTCCATCATTGAAAAGCACATCTAGACATCAGTCATCTACAACCTTCTTGCAAGCAAACCTTCAATTTAAGACAATGATGGTTAATGATACAAGGGTAGATGGACATTTACGAACTTCCCAACCCTAGCATTCTCCTATTAAGTGTAGGACTCCCGCCAAGACACCATAGGCTAGAATCTGAATAGCATCTCCTATCCCTATCAAACTGTTCATGGCTATCCAAGCTACCACATATTGGACTATAGTTAACCTAAATTACTGGATTTGCTAAAATTAGAATAATAACTAATTCACAGTCTCATAATATGTTCATGTCATGCCATGCCCCACTAGAAATCCATGCACTTATCTCAAAATATCTAGTGGGCACAAATTGTACCATCCCAATTTCACATTAGTAAATCACAATTATTTCAAACATAGTCAAACATACTACCTTTTTGCAAAACATGGTTTACTTTTTCAAAATTGTGTTGTTCTGATCCATGCCCAAGTTAGGTTAGATTTGAAAAATATGCTATTCACTGATAACATGTATATTGTTCTAACAATCTACTGCATAATGGAAAAAAATTTAGGCACTGATACAATAAAGATGCAAAAGCACAGAAATTATATTTCTTAATGATGTTTAAACATTTTTAAACCTAATAAAATGAAATAGGTAACTGCAACCATGTTTGATAATACTAAATCCCACATGTTCATATATTTATTTTCAGTTAATGTACATTAAATAGTTAAATTTTATTATAGTTTAGGCGAATTCCTGGAAAGGCCCCAAGTTTTGGATTTTTCCTGGATAGCAGCCTTAATTTCTAGAATGTCCATTGAGAGTCCTTGTCTTTTAAAATGATAAAAATGTGACAACTTACAAGGTTAATTTTTGAGTTACCATGAAACCCAGCTAGACAGAATGAGTTAATCCAGTTCACTGTTAAATCGACTCAATTACAGTATTTTTAAATAGGATTATAGTGTTTTTGATTCAATCTAACAAGCTACAGTGATTTTTATTAGGGTTATAGTGTTTTTTGTTACTGAACTAAAGACACTATAGCACTATTCAAATATATTGTAAATAAATCTTAATTAATTTAAATTCTCATAAATATTAATTATTAACCTTGTTTTTTAAAACTATTAACCTTGTTATATGTATTAAGTTTTGTAAAATATTTTATTTGAGAGTTCTTAAGTGATTTTAAATGAAAATTAAGAATATTTTGACATATTTGAAAACAAAGGATGACAATTTCATGTAACCTTAAATTCAGGCCTATAATTTTTAGAAGATCTCATAATATTTATTTTATTTATAAAAAAGAATGATAATATAAAAATCATTTAAAATCATTTTGCCATTTAATTATGAAGGTCATTTTAAAAAAATTATAACTCTAATAAAAAAAATTGTAACTTAGTTTCAATTGATTTAACTTTTTACTAACAATAAATATCAACTTGACTATAGGATTAAAGGCATTAGAAAATTATTAATATGAGAATCCGAATGATTTTGGATGAGAATTATGAAAGTATTAATATATTTCAAAATAAATCATGATAAAAGATAAAAGATCTATTTTTTAATTTTATCTTAGTTTTGAATCAAAATATTTTAAAAATATTGTGATATTTATAATAATAATTTGCTATGAAGGAAGAATAATAAAAAATAATGAGATATTATTTAATTATGATGTTTTCAATGGAGTTATAATGTTTTTGGTTCAGTATTAAAACAAAACATTATGAATAAAAAACACTATATCTCTATTCAGAGACACTCTAGACCAAAAACATTGTAACTGTATTAAAAAAAGGGGAATACTGAACTGGTTTAAGCAAATTGATTTTGGCAGAAAATCACTTCTTTTAAGGATATTTTGGTTTTTTTACAGAGGGTAGAATATTGGAAATATAGAAATGAGGGGTGTTATCAGAGAAAAACCCAAGGCTTGGGGCTTTTCTCAGAAAATCATCCTTTATAGTTTTTTATTTTTCATCGTGAGTGACACAGGGGTTTCTGCATGTTTTTGCTAGTCCTAAGCTACCACCTGGCTTAGGGACAGGTTCTTAGTCAATGGTCACCTAAGCTATTCAGCAAAATCAC
Organism: Musa beccarii; assembly: GCA_024322285.1. NCBI lineage: Eukaryota > Viridiplantae > Streptophyta > Magnoliopsida > Zingiberales > Musaceae > Musa > Musa beccarii. The sequence continues at coordinate 8,470,797 of CM044397.1, read as the reverse complement.
TAATCATTCAGTTAACCTCTTCTTTAACCACCGGTTGGTTCTACCTCTCGATATCCCTATCCATGACAAGGTTGAGCCATTGAGTTCCCAAAAGGCAGATGATAGCCATATATGCAAGAAAAGTGGAAAAGTAAAACAAACAAAGACCAGTAAAGCTTGATGGGTATTATCGACGTTTTTCTCAAGTACCGCCCAACTGAATGTCACCAAACAGTAGCTTTAGATTTAGACATAAAGGAGTCCAAATCTAGTTAAGTTGAAACAAGACAAGACAACCACTTTTTATCGTCAACAAATATGGATCAAGATCTACTCAAGTCACGTTGGCATTGCTTTCATTGAACATCCAAGCTGCAGACTCAACCTGATCATTGCAATAAACTTGATTATACCTAAATGCAACATGCAATAAGACAACAAAAAAGCAAGTACAATGTAAGTCCTCTATTAAGTGCTTTTAAAGTATGCAGGAATCTACAATTATTGTTTCCAGATGTGAGTGTTTTTACTGTAAGCAGGTGCAAATTTAGTCAGTATACTTATAACTTTGATGATTTGTCCATGCTTCAATAAAAGCATTGACAGCCCCTTCTGACCATGCTGCTCTTTGTTGGCCAGGACCATAGGTAAACTGCATTAGGCATAGTGGCCCCTATTTATCCATGTGCAGGGATCAGATGCAATGGCAAAAGTTCAGAACCACAGATGGGCCCATGCTGCGGTTTGTATACTGCAAAATCTAGACCAACAGAGTGCCAAGCTGCACAACTCATGCACAGAAATTTAACAAATGTTGTTAGATTTACTGTTTCCGATATGTTACTTGAGCCACCTAGCTTAGCTGTTGTCGTGCATGAATCACCACCAATGTTAACAAAATCAGCAATAAACAATCTAAATATTACAAGTAGATATCACAAAAGAAAAATATTGTAATTGATAAAAGAGTATCATTAATGAAAAGCATTCACCATTTCAATAAACAATCGAAAGAACCAACAGTCACCAGGAAAATTTTCAACAGTAAAATTATCACTCATACCTGTTACTAGCAGCATATATTGAGTACTGCATTGAATAACAAGCAACAATAATAGCCCCCAGTACTGCAAAACCCAACGAGGTCCACCATCTGAAAGCATCAAATCAGATATGTTTTATTTAAACAACAATTTACCACATGATGACAAAGTAAAGCATTTGCATTTCAAACATCAGTCTCACTGCATGAGATGTATAAGACACACATATAGCTTTTAATCTTCTCATGACCATCTAAACCTTCTTTCCGTAGCTTTACCAAAGATGGAACAACATGGCAGAGAACCTGTCACAAAACTAATGAGCTTTAGTACAGTGACAGAAGGAACATGGCGCACAGTCAATACACAAAAGAACTAAATTGACTTTTATCTACAAACCTTTTGACAAAATAAAGTGACATCCTTAATTTAGGAAAGCAGAAGTGACCCAAGAAACAATACCTATATGTAAGGATCTTGATACATTTTCTGCGACCAGGATTAATTTTCTGTCTTGCTGTAATTCTCAGTTAAAGAGTGGATCCTAATTGCTTCCATTCACTCTCATAAGTGTTTTGTTAATGAATATGCAGGCAAGGTATATAGACACAATCACACATCAATCTAAATACCAGTTGTAGAGACCACTGAAAACAACTGAACCAACCATACCGACTAGTATTTATTGATCTGGGCATGAACCAAGATGAGGACTACCCTTTTCGAATGGTCCCATCACATTTTTATACATAAGCTGCAGACTCACAATGCCACCCACCTCCTGCCGCTAGACCAGTATTTTTTCCCCACCTCTACCTCCTCCTTGCCCCCCTTCTTCCACGTTGTATCATGGTACATACTAGCATATACAGGCATGGACTGAATCCATACTATTATGGACCAACATGAGTTGTGCTTGGTACAAATCAATGTTTGATGCACTATCCAAAACAGTATGAAACGAGTCATACGTACCAGTCCACCAGCTAGTTGGTATGCAGAGCCATTTCAGATGATATGCAGGAAATAGGTCAGGTATCGACCGCTGCGGGTCAGTATCTATTGACCGATACAGATTGGTACCAGTCAAAATTTAACCGATACTGGGTCAAGTTTGTCCCCACAATCAAATTGACCATTGGAGCCTCTTTTAGGGCTTTAAATCCCCTCCCTCTACCCTCTTTCACTCACTCTCTTTCTCACACCACTCTCTCTTGTAATTAAAATTTCTAATTGGCAATTCATAATTGCAGTATTAACTTTCTCTAAATTACATTACAAGTTGTTTATGAGGTCAGTCATTGACCATTGGGATTCATAACCTATGACCCAAGTAATGTCAAGAAACAAATTCTAATAGCACAACTATGCAAACTACAATGTTGCAGAGATGATAGAAATCCAATGCTTTAGTTGCAAGGAATCACCTCTCAGCTCAACATCTAAGACAGAATTATCATATGCAGAGAAGGTTCAAGTAAGTGATAAAAAACCAGAGTTAAAGTGATTGAAAAAGTACAAGAACAACGGAGATGCAATTCATAATTGCAGTATTAACTCTCTCTCTCTCTCTCTCTCTCTCTCTCTCTCTCTCTCTCTCTCTCTAAATTACATTACAAGTTGTTCATGAGGTCAATCATTGACCATTAGGATTCATAACAGCCTAAATGAATTCAGAACTCCTAGAGGTCCTATTTTCAAACTTTGCGTAGTTTCAAATAAGTAGAGATATACCTGTCCATGCAGGAAAACAATAACTGCCTACCTAACTAAAGCAAAACAAGAAGCTTAAAGAACCAAGAAAAAGAATAGAAAGATGATAGTAATAGATCAATTACAAAAGGAATATGTCTCAACAACTCGTCAGCCAACAAATAAAAGATATGTTATACATGACTAATGCCTAATGCAAAACTGACCTTTGCACAGTTGTTCATATATAGGAAACTCTTTTAACCTCTGAAACCAAGATGAATATTTAATAAAACACTAGGCACTGAAGTAAGATAGGCAACGGACAATGCTGACCTTATCATTATTTGTTAACACTATTAATGGAAATGTTGCATAAAAATAAAAATTTATGAGTCAAAACCTGCATAAGGATTGATGCTGATATCTGAGGACCAAGTCCAAGCTGGAAAAGTGATAGCTTCAGCTCACTGGTAAAGTCACCAAGTTCATCTGCACAACATGAAGAATAAGACTAAGCAACAATGACCTGGATCAAGTGCGCCATTTGAGCTAACACTATTAACCACAGAGTATCATGATAGTGCATATCAGCATTTGCACAAGGACTATCGACACCTATATTGATCTGTGCTTTTGGAAATATGATTGCAGGAGGACAGCACAGCCCACATAAGCGGTTCATGTCATAGCACATGCTTGTCACAAAAGTGAGATTCTTGATTATTTAATAGATATACAAAAAATTTTTGCACAACCAGAAGGTATCTCCATACAAGCCAACCAGTACAATTGTTGCAATCCACCTAAATGCCATCTGAAACAAGATGGTGAACAATTTAATAAGCTTCTCAAGATCATGTTTGAAAGATTAGTCAATCCAGACCAGTGAAAGGTGATTTCCACTGTGAAGTTAAAATAAACTTAAGACAGACCAACCAGAATCAGTCACCCATTTGGTTTTGGATTAATTCTGATCGAAGAGGTCAATCTGATGAGAACTGATACCTTCACACTACCATGAAATCAGGTTAACCAGAGAAGATTAGCCCTTCCAAAAAATAAGCAAAAAGCCACATCCCTAGACTTCTTTAATTAGAGATGTGAGAAACATCAATCAGTACACCTAGTTAGCTACTACAAATTTTCTTCTCGTTAAGCAATTAGATTCTATGGACAAAGTTATGTATGGTTTGTGTTTGTCAAAATTATAGCAATCTTTAGAAAGTCACACTTCTAGAGTTTCTTCTACTTTAGATTTATTTTTTCCCTTTTTATTCTTTAAATTAATTTTGGCTGAATCATGGTTCTACATTTCATGGTCCAATGGCCTATCTGTCTGTCGGATAGGCGGCACGAACTGCAGCACATGCCTCCCAACACTGTGTACACTCAAATCTAAAGAAAATTTTTGCGGTATTTGCAGACATAGCATGGGTTGGTATGCCAACATGTACCAATCCTATACTGGTTTGGCCAAAGACTGGCATCAGTCTGATACCTAAAATATGGGCCAAATTACCAAGACATGATCAAATCTAAGTAAAGAAGAATACCTGTTGATCCAGCAGCAAAGCTCAGGTAAGTATCTGGAATCAAACGGCGATCAAAGCCGGGTAGTGGGATGAAGTAGCCAAGGCGGCTTACTATGATCAGCACAGCCGTCACAAAAAGCCTTCGTCGGATCTCACTTTTGAAGAAGGATTCCGCGGCATCATCAATTATGGACCCAAGTCGCGTGAAATTTAAGAACCTATTGTTGAACCTCTTAGCTCTAACCTCCTCAAAGGAGGCATTAGATGCCACACCCTTCTCCTTAGATCCAAGAAGGTCAGCAGCTTCATCATCCCTCCTCATCAAAGCAAACCTTTCTTTGGCTTCAAAAGATGGGGCTTGCGTCATGTTATTGTTCAAGGAGCAGAACAGCATGGATTTCCTTGCAAGAGAGAGACATCCAGTTCTCCTGTTGGATGGTGAAGGTTGCGATTTTTCATGCAAGCCACTACTTAATGGAAATTGGCACTCGAGTCGCCTACATGCTGATCCTGAGAGTTCTGGAAAAGGACAGGAGAGAGAAATTTAGGTAGTGGAACAAAAGGAATAAAGAAAAGGAAGGGGGGAGGGAGCAAAACTCACGGCCTTGCAATAGGAATTTGCTTTCAAGCGGCCGAAGGAGGCGGAAGTTGAGAAGGGTTGAAATGGCTGTATCCATGACCAGGACAGAAACGAAGACTCCGGCTCGCTACAACTCGGACGGGTTGGGTTGTACAAGAGCTTACCGTCTGGCTTGAAATCCGGCCGACCACCAACCCCGTTGCCGTGTTCGAGTGAAGCCCAGTATCTTCCTCTCCCCAAAACCCTCAAAACCCTAGCCTCACCTATTTAACAAAGGAAAAAAGAAAAAAGAAAAAAGAAAAAAAAAGGAAGGCCTGGCAATTAGGAGAGAAATTGCAAGATAAAAACATTGATGCAAAATCAATTCAAATTCAAATGTTCTTTTTTTTTCATTTAAACTCAAATGTAAGATCCAAATTGGTGAGAAAAGAATGCAATGAACCGGTACCAAAATACAAAGTCCGGCAATCCATCTCAAACAGAAGTGAAGAACATGGTTTTTTTCGTGTTCTTTTCTAAAGGAACACCGCACCTTAAACGTTCTAATATAAGGATCGATGGAAGCTGTGGGATGGCGTAGATGAGGGAGGCCTTGCACTCACTGGGGACGCGGACGCTGCGCGATTAGACGCTTTGAGACGGTGGTCATCGAACAGGAGGACGATATCAGAGGCCGTGAGGAAGAGGATCTCCAATTTCACCAGCTTAATCGGACGCCGTTCACCCTCACGGAGTATCAGAGCGAACCGCGAGCAAGGAAGAGGAGAGGGAGGGAAAGGACGGGGCGATAAAGGAAGACGTCGAGCGGCAGCGCAAGGGATTAGCTTTTAAGCGCAAAAAGGCTTTCTTACCTGTTCAGAGATAACCCAAAACACACCTGACTTAGGATTGGAATTACTGGCCCTACAAGTGGGTCCCACTCTCCATTAAGTCTTCCCCAGTAATCGTTTTTTCGTGGGAAAGGTTACAACATCTAACGGTGCATGGAACGCCAAAAGGATCTATCATGGGGAACGGCCAATGATGAGCGGTCTAGATTTTCCAAGTCCCGCCCGGTCGCCCAGCTACCGAATGCTTGATCCGCCAGGGATGAAATACCAACCAAAGAGGTGTGTATTAGGCCAACATTGAGGAGGGACGTCAAGGAAGTAAACCATGTGTAGAAAGAATCCCAAAATGTTTCTCAGAGGTATATGTCTCGATAATAATAGGTCAGCAGCCAAAGCTTTCGCACAACGATATCAAATTTCCCACAATTTCCGCACATGAGAAGTTGATCGAGGGTTGAGGCCTCGACAAACCTGACAAAAAAATGGATCGAAACACTAGTGCCAAACACAACTTAGTTCCAAAGCGGCGTTTAAGCTGTGAGATATATATACACCCTGACAAAGAATATATATATTATATATACACACAAGAACTAATTTTCTACTTGAAGAAAGAAACACAGGAATAAACCAGAAAAAGTGTGAAGTCTAGAACCGATGTGCTTAGTCCCTAATGAATTATTTAACTTAAAGCAACACAGGGAAAATGATTCAAACTGTTAAAATGATTCCACAATCTTTATACACAATTATGGTTCCCCAGATTCTAAAAAATTAAGCAAAGTATAAAGCATCCCACAACCCACATGCTTTCAATAAGCACAGAGCTGCCAATTTAGTTTTAACCCAAAAGATGTTCAAATCACTTTGCAGTTCAATCTTCAAACTCATGCATATGATCCAGAAGGTAATTAGCAGCAAGCTCCTCATTTTTGTTGCAAGCAAAGAAGACTTGCAGCACAAGTGCCCGATCAAAGCCCATCGCTTCAAGCTGCCACAATAAGTTGACAAAATTACCAACTCAGGAAATCAATAAAAATGAGTACATGAAATTACTTTAATACATGATGAAAAATTTATGACAGCTTCAAATAAAAGATTCTGCTTTTTAATCCACCAATTAGTTGAACTATCTATACCCATTCCAAGTGTCTAGATGTTCAATTGTAATCCTACCTCATGCTCGACAAAAATTGCACCAGAGATTTTTTCAATTAATTGTATGGATTTGATAATGCAATCCATGCCAAGGTGGACAGCTTTAATGCAAGAAATAAACCACAAGCCCCAATCCTAAGTTTGAGAGAGTTTAGATTGCAGACCCATTCTGTAGAACCCTGTTTCCCTTTTTTTTTTGTGAAATGCAAGTCAACAATCAGTTGGAAAATAGTAATAGTAGATCTATGAAGTCTTGAGATTGTTTCACTTCCACAGAAATTTGAAGCTAAGTAGACAAGATTTATATTGACATAAAACTTACTGAAAAAAAGTGGGGGTAAATAATAAAGAACTGATTTTTTTATCCCATAAAATTCTAAAACTTGCAATTTTGTGAACCGACACAAACAAGACCTATAAGCTATTGTTTAAAGGACTTCCCATGCTAGCCAGTCCTCTTTTGTTTTAAAACTTTAAAATCGAGCAAAAGCTTGGGTTGTTTTTATGAAGCTAGCCTGGCCTAGGCAGGAAAATTTTGCAAGTGGCTTGAGTATTTGCATACCCTAGCAGTTCCATATGCTTCTTTACCAGCAAGTTGCCATTAATTCAATACAAAAGCAACTCCAATTTTCTGCTTTCTAGTTCCCACTACTAAAGGGACGGGACAGTTTCTTAAAAAACAGAACATGCTTCATGAAAAAAGGTTGGATACATTTGTTGATACTAAAGAAGCCCAATCATGCAATAAGATACTGCAACCCAAAGATAAGGCAAATTAACATGGATCTAAGTCTGTACTAATCTCTAGGTAACTTATGGCCAATCGTCAAATGAATTCTCCACCTGTACCAATTTATATAACGGTTTATGTGAGTTGATTAACCTGGGTTAGATTCTATTAATACTTCTCAACCTTTCTAGTTCCCACTACAACTAAGGCTTAACAATTCTGTTAGATCGCTTAGACATGAATTGCTGACAAAGACAAACCAATGTCAATAATGAAATTGAAAGATCTCATGAAGTAAAATTGTGATGGCATTATAAATGATGTTGGCTGACATAGACAGTCACAAAACATTTGAATATTTTATTAAAAATTATTTAATAAGAGAAAGAAATACAATTTCAATTTTGCTAGATCTACTTGGAACAAGAACAACAGGAACTTCCTCCGAATACCACATGAACAGAATGATTAAAAGCAATATGTTGAAGAAAAGATCAACTTACACGCTCAATGGCTTCGCGTTCCTCAGGAGTAACACTCAGCGTTTGTGGCATTCCACCAGCCAACTGACCTAGAGGGTTGCTGCTTGACATAGATTGATAAAGGTTAGAATAAGCAACAACCTCATTAAAATTAAAAAACATGCAACAATATTCCTCACCCCTCAGTTCCTTCTGCAGGCTCATTTATCAATCGTAAAAACTCGCCCTGGTGTTCCTGAATAAGCCTCATAATATGAGGATTCTGTTTTCCCAGCTCTTGAAGCATAGGCTGTCAATCAGAGGAAACTAGCATAAGACGCTATATTGTAATAACAAAATCATTTGACTAAAAACACTCATGGAATATGGAAACAATAAAAAATACCTGCAAGATTTGGGGGTTTGCCTGCACCAAAGTCTGCAAAGCTCGAAACTGCACAAAATGTGAGAAATGAATTTTAAAACCCAATCTAAATTTTCTAGTCATTTGACTTCATAACACAAAGAAACCTGTGGACTATTCCGTAAAAAATCAAGGCTTCCACCACCAGCATTTGACCCAACATTGGGCAGACCCTGAGACCAAACATAAACAAAATAGTCAACCTTTATTATGTACAAAAGGCAGAAGTTGGTATGCTACAGTTGGTGCAGTTACCTGAGGAAAGAGGTCCAAAGGATTAGCATTAGGACCACCAGAAGGAACTGCAGTTTGAACTGGTTGCGGAGCCAGCTCAGGAGCATTGGTTGTTTGTTCACTTGCAGGTGCTCGTGCAACTGGTGGGGCTTCAGCATTCTCAGGAATACCCTGATATACATATATATGTCTATTAGAACACAGATTGTCATCGAGAAATTGTGCAAAATGTTCTGCATTCTATTTGTAATATTCACATATCCAATAACAAGAAACAACATGATTCTGTTTGGCTTTTGAAGTCAAGAAAATGATTCAAATCATCTTGTTGTTTAAAAACAAGGAAGATGTAAGCACAGCCCAAAAAATACATTAAAATTTCTTGTTAAACACTTTAGACAACTAAAAATTGGTATTTTTGGCATTGCTTACTAAAGAAATTACGCACATGCTAAAGCCAAAAATTAGTTGCAATAGAAAATTTCAGTTGGAGATGCCCTATAGAATTCTTACCAGATTAGAAAAAAAAAAACAGGAAGCTACACATACAAGATACCCATCTCTCATATTTATTTAAGCCACTTCTCTTTTCGTAAGAGCAACCTAACATTCAATCTAAAGAGAACACCCACAGGTGAAATGTCAACTGAAGTACAGCAATTGATCTGCTTCCTGGCTTCTGACTAAACCAAATTAAAGAGGAAGATAAGATTGACAAAGAATAGAAAAGATTGAACTGACCCTCATGAAGATGAATAGAAATTGCTGAATATGAGCTAGCTCTTTAAGTCAGGCAATGATTGCCAATAAGAAATTGGCATTACAGACATAAGAGAAGTAATTCTCCAATGAGAACAAAAGAAAGATCTTGAACAATATTGCTAATCAAGGAAGAAGGGCCCAAAGTAAAAGTGGAATATGGTACAGGACAAACAGGCAAATAATAAATCTGAATCTTGTATGTTAAGTTCAGGCAGGTCTTTGTATTTGGATAAATTAAATCCACACATCGATTAGGATCAAACAATTTCCATAGTGTAAAGAGAACTGAACTGACTGAAGTGGTTCAGTGTACCTATTTGTTAAACACTAGAAGTGAAGAAAAATATAGTGTTTAAAAACTCAAGATTTTAGCTCATGTCTTCTAAGAAGAGAAGAGCAAGCTGTTGATATCAGATTCTTAGATTTTTCCCAATAAAAACAGATATAAGCTTCTTCAGATTCTTTTTCTCCCCATTATGGCTTCCAGTGTAGAAACAGACAATGGCATAAGAGTGCTTACATGCCTCGTGGTAAGGCAAAGGTTGTTTAGAACATATATTATACTCAAACTTGCTGTGGGATGTGAACTATTGAGAACTATGACTATCCTGGGAAAAGTCAATCACCATATCAAGAGAGACAAGGAAGGAAAATACAGAAATGAAACTTACAGAGTATAAATATTCAACAGCTCGTTCAGGGTTGTTATATGCAGCACGCAGGGCACGAACGACAGTGTCTCTGGCCCAAGTCCCCCCACCCATGTCAAGAATTTGTTGGATGGTTTGCTCTAAGGTATTACCAGCAACAAGATTTGATGCTGCTTGACCATATGCATCTACTTCACTGTTGCTTATAAACAGGTAAAAAGTCAATGAGAGCGATCATATAATCACAACCAAAAGAATGGAAAACATAATGGTATATAATTCACACTTAAAAAATTAAAAAAAATAAATTAAACAGAAAATAGCAATGGATGCACCATTTCCATAAATTTTATCAATATGTCACCCAAATTTAAGATGGAGTCAACTGGAAGATTTGGATGTGCACCTATAAAATACCTACTCAAGCACTGTTCTGTAGAACAGGTTTGTACCTAAAATAGCAACTTGTTGTTGCTAGAGCAAGTTCTACAAACAAACCATCTAACTAATGCAGAACAACTTGAATCCACAAGTTGGATGAAGGACATAAGGTTGAATCAAGAAGTATAGTAAACTATGAGCAGAAGGAGAAGACATTAGAATGTAAGAACCCAGAAAATGTCCAAGTATGGGGCCATAATTAAAGAAAAAAATAGCACCACAAGAATCAAAAGAAGAGGGACAAATTGTCTAAATTTTCCCACATTGACACATTACACAACAGATGTTTCTTCTCTAGCCTGCATCATGAACATACATATATTTAAAGTAAAAGACATGAACTCTATCCGCAAGCTAAGTTCATCATACCATAGTGTACAACTCGATATGAGCGATATGTTCCGGTCAGACAAAGGACTGGTAGGAGTGGTATATTAATACACACCCATATACCATGCATTAGTATGCTCGGTATGGCTTGATACAGCTCAGTACGTACCGAGCCAATAGCTAATCGGTACACCGATATGGATTGGTAAGTCGTACCATACCCGTAAGGACAAACCATCCAATATTTGATATACTGTGGACCAAAAATTGCCCAAGGAGGTCTATGAGAACATAAAAGAACAGAATCTTGAGTAACCACAGACCTTTTCACAGAGTCTAAAGGCAACATTCACTAAAATATTGCTTTAGTATGTTACCTTAATGCCATCATTTTTATAAGTAAACAGTGAAATATATGTAACACATGTGAAACAATAATGCTTCTCAAATATACATGTCAAATATACAGTTGAATAATTCCCTCCAATCAATTTATGAACCTTTATCAAATGAGAAAGTGAAACTCCCAAACAAAATAAACTTAGCAATGCACATATCATAACAGTTCTATTAAAAAGTTGATGCAGGTAAAATTTCTAACTACAGATTGCCTCCAACTGCTGTATAATGCCAAGAATTAGAAAGCATAAACAAGGACATTAAGTCCCTTTAAGAAAAACAGGACTACAGAACAGTTTTCAAAATGAGTGAAAAATGGTGACTTACGATATGGTAGCCACAGGAGCTACAGCAGCTGCAGCAGTTGGAGCTGGTGTACTCGCAGGTACACTACTTAGTGAAGCAGGGCAACACCACAAAACAAAACCTTAATAATCAGAATATGTACAAAGCAACTAAATATGATAACCCAAAGAAATAAGCATATGACCATAAAAGACTTACGAAGGCAATGTTGCTGCAGGTGCTTGAGATGGAGCAGATGCTTGTGCTGAAGGGACGGGAGGTGCAGTATTAGTAGGTGGAGTCTACACAAGAAAACAGAATCATAAACCTTTCAAAAATATTGATGCAATGTTAATATCAAGCATGTGTACAGCAAGCACAAGAAATCCATTAAATGCAACACTTCTTCAGAGCTTCAGCATTTTCGTAAATTGCTTACATTTTAAAGCATCATAAGGTGAAACCCATCATAGTTCAATATGTTACAATTCAAGCATCTAATCCAACAGAGACAAAGACAGGATGGAAAAGGAGTCTGTATGCAGCTTCCTTGCTTTTTTCCTCCTTCACCCCTCTTTCATTTTTGTTTATTTTAATGGAACAATTGGTACCAGCATACCATAAAAGTTTGATAAAGAATTGGAATATCACCATTAAGGCAATCGACACAACAACCACAATTAAACTCTTCCAAGTCAAGAATATTTATTCTTCATTCACTAAATTTACAGTCACCCTCATGCCTACCAGTAGAACCTGAAACAGAAAGATATGTAGGTGTGTATATCCATAACTGTAATCCTCAATGATGCAACAGTGTAATGCGGCATTCATATAGGAACCAGCATCAGCTATCATTTCAAACCGAACATGCAATGTACATCAATTTCATCATAAAACATCCCAAGAATGTGCATCAATTGCTTATAGCCAAGAGATGTGCATCAATAGCTTATAGCCAAGAGAACATGTTATATGTGGTCACATGCAATACAATGTAATCCATATTACAGGTAGAAGAATTAAAATTATGCCATGATATTTACTAGACTGTCAAAAGAGTAGTGTCTGCAATAATCAAAATATAACAGAAGCAATCAACCCATATGTGCTTCAGCCTTCAAGTGCTCTTCGATGGCTGATAGACAAGGGCCAATTTTTGGTCTTGTGGCAGAAATCCAGTAATTAGCACAGATAAGTTTTCCTAGTAGTAATATTTGATCTGCTAATCAGTAGAATAGCCAACTAAAAATGCACCAAGAAATGCAAAGACCAATCAAAGATGGAAATTAGCTGATCTAGGTAAACCTCAAAGCTTCCTAATCAACATCGTGTTTTCCAACAACAATAATAATGATAAATTTACACGGTTCTCTTTCATACTATGTCCTATATGCACAAAAAACACTAGTGTGAAAATTTGGAGACTTAACTTGACAAATTTAAATGCCAAATAACTTGTTCCTAATGACAAGAATGTTTCATTTTCCATTCATGTCTGCACGAAACATATAAGCACCCAAGTGTAGGTAATAGCAAACATTTGTTAGTGTTTTTGGAGTGTTTATTATCCACATAGAATTGGAAGTATATTTTAGACACAAGAGTAGAACAAAGAGAGAAAGATACAGTTATATCATTCATCCATGCATTGTCTTCTTACCTGACTCGCAGGTGCTTGTACAGTGGCCGATGCTCCACTAGATGAGCCCTTAGTCTGCAAGGGTGAAAGGATACAGCACACTTAGAAATCATTCATAATGTACTCTGAATATTATTAATTCAGTAAGCATCACATCTTAATCATCTATAGAATTTCCATGTGATCGCCAATCATGACTTATATCTAAGAAAATCACTAAAAACTGCAAAAAACAGGGAGAAAAAAAAAGTGAAGATAAACACAGGCATAGAAAGAAGCATTCATGTGAAAACATTCACTAAATTTATATTCACCCTCATGCCTTCCAGCAGAACTTGAAAACCAGAAAGATATCTAGGTGTGTATATTCATGACTATAATCCTCAATGATGCAACAGTGTAATGCGGCATTCATATAGGAAACCAGCATCAGCTATCATTTCAAACCGAACATACAATGTACATCAAATTTCATCAATAAACATCCCAAGAATGTGCATCAATAGCTTATAGCCAAGAGAACATGTTATATGTGGTCACATACAATACAATGTAACCTATATTACAGGTAGAAGAATAAAAATTATGCCATGATATTTACTAGACTGTCAAAAGAGTAGTTTCTGCAATAATCTGAATATAACAGGAGCAATCAAGACATATGTGCTTCAGCCTTCAAGTGCTCTTCGACGGCTAATAGACAAGGGCCAATTTTTGGTCTTTTGGCTAATCCAGTAATTAGCACAGGTAAGTTTTCCTAGTAGCAATATTTGATTCTACTAATCAGTCAAACAGCCAACTACAAATGCACCAAGAAATACAAAGACCAAGGGAAGATGGATATTAGTCGAACTAGGTAAACCTCAAAGCTTCCTAATCAACACTGTGTTTTCCAATAACAATAATAATGATAAATTTACACGGTTCTCTTTCATACTATGTCCTATATGCACAAAAAACACAAGTGTGAAAATTTTAAGACTGAAATATTGTTTTTCAAACTTGACAAATTTAAATGCCAAATAACCTGTTCCTACGACAAGAATGTTTCATTTTCCATTCATGTCAGCACAAAACATATAAGCACCCAAGGAAGTGTAGGCAATAGCAAACATTTTCTATTGTTTTTGGAGTGTTTATTATCCACATAGAATTGGAAGTAAATTTTAGATACAACAGCAGAACAAAGAGAGGAAGATACAGTTACGAAGATTGTTATATCATTCATCCATGCATTGTCTTCTTACCTGACTTGCAGATGCTCCACTAGATGAGCCCTTAGTCTGCAAGGGTAAAAGGATACAGCACACTTAGAAACCATTCATAATGTACTCTGAATATTATTCATTCAGTAGGCATCACATCTTAAGGTCTCAAACATCTATAGAATTTCCATGTGATAGCCAATCATGACTAATATCTAAGAAAAGAATTAAACAATGCAAAAACAGAAAAAAATAAATAAAGGTGAAGACAAACACAGGCATAGAAAGAAGCATTCATGTGAAAGCATTTAACTCACTGACAACAATATTTTCCAAAAACTGAATATGCGGACATTGCCACTCAGATTGTTGGCGCATGGTCGGCTCCTGCAAGGTTTATCCCATGTATAGAGAGCAATGTCCTTATTCTTACCCTTACAAGTATGACCATGCATTTCAACATGACTTAAGATTGCTCTAGTTAAACCTCAGAAAAATATTTACCAATCACAAAAAATTCTAAACACCAACTGTTCCTAGTTAATGTGATCTGAATAAAATTTACCAGCGAAAGGGAAGAAAAATTATGTTCTTCCACATAAACAATACACCAAGTAAAAGATAAATATAGGTCAAACTGATAAATTTTCATATCTGAAGGAGAAAAACTAGTTGATAAGTGATTGTTACACCTCAAATTAACAAAAAAAATAAATATTTATATAATATTACCAAAAAAAATCACACAAGAACATATAATTTTTATGGAGGCCTCCTAATTTGATAGTCACACAAATAGTGCACACAAAGAAAAACCTAGTAATTGCCAATACAACAACAGTGATAATAGTAAGCTAAAACAGCCCAATTATTTGGGTCTTTCTCCTGCCATTGAATTCTGTTTACAGCATATTGCTAGTAAAATTAAAGAAGCCACTATAAGAGAGAAGTGCTAATTGCTGAAAAGATGCAAAGGAGCTCAATGGCTCTTCTCTGTAAAGAAATGCCCAAAAAAATGTTAATTGTCTTGGAAAAATTTTATTTTTTTAAGAATTCTGAATCCTGCCAAGTATAAAATGCCTACAAAGTTCCATTAAGGTGTCATCTCTTCATTGTACCTGTTTAGTTACATATAAATTAAGAATTCGATGTGATTTTGTAGTAAGAATGCCATTACACATGGAAGCAACTGTGCAGTAAACTTAACAAAAGATTCATGTGATTTTGTCACAACATAAGTGCAGTAAATGTATATACAATAAAAGACTTAAATAAATTTGTGGGATCAAAATAATTAGGATTCACCAGATAGTGGGTTTGTCCTATATCCTTCCCACCAGATAGTGGGTTTGTCCTATATCCTTCCCACCAGATAAAGAACACCCAGAAAAGAGAGCTTGCCTCTCCCTCCAAGTACTAGTGAAGCAGGAGTACAATATCCTATATTTTTCTATTACTGAAAACCAGCAACATAGTAACAAATGGTAAATCATCTTAGCTTCTAAAAGAAGCTCAATGGTCAAAATACTTCAACAATCAGTCACAGGTCCACAAATATAAGAATGTTAAGCATCAGATGATAGTCACAAGAGCTAATGGCTACCTTACTCAGCATTATAACAAGAAAAGTGTTTTCAGAAACTTTATTCTCATCCAGTGTAGTATCATCTTTAAGAATCTTCCCTTGATGTATAAGCATCTGCTGTTCAGCTGGGTAAACAGTTTTTCCTTGAGATGTCTCGATGTATCTTTTTACAGCAGCAACCTGCAGAGCAACCATACCACAATGATTACTGTTCGGACAGTTTAGCATGCAAACTAAATATACTTGAGGCAAAAGACAAGAAATAAAATAAAACTAATCTAGTTGTGACAAAGGTTCGAGTTCTAGAACAAGCCTAACTGCATCTGAAGGCAAGGCTCTATTCCGCATGTCCGTATCCACATGAGTGGTACCAGTGCATTTAATCATCATCTCAAATCAGCAAGACATGCAAAGGCATAAACTCTAGGGAGAAGGGCCAAATAGGTATGAAAAAATGATGATTGGAAAGGAGAGATAAGATAAAAATGATAACTAAATTCTTGCAACATGTCCTGCTAACCAATGCATAATCTTTATTTAAAATCATTAATGCTTGCAATATATCTTTCTTCCAAACATAAGCATTCAATTAAAATCGTTAACACATGCAATGCATCTTGATAACTAGTGCATAATCTACTATGAACGACCAATAATTGTTACATCAGATAAGCTCACTGCCAACCCATGCTAGCTGCCCTGTACCAGAGTAAAACTTGCTCATCCATCTCTGACATACATGGGCAGGCAATAATCCATAAGAGACAAATTGAACTCCGTTCACTCAGCTCTTCACTTACTGCTCTAAATCAATGAGTTAGATCTAGTTCTATTCACTTCTAAATTTCCAAACACATCTAGAACAGTACAAACTACCATGATTCTTTTACACCATCTAGATTTTTTTCTCAAATCATGACTCTTCTTGCTTATTCACCACTAACAATGACTTATGTCTAACATCACCAGTCAAGAATTTTTCCCATACATCCCCTTGACCCTCCCAAAATCTCACATAGCAAATAAAGGTCTAATCATAAGCATCAAACCTCCGATTACAAAATTCATAAGAAACCCGAGTCCAACCAATGATCTCTCCTCCCCAGATACCTTCTCTAAGGTTAAAGTTGTCAACAGATACAACATGTTTGCTCGAGACATCAACTGTAGTTTATGCAAGGGTCAAGCATTAAAGTAAAAATCCCGCACTAAGTAAAACATAACCAGTCCAATTGGCAAACCCTACTAAATTATCCCTTCATTGTGCAGATAACCCTAAACAACCCCAAAACCGATATCCCAAGAACTATGCCCTAATTTTAAAGAAACGAAACAATTCCACAGGAGGCAACCCAGATTTCTTCGACTACAAGATCTTTCCTAAACCCTACTGCCCAAAATTTCAGCCTCCCAGCCACATCAGAATCACGCCCAAATTGGTTTCAAGCAATCAGCGAGGGCAATCAAATTGGTAGAATTATAGGCACGGAAAGATCAAAAGATAACAAAGAAAGACCAGTCGATTCGCCAACGAAAAAGGATGGCATCGAGGGCGAAGAGAGGAGGGGAGGTGGTGGTACCGTGTCCTCGGGTTGCACATCGATCTCGAAGTTAGTGCCCTTGAGAGTCTTGACGAAGATCTTCATCCTGCTATGTTTCGCTTCCGCAACCGCTGCTATCTCTCTCTCCGCCTCTCTCGCGAGGGTTGATAGTGCCGCGACTCCGACGAAAGCGAGGGGCGAGGGCTAGGCGAAAGGGCAGGCGATCGTTTTACGTATTTATAGAGCAGTAGGATAAACACCGAAAGAGCCGTGGGCATATGGTCCGTCTCACTCATCAAATTTAGGAAATAGTCCTTATGGATTGGTGCCCCGCTGGGTCCGACAAATATCCCACCAATAATAACGCAGTTTTTTGTTATTGATGTTTCGGATCAAACACGATAATTTTTACTGTTTTCTTTCGGGATACGTCTTTCACCCGCGTAAGAAACAAATCCTCCTGCATCGTCCTTGGAAAAGAGGTAGGGGGTAATGCCGATGAAGTGGACTACGGCGACTGCAGTATACCGACTTCGAAACTTTGTGAATGATGTGGGACCCATCCCCGTTTTGTTTAACACCGTGAATACATTCTTGGGGTCTAGCTGGCCGCGACCCATCGGTAGGCGAGTAATGATTGGCATCTTTGTGATATTTATATTTATTTGTTATGAGATGAAAAATATGGAATCAGGCTATTATTGGGAATTTAGTTGATCGGATTCAGGAAATTGTCGTGGAATACATGGAATCCACGTTCTTTGTCCGACCTCGATGCAAAGTAAATACATCTCATGGATGTTGGAACAATATCCATCGTATTCCACCCGGTAAACATCCTTGCGCATGATATGATGCAATGGTAGCACGAGATAAGTATTAGCGATTAAGGTAAAAAAATATTGAATATTATAAATAGTAATCATTAAAAAAACACTACAAATATAAATTATAATATTAATTATTTTATTATTATTTAGCTAACTAAATTTTACATCAATTATGCATGCAATGTTTCACCTAACAAATGCCAATCAGCCCACTAAATTCGTAATCTTTTCGTATGAAAATATATGTATAAAGATGAAAAAGATTTCTTTGATCCAACAATCATGAATAGCAATTATGATAAGTTTCTATAATATAATTTAAAAATATTTTACTATCATTGTGATCAACATTTATAGTAATAATGATATGGTTAAAATCTCTGAGTGAAAAGCCCAATACTACATTATCATGTGACTAGATCAATACGATGTATTCCACACGATGTCATCTTCCAAACATTGCAACCATACTTATGAACCATATCCTTTAGATTTAATATGACATGATTACACTCGATACCTAGGAAGGCATATTATCATCTTCGACATTAAGAAATATACTTAAAAATAATGATCTTAAAATTCACTATAAAAAGCCTCGTAAGTGCATTCCCAACTCTCTTAGACTAAAGCTTCGTTACAAAACTTTAGTCATCGACACTCGATTTACCTTTCCCATCCACAACTTAGTAGGCATTGGATAAGTTTTTAAAGCGAGGTTCAAGAGTTTACTAAGTATTATAAAGCTCAAAAGTCTAAAAGATCTAAGCTCAAAACTCACAAGAAGATATATAAAGATTGAAGCTTAGACTCCCCCCTTGTATAGGGGATACGTGGCCATTGAGTTTTGATAACAATCTCATTATTTGTTGATGGTTCAACTAAAAGGACAATAAGATACTCTAGGATAGTCGCAAAAGATTGAACACAAAGATTGTGATCTCTTCGAAACCATAGCGATTTGATTGAATATCAACAGAGTGCCTTCTAATTAATCCTTAGAAACTAATCATCAAACAATGATCATGAATTGTCAAATACTAAATCGGATTAAATCAACCATAATAATCAAGGTGACCCACTTACAAAAATTAAAGTGATGGGGAAAGATGACACAACTAAATTTGAATTGTTGAAGTAAATGTTACACAAAATAAAACCCAAAAGTGAAAAGATAAACGACACTGGATTGTCTCTTAATCACAATATAATGGAATCTAACTATAAAGCATTTTCCGATAATGACAAGATCAAACCCAAGCCCGAAGCATCATTCGATCACAATACAATTGAATCAAGTCATAAAACATCTCTTTGCAACAACATGCCTGAAATCAACCCTAAAGTGTCTACTAATTGTGATGTGATCAGATTCAATTATGAAATATTGCTTATGGGTCAAACACCCCACAATCTTGTTAGTGTTCACCTAGTGTGTGGAGTCGAAGAACTAATTGAAGAGGCATAAACTTTAATGTGTCATATGAACTAGACGTCGCACTTCGGATCCCTATTACGAGAGCCCCTATAGCATGTCTTGGGAGGGTGGGGCAAATGATAAGGATAATATCATCATCCAATTATCATTCGACACATGGCCTTTATGTCATCCGACATGTAACCTCCATGTGGTATCTAGAATAGAAGTAGAAGACAGAGACCACCCTTCATCTATCCACCCACATGGATAATAATCCAAAGTAGATAATTATGAGCTACCTCCTTGTTGCCTGCATAGATAAAAAGTCAAAGAAAATTTGTTGGAAGTAGTTAGAGGTTATCATCTCACAGAATATTCTATAAAATATTTTACCCCATTACAATCAAGTATAAAAGGTCATCTTTAACATAATAAAAGGAGGATTATCTTTTTGAATACTCGTGTTTATACTCATATATCTCAATTTACTAATTTGGATGTTGAAGAGATCAGATTAAGATAACTCTCTCAATCATGGTCTTTATACAAGTAGCACATTAAGAGCTTAATGTTTTCATCTTAGAGACATCTTGAATAATTCCTACATATATGGGTTTGGACCATGTAGGGTTGATCATGACGTCAACAACTTCTTACCATAATATATATCAAACTTGAGATCTTTAATATTTAAGAAGGAATCGATTAGAGAGAAGACTAATTAGAAATATTTAATACTCTTTATATCTTAGTTAAGCCTATATTTTTAAAGAACTAAGAAAATTAGATACAACAAAAGAATCAATCACTCGTTTTTATAGGGGAAACCCTCAAAGTTGTATTCTGAAAGGCACAAAACACACATTACATGGCAAGATGGTCCAAAAAAAATGCAAGTATTACCTTGTTCCGTAGAAATGCCTATGGAACTTGCAAAGGGAATTTTCACCACAATGATCAGATAAATCCAACCAAATATAAACACAAACGAAAGTGAAAGAGATTAACAAGCGAGAAGAGCGCCACTTTCTTCCACAAATGCAAAGGTTTTCGACGTCAGAGACTGTATCATCGGGATGTTAAGAAAGATTAGAAACAAAACCTCGGAATCGATGCCTCTTTCGAGCTGGACTTCGTCAAGCAAACGCTCCAAAGAGAGTCATTAAGACTCCGTTTATTTATTCCCCTCAACTCGCGTGATCGATTTGATATGAAATAAGCATAATACCATACGACCAAATCCAGAAATATTTCTTATTGATTGGTGCACTACTGGTGCTGAAAATATCAGCCAATAATAGCACATATTTTCATGATTGATGGTTTAGGTCAAACACAGTTGTTATTTTCTTGAGAATACTGATTAATTGTTTACCTCCTGGTTGGAAAAGAGGACAGAAAAAGAGAAACGAGTAAAACAGATAAAGGGGACGATGACGATTGCAGTTAACCACATTCAACCAATGAAACTTTATAAATCCCTGTTTTATTTAACATCATTTTTGGACATGCTTGTCTAGCTGTTTGGGACCCATAACTAGTCTGACGAATAGTGATTGGCCTTCTTTCTTTGCTGTGAGGTGTTCTCTAGTTTCAGCGAAGTGTATTTTGTACAGTACATAGATTTGTATTCTTTATTAGAAAGAATATTATTAAAAAATAAATCATTATAAGATTATCATGATGCTTTTAACATTTTATGTTAAGATTTATTCATCGCTTATTTTCGAAATTAATTTATTTATTTTTTTTATAGGTTCTTAGGGATCTTAATGAGTTTATAACTAGGCTGATCGTTTACAGATAGATAATGCAAGGATTGTTAGGATCGTAAATGATACTAAGGGGGGAGGGGGCTATGAATTAGTACTTTCGAAAAGTTAAATCATTTCCAAAAAATTATTCGATCAAACACGTATCGAAAATACGTTAAACTTAGAATGTAAGTAAAAATAGTGAGTAACTAAATTAGTAAGCAATAAGAATAAAAAGCAGAAAGAAAAAGAGCACATCGAATTTATAGTAGTTCGATCATCGTGACTTACGTTCACTCCCGATTCCTCCACTTGAGGCCACCAACTTTCACTACCGATCTTCTTTCCAATAGGCAAAGATCAATTACTCTTGTTATAACTCTTTCTTCTTTTCACAGACTCAAGAGAGAACCTTTATACATCTCTTTTATAAAAGACCTCACTACTCCCTTAGAAGAATTCTAAATTCTAGGAGGAAGAGACTCAACAAATCAAGAGATAGAGCCAAAAATTCTAGGAGGAAGAGAGTCAACCTTTTCACCCTAATAACTTCAAAAATGGAGCAAAAATTTCAAATCCTTAAAATTGATAGTACCATCACTCAATCTAGGTGATGTTATCGCCTGACTACCTAGAAGACTGTGTACTGGCGATACCACCGTTAGTCTAGGTGGTACCACCATCGAGTCTTTCGAAAAACGTACAATTCGTACATTCCAGCTCATAGGCGGTTCCACCGCCTGGTCTGATAGTGCTACTACTAGTCATAGGTGCTTTGTAAGCCAATCACGTGAGTGATGATACGTGTGATATCATACGTGTGAATTAGTACTTTCGAAAAGTTAAATCATTTCAAAAAAATTGTTCGATCAAACACGTATCGAAAATACGTTAAACTTAGAATGTAAGTAAAAATAGTGAGCAACTAAATTAGTAAGCAATAAGAATAAAAAGCAGAAAGAAAAAGAGCACACCGAATTTATAGTAGTTCGATCATCGTGACTTACGTTCACTCCCGATTCCTCCACTTGAGGCCACCAACTTCCACTACCGATCTTCTTTCCAATAGGCGAAGATCAACTACTCTTGTCACAACTCTTTCTTCTTTTCACAGACTCAAGAGAGAACCTTTATACATCTCTTTTACAAAAGACCTCACTACTCCCTTAGAAGAATTCTAAATTATAGGAGGAAGAGACTCAACAAATCAAGAGATAGAGCCAAAAATTCTAAGAGGAAGACAGTCAATCTTTTCACCCTAATAACTTCAAAAATGGAGTAAAAAATTCAAATCCTTGAAATTGATAGTACCATCACTCAATTTGAGTGATGTTATCGCCTGACTACCTAGAAGACTGTGTACTGGCGATACCACCATTAGTCTAGGTGGTACCACCGTCGAGTCTTTCGAAAAACATACAGTTCGTACATTCCAGCTCATAGGCGGTTCCACCGCCTAGTCTGATAATGCTACTACTAGTCATAGGTGCTTTGTAAGCTAATCACGTGAGTGATGACATGTGTGATATCATATGTAATCTTTTTTCTTATTATTTATCATTTTATCTTACATGTTGCATATATTGAGATGTCAATGGATCTGTGCAATGGGAATCAGATCGTGATAAGATCACAATAATGAGACTGATTTACCTTAAAACATAGACCCTAAATAATCCTGATCATAAGTTACTCGAGAGGTACATCGAGATAATCGGATAGATTGGTGTGCTGTATACTCGTCTATATGATGGAGACGATTAGTCTCATAGCTATTCATATGGGAATACTAAGGATACAGTGTAGGTGCTTATTAGAGAATTGCTAGGAAATCAAAAGATTTGACATCTCATGTACAGCGAAAAACAAAAATAAGACCAAATTTTTCATAGTTACGTACTTGGCTATCATGCGATGATTGGTGCGCAAAAATTATAAATCCAAAAAATCCACATATATCATGTCAGAAGCGTTACCTGGGGAGATCGTATATCTTTGAAAATTTCAGATCCGATGAAGAGGATAGAGCACTAGCGTACTTCTCTCTAACGGTAATCTACATAGCGAATGCAGCAACGACGCTCCTCAGATCACTGCGGGATCTCTCTCTACATGCACCATAATGCTGCTGGAGCCAAGGAGGAGGAAAGGAGATTGAGGAGAATAGGACGATGACTACCAAGAGCTCTCAACCTATGAATTAGGAGGTTCCTCCTATTTATAGAGATGGAGGAAGGTTATCCTTAATAGATCCTGTTCACACTGGATCTCTATCCAATTAGATCTCATTGGATCTTATGCACAGGATCCAATTTAATCTCATCCAATTGGATCTTATCCAATTATTTAATTTGATCTCATCCAATTACCCAATTGGATCTCATCCACAGGATCCAAACTAAGAGCTTCGCAGATATCTCATATCTGCACCTCTATTCGTCGCAATATCCACCTTATGTGTATGACCCTCTAGATCCGATACCGAGCTGGTCGTGAGTTGCTCTCGTTAGAACTCCTTGACTCAGAACACCTTCTGATATAGTGAATTATTATCTCTATAATAATTCACTCGACTCATCGATAATGGACGTACTAGGCCACTATGCCATAGTCCCAAGACGGTAAAGGTGGATATAATCCATCGGGCTTATCTGTTCTCAGTTACCATATATCTATAGTCCCTCATCCATTTAATATCCTAGAGACCGTATATTAGGCATAGTAAAGTCAAGGCCATATGGAATCCTATTCGAGTCTCGCTCTAATCGAATTCTCCCAAAGAACTCCTCTCTCAAACTAGGAGCTTCGTAGATATCTCATATTCGCACCTCTACTCGTCGTAACATCCACCTTATGTGTGTGACCCTATAGGCCCGATATTGAGCTGGCCATGAGTCACTCCCATCAGAACTCCTTCTGACTCAGAACACCTTCTGATATAATAAATTATTATCTCCATAATAATTCACTCAACTCATCGACTATAGACATAAAGGCCACTACGCCATAGTCCCCAGACGGTACAGAGGGATATAATCCATCGGATCTGTCTGTCCTCAGTTACCATGTATCTATAGTGTCTCATTCATATAATATCCTAAAGACCGTATATTGGGCATGGTAAAGTTAGGCCCATACGAAATCCTGTTCGAGTCTCGCTCTAATCGGATTCTCCCGGAGAACTCCTTCTCTCTCAATCCGAATGACCCTGGCTAGGGATTTTATTTGAGCGAGCACACGCGGGATTTATCTCTCGTGATACCGAGAGTGGATGATCCTCTATTGACATGCAATTGCCTTCGTAAAGTTGGCTACCATTCCCGAGAACCGACTATACCAGATCTTGAGCGCTCCAAACCTATAAGTCCAACGTCAAAGAATGGAGAACTCAAACAAGGCATCTTTGGTACCTCAAGTCTAAGGACCAAACACACTACTAGGACTATGAAATCACTATCTGACATTAGGTATCATTAATCATATAGTATTCTGTAAGTGGATTAATTAGTGAACTCATTCTCCAATGAGCACCTACACTATACCTCTAGTGTCTCCACACAAGCGACTATGAGACCAGTCGCCTCCATCATATAGACGAGTATATAGTACACCAGTCTATCCGGTTATCTCGATGTCTCATCGAGTAACCTATGACCAGGATGATTTAGAATCTGTGTTTAAAGGTATATCGGTCTCATTATCATGATCTCATCACGATCCGATACCCATTGCACAGATCCAAGGACATTACAATATTCATCCAGATAATGTGAGAAAATACCAATAATAATATGCGAAGAGATCGACGTAATATGTCACAGGTGCCACCACTCACATGATTCGCTTATAGGGTATCTATTGTTAGGGATCGAGCGACACTAAGAGGGGGGGGTGAATTAGTGCAGCGGTAAAGAACGATAGATTTTTTAGCGATTAAAACAAGTTCGGAAACTTCGTACGAATGAATGCAACATTTCGTTTGAACCCGGAAAGATTGCATTTTAACTTTAAAGCATACGTAAGAAAATGAAGAAGAAGTTGAGTAAGTAAGGCAGCAAATAAAGATGGTTTGTAGAAAAGTAAATAGCAAGAACGTAAATGCAAACCAGATTTTTATAGTGGTTCGGTCATCCAACCTACGTCCACTCCCGATTCCTCTTTCTTGAGGCCACCAGCTTTCCACTAGCTATCCTCCTTCCAACGGGCGAGGATGAACTCTCTTATATCATCTCTCCTTTTGACGGGCTTAGGAGATAACCCTTACAAGCACTCTTACCCTTCTCTTGGACTAGAACACTCTTAAGACTTAGAGGGAAGATTTGACACACTTTCAAGAGAGTTTCCTCCTTCTTTTTTTTAGTTCTAGACACCCCCTAAACTCTGAATGAGTGGGGTTTTATAAGCCTCAAAGTGATTCAAATTTGGAGCCAAAATTTGAACCACTTTGAAGTTCCTGATCTCGGGTGATCTTGGGCGGTGCCACCGCCTAAGGCAGCAAGATACTACTACAGCACACAGCCTGGGTACTACCGCCCAGCACTCGGCCTATGGGCGGTGCTACCGCCTAGCCTGGGCGGTGCTACGGCCCAGGTCATTTTTAGCATAGTGGTTTCGGCCGAAACAGGTCCAAATGAAGTCCGAATTGGCCCAAATTTGGTTTATAGGATTAACACCTAATCCTAAACCAAATTATGTGCTAACTATGAATTTTAAAGATATTTTTTAAGCTATTTCAAAGTCCAAAAGACAAGACTTCTTTCGGCGAGCTTTCAACGAACTTTCGGTGGTCTTCCGATGAACCCTTGGAAACCATTCTATGGACTCCTGGCAAGCTCCCGGACTTCACGATGATCTTGGCGAGTTCTAACGAGCTTCATTGGCAAGCTTCGATCCTTCTTAGCAAGCTCCGTGAACTTCCGACAAACCTTTCGGTGAACTTCCGAAAACCTTTCGGCAAGCTCCCTACTCGTTCTCGGCCAGTTCCGGTAACACTCCCAATGAATCTTCGGACTTCCATCGAACTCTTGAACTCCCAACCATCCATCACACTTGTCTTCCAGCACTTTGTTTCACTTTACGTCTTTATCTTCATCGTAGTTAATCCTGCACACAAATAAACAAATACTCTACTTCGATCTAAACAGTTATTACAATGCGAATTGACTTTCAGTTGCCCGGCACGTCATTGGTTGGCGCTTCGTCCGATCCTTCGGCACATCATCTTCTCTTGCGGTCCGTTGCCCAATCGACGGATGACCTTCGCAACCCTGATATCCTTGGTGCAACATGCATCTGGCCCGATGCCCGACATATGAAGCCTTCAGCCAATTGTCGACCAAACCTCCGACTCGACATCCAATATCCTGACGTGATCACCTCTGACACAACGTCAATTTCTCCAGCGTCAATTGTCTAATCCTGATCGATAGTAGACCTGCGTAACTCAAAATACAGTTAGACCACAAATCACAATCAATTAGTTTCATCATCAAAATCTGAGATTCAACAATCTCCCCCTTTTTGATGATGACAACTAATTGATGACTAACGGAGTTAACCATAACTCCCCGGAGTTTCACCAAACTCCCCCTATCAATATGCCATTAATAGAAACCTTAGATTATCCTAAATCCAAGCAACATTCATCACAATGTTATGAGAATACATTTAAACTATCATGTAAATATATAAAATATTCAATATAATGCATGAAGTCATCAATCTACTTCTCCCCCTATGTCATCAACAAAAAGGAGAAGTTGCATCATAGCTAGTTTTCAAGGATATGCAAATTTACACTCATACTAGCTATCAATCAAGATATTCAACATACATTATGGCAAAAAAAAATTTTTAAAGATGTCCAAGCATAGCAAATGAACACTTGCTTCTTGTGCAAGTTTGCATTTTGATTTCCTTAAATTTGCAAGATAGCAATTTTTGATATTTTAAGATAGTAATTTCTTTTCCACTTTTGTTGCAAGCAAGATAGCAATTTTCTTCCTCTTGAATGAGCTAGCAAATTTTCCATGCAAGCTAGCAATAAGTTTTGTCCCCCTTTATTAATGTTAAAAAGAAAGCGAAGATCAAATACTTCAAATAATCTTGCATGGGATTCAACAATAATTTGTAACAAAAATGTAAGCAATTTTGTTGAAAAAGTGAAGTTGAGCAAGATTTTTGCCTCTCTTAAGATAGCAACTTTTTGCTCCTCAATGTTTAAGCTAGCAAATTTTTCTTTTTTGATGCACAAGCTAGCAATTTAACTCCCCCTTTTATCATTATCGAAAGAAAGGGAGAAACCAATGATCAATTATAAATTTGCATCAATCAATATATCAATCATCACATGATGCATACAAGATGGTATTGAAATATGAGAAATTATGTCATGAAGGATATCAATATGTAAATTCAATAAGAATCAAAACCAAAAGATATTATTCATGATTCATAACTTTTCATTTTAGCAAGATCAAGATCATGATTTAAAACAAATTCTAAGCATATAGTTCCGAGAAATCAAAATTATGATTCACAAATATTTTCTTTAGCATCAAGTTCCAATTCATGATAAAGGGTATACAATCAAGAATCATGGTACATAAAAAAAAGGTTCTCATAGATCAAGTCATGATTCGATGATTCATCATAAGATAAATTTAATTTTCAATCATCACACAAGGCATGTAAGGTAAATAAATCCTATCATTTCTATATCATGAAATATATGACATCAAGGCTCATAATTCATTTGAAAAGATATAGCACAAAGAGCAACTTGATTCATGCATAGGAATTCTCATCAAGATTACATTTCATGAGAAATTTCAAGTATCAAATATCAAGTACACGAATTCATTCGAGTATCAATTATCGAGATATCAAGACTTGGATTGTATTCCTCTTTAGTTAAAGGTAAAAGGAAGCAATCATAGAGGAAAATATTTTGATTTGTAAAGATATCTTAAGTCAAGAATTCAAAGTCATGATTTCAAGAGATCAAGAGATTCACATAATTGAGTTCATTAATCTTTAATTAGATTGAAACTTTAACACTTCATCAAAATCTCATTCATAATTCAAGTGATTCACAAAATATCATAATAAATTCATCACTTGTCTTTTATGAAAATTCAAAAACTTTAGAGATAGAAAGATGTTCAAGAAACATACATTTCTCTTTTAGTGATTTATATTGATTTCATATGAACATGCCTTTGTCTTTTTTAATGTCGAATAAAAGTAAGCATAAATGTTCAAGACATAAAGGCTAAATCTCATAACACAAATTATCAAGCATGATTCATTTGGAAGGTTCTCCTTTTTAGTAAGTAAAAATGAATTATAGGAGAATAAAATGAATTAAGGGAGATAGAGCATGATTCATATTTAAAAAGTATCTTATGTCATAAATTCAAATCAAACATTTTTCAAATTTGAAATCATCCTCAAAAATCACATTCAATAAATTCATACATTACAAGCATAGATTTATTGAAGAATCAAAAAGATAGAGGATTGTATTTCATTCTTATAAATTTCTATTCATATGATTTGCTTCTTATAAGCATGACTTTACCTTAAAACAAAATGTCAACATTCAAGATGGAAAGGCAAATTTCGTCATAATGATCATTAAGTCAAATCACATTAAGTATGTGGTATTTTCTAAAAGATTTGATTCAAAAGATTAATATGGATTCATCAAAATCAAAAGTCAAACTTTATCATAAAAATTGTCAAGGCAAAAATACAACATATTATTCCAAGACATGAGATTCAATTTTTCATCATAATGTGTTTCATTTTGAGTTATTTATTTTGTATAAATATACTCATGTTTCAAAAGATGAGTATCAAATTTTTAAAACCAAACATGAGTTTGTCATCAAGATATAACACCTTTAAATTCTCATGATATCATAAAATCATTAAGCATGACAACAAACTTTTATTTCATCATTATCAATGATGATTTCATAAGGTATGTTCAACTATTTATATGGAAGTCATCATTGTATTAATTCAAAATACAAGTTTGTTATTAAGCCCATTAAGATCAAATGCATCAAAATCTTTCATTCGAAAATTTTAATAAGAGCAACATAAATTGATTACATGTGAGCATGTATCAACTTTTCAAAGCAAGAGGTAAGTTTCGTCATAAAGACCGTTAAGACCAAACACATCAAAAATAAAACATCATGATTAAAATATTTTTAACTTGTATGTTTTATTTTATGTGGTTGATCTTATATATATGCATGTTTAAATTTTCATGTAAAAACGAAATCATCAATATGCTTGCTTCTATCTTTTAAACATTTTTGGTGTGCAAGAATTATCTCGAAACATGCTATTAATTTTTTTTTATCAAAAACTATGCATCTTGTTTGAAATCAAAAGTAATATAAAATCATCAAGATTCATGAATTTATCAAGATCATATGTATGGAGCATTTTCATTTATCAAGTAAGATTTCCCATAAGTATACCCAAAACTTTTTGCATGAAAAATATGTATCAAGTTTAAAGCCAAAAAGTGATGCAAAAATCATCAAGATTCATAGATTTATTATGAATATATTATTTCAAAATATGAGATTTCAAGTTATCAAGTATGATACGATTATTAAGCATATTTTCATAATGCATTATCAAAATTATTTTAATTCTTTCTTTTATTTGTAATAACAAGATGATCAATGCTCAAATTTTTACTAAAATCATGCATCATTTTAAAAATCTGAAAAATAATTTTCGTCATGAAAACCATTAAGTCCAAATATAACACAAGGCAACATCAAAATCACATTTCTTTTATTTTAAAAATGTGTAGGTTAGGTCTATATAATTGATTTCATGAAAACATGTATCAATAAAAATTTCATCATAAAAGGGTTAAGACCCATTAATCCAAGATAAAGGTTTTCAAATCAACATCACTTCGAAAACTCATGTATAATATAAAATCATCAAGCATCATGTTTAGAGACAATGTAAACCATTAAGATACACATGCATGGGTTGATCATATTAGGTGTGCAAACATTATCACAAATTCTACAATCATCATTTATATTTTTACTTTTCAAAAATGCTAGAAGGAAAAGCATAGTATAATTTTTAAAATATTTTTTTAATTTTAAAAAACATAAAAAAAATCCTACTAACTAAGTTAAGCATTCATGGAAAGCATCATGTAATTTCAAAATAATTCAAGGGGGTTAAGTTACTTACCTTGTAGTCGAAGTCCGTTAAAGCCCAATTCGCCGTTTCGTCATTTGATTCTTCTTTGCGCTTCTTCTTCATCTTTGGCCTCTTCCTCTGTTCAAGTTCATTGTTCATTTTAAATTTTTATTTAATGAACTTATTAAGATTCATTAAAAGTTCAATGTCCTCATTGTCCTCATCACTTGAGTCATCACTGAAGTGGCATTCATTTGTCCAAAGTTCCAAATCCTTCATGTTCTTTGGAAGGTAGTTCACATGTTCATCAAGTTCCAAAAGTTCCAAGAATGACATTTCATAGATCTTTAAAGACCCAATAAGTTCATCAATAGGATAGTTATTTAGATCTTTTGTTTCTTATATTGTTGTTACTTTAGGATCCCACCTTTTTGGAAAGGATCTTAAAATCTTGCTTACGAGTTCAAAATCCAAAAAATATTTACCAAGAGCTCTTAGACTATTGACGACATCCGTGAACCGGGTGTACATGTCGTCGATAGTCTCACTTGGTGCCATTCGAAAAACTTCAAAATCGTACATCAAAATATTAACTTTCGAGTCTTTGACTCTACTTGTTCCTTCGTGCATGATTTCAAGAGTTTGCTAAATGTCAAAAGCCGTTTCGCATGTAGAAATCCGGTTGAACTTATTTTTGTCTAAAGCACAAAATAAAGCATTCATAGCCTTTGCATTTAAAGAAAACGATCTTTTCTCCAAATCTGACCATTCATTCGTCGGTTTAGAGGAAAGTTGAAATCCATTTTCAATGATGTTCCATAAGTTTAAATTGAAGAAATCAAGAAAACTCTCATTCGAGTTTTTCAATATGTGCAGTCCGAACCGTAAAAGAACGGTGGACGAAAAACTGAAAAGCCCTCTTGAAAGCCATTAAGAGACATTTCTTATGGGTGTAAATCTGAATGAGAAATAACGTGGCTCTGATACCAATTGTTAGGGATTGAGCGACACTAAGAGGGGGGGTGAATTAGTGTAGCGGTAAAGAACGATAGATTTTTTAGTGATTAAAACAAGTTCGAAAACTTCATACGAATGAATGCAATATTTCGTTTGAACCCAGAAAGATTGCGTTTTAACTTTAAAGCATACGTAAGAAGATGAAGAGAAAGTTGAGTAAGTAAGGCAGCAAATGAAGATGGTTTGCAGAAAAGTAAATAGCAAGAATGTAAATGCAAACCAGATTTTTATAGTGGTTCGGTCATCCAACCTACGTCCACTCCCGATTCCTCTTGCTTGAGGCCACCGGCTTTCCACTAGCTATCCTCCTTCCAACGGTCGAAGATGAACTCCCTCATAGCACCTCTCCTTTTGACGGGCTTAGGAGATAACCCTTACAAGCACTCTTACCCCTCTCTTGGACGAGAACACTCTTAAGACTTAGAGGGAAGATTTGACACACTTTCAAGAGAGTTTTCCCCTTCTTTTTTTCAGTTCTAGACATCCCATAAACTCTGAATGAGTGGGGTATTTATAAGCCTCAAAGTGATTCAAATTTGGAGCCAAAATTTAAACCATTTTGAATTTCCCAAGATCTTTGTGCAAGATCGGGCAAAGGCTCCGCCCAAGGCAGTGGTACTACCGCCCAGCACTCGGCCTCTGGGCAGTGCTACCGCTTAGGTCATTTTCAGCATAGTGGTTTTGGTCGAAACAAGTCCAAATAAAGTCCGAATTGGCCCAAATTTAGTTTATAGGATTAACACTTAATTCTAAACCAAATTATGTACTAACTATAAATTTTAAAGATATTTTTTAAGCTATTTCAAAGTTCACAAGACAAGACTTCTTTTAGCGAGCTTTCGGCGAACTTCCGGCGGTCTTCCGATGAACCCTCGAAAACCATTCTGTGGACTTCCGGCAAGCTCCCAGACTTCACGATGATCTTGGCGAGTTCTAACGAGCTTCATTGGCAAGCTCCGATCTTTCTTGGCAAGCTCCGCGAACTTTCTCCAAACCTTTCGGCGAACTTCCGAAAACCCTTCGGCAAGCTCCCTATTCATTCTCGACCGGTTCCGGCAACACTCCCAATGAATCTTCGGACTTCCGTCGAACTCTTGAACTCCCAACCATCCATCACACTTGTCTTCCAACACTTTGTTTTACTTTACATCTTTATCTTCATCGTAGTTAATCCTGCACACAAACAAACAAACACTCAACTTCGATCTAGAAAGTTATTACAACGTGAATTAACTTTCAGTTGCCCGGCACGTCATTGGTCAGTGCTTCGTCTGATCCTTTGGCACATCGTCCTCTCTTGCGGTCCGTTGCCCAATCGACGAATGACCTCCGCAACCCTGATATCCTTGGCGCAACATGCATCTTGGCCCGATGCCCGACGTACGAAGCCTTCAGTCGATTGTCGACCAAACCTCCGGCTCGACATCCAATATCCTGATGTGATCACCTCCAGCACAACGTCAATTCCTCCAGCGTCAACTATCTAATCCTGATCGATAGTAGACCTACGTAACTCAAAACACAGTTAGACCATAAATCACAATCAATTAGTTTCATCATCAAAATCTGAGATTCAACATCTATAACCAACAATAATAAGTTCATTGATTGATCAGCTCATGGAATGCTAGATGATTGATGATGTCTCATTGTCAGACAATAATTATATAGTCCCAATACCGTATCTAGTCTTTAGAATTGAGATATCAAGGATGTACTATATGAGTACTCCACTCTTTGATACCAGACTTATAGGTTTAGAAGTTTTAGATCTAGTACAGTCGGTTATTAGGAGTGACAGTCAACCTTACAAAGGCTATTGAGTTCGATAGATGATCATCTGCTCCAGTATCATGAGAGAAATATCTTATGTGTTCTTACTCAAACAAATCCCTAGCTAGGGTTATTCAGATTGAGAGAGAAAGAGTTCTCTGAGAGAATCTGAATAGAGTAAGACTCGAGTATAAATCGTATGGGTCTAGCAGCACTATGTCTGGAATACAATCTCTAGGATATTAGATGAATGAGGGACTATAGGTATACAGTAACTAAGGACAGATATGTCCAAATGACATATAGTATATCCGTAGTCGATGAGTCGAGTGAATTATTATGGAGATAATAATTTATTGAGCTAGAAAGAGTTCTGACAAATATAACTCATGACTAGCTCGATATTGGGCCTAGAGGGTCATAAACATTTGGTATGTGTTGCGATGAATAAAGATTCAAATATGAGATATCCTTCAGAATCCCTATCTTATTGGATATCCAATAAGCTCTTGAATTATTAGATCCAATGGATGAGATCCAATAAGAGCTAATAAGAGATTAATGGGTAGAGACCAACTAATCTAAGAGGCTTGGGTAATTAGATGGAGATCCAGTACCTTATACGGTACGATTCATTAGGCTTGGGTAATTAGTGTGAGATATTTATAGACTCCAAATGGCTTTAATAATTGGTGCCAAAATTCAAATCCTCGAGATTTCAGGGTACTGACGGTGCCACCACCTGTGCTAGGCAATACCACCGCCTGTAGCACTAATACTAGGCGGTACCACCGCTTGGCATAGTCTCGGAGACTGAGCCTCAAACGATTCCACTGCCAGCCTTGGCGGTGCCACCACCTAACGTGGCTATAAGTTACTGCTTGGGCCTTCCTCTTGGCCTAAAACAGCCCTTATTCTCTACTCATTTGACTCATTTGACCTCTAATTACATTCAAAACTAACTCATTTAGACCTCTAAACTACTTCATTCTAGACAAATTATTACAAGCATTAATTGCATATTATTTGACATATCATTGGTTCATTCGGTGCTTTGTCTGAACCTTCGATGTATCGTTCTCTCTTGCAGCATATTGCCCAATCAGCATGTTGACCTCAACAACTTCAATCTCCTTGGCACAATGTCCGCTCCTTCTGGCTAGATGTTTGAATTCATGGTACGAAGCCTTTTGCCGGCATGATAACCAATCTTTTGATATGTTTTGCTCTAGCCCAACAATTAATTCTTCCTACTTCAATTTGTCTCTCTTTGATCGAAGCTAGTCTTACATCACTCAAAATGTAGATTGGATCACAACTTTATCAATTGGTTTCATTATCAAAACCCGAGATTCAACAATCTCTCCCTTTTTAATGATGACAACCAATTGATGACAGAATTTAAACAAAACTTCCTCTGTCAATATGCCATATTGATAGAAATAAAAAAGAAACTTTGAATTCAAATATGAATTATAAGAATTTTATGCATAATCATAATTTTAATACATCATTCCATGTATGATCATCATCTTAACTTCTCTCTCTTTGTCATCAATAAAAGGGAGAAATGCAACTAGTAAATTTTATATCATTTTAGAATATGCAAGCTAGCAAGTTTTAGAGATATGCAAGATTGCAAATTTTGCTTCACTTGAGATGTGCAAGATAGCAAGTTCTTTTTTCTCTTTTGAGAAGTGCAAGCTATCGATTTTGCTTCTTCTTGAAATGTGCAAGCTAGCAAATTCTTTGCTTCCCTTTGTGATATGTAAGCTAGCAAGTTCCTGAGAATGTGAAGTTTAGCAAAATTTTTGCTTCTATTGAGATAACAACTTTTTTACTTCTCTTTACAATGTGCATGCTAGCAAATTTTCTTTCCTTAAAATGTGTAAGCTAGCAATACTTTTGCTTTTCTTTGTGATACACAAGCTAGTAAGACTTTTCTCTCCCTTTGTCATTGCCAAAAAGAATATAATGGTACAAATATTCTTTTACATCAATGCTCTAATCATAACCATAAATATAAATGAATTGAATATAATAAAAATTATTTCATTAAAGATATAATGTCAAAGATCATGGACGATTAAGTTATGAATACCAAAGGACCATGAATCATTTTTGACAAATCTCTTCTTTTGTAATTAAAAGGAATGATAGAAAATAATCTTAATTTAGAAAGAGAACTCAAGTCATAAAATTTGAGTAATAATGATTCGAAAAATATGTAAGAAAAATTTATGCATTTGAGAGATTTAACATCCCTAAGTTTAACATTCAAGCTAGCACTTAATATTCTCTTTCAGATGCTAACAATTTTTTTTCTCTCTTTTGTTATTAAAGAAAAAAGGAAAGAAAAAGGAAAAAAATTCAAGGATACAAATATTTCAACTATCACATGAAGAATCAAGTCATACATCTAAAAGTTAATGAATCATTTTAACAAATCTCCTTTTTAGCAAATAATGAAAATAAATCTTAAGAGATCAAAGATCTTGATTCATAAAGAAAATTTAAGTTATAAATCCGAGAAATCAATATCATGATTTCAATAAAGCTTTCTTTAATACATAGCAAATAGAATCTTAGGAGAACAAGGATCTTGATTCATAAAAAAATCTCAAGTATCAAGTGGAAGATTTGGATTAAATTCATTCAAATTCAAATCCCCGAGATTTTCGGGTATTGGCGGTACCACTGCCTACAACACTAACACTTGACGGTACCATTGCATGAAGCACTAACACTAGGCAGTACCATCACTTAGTCTGGTGGTACCATCGCCTGACACAGCCTTGAAGATTAAGTCATAAGCGATTCTACCACCAGCCTTAATAATGCTACCACCTAACGTGGCTCTAGGTCACTGTTTGGGTCTTCCTCTTGGTCTAAAATAGCCCATATTCTAGCTCATTTGATCTCTAATTGAGTTAGCCTAATTAAATTCAAAATTAACTTAATTAAACTTTTAAACTAGTTTGATCTAGATAAATTATTATAAGCATTAATCACGTGTTGTCCGGTATGTCATTGGTTCATCCGACACTTCGTCCGAACCTTCAGTGCATCGTCCTCTCTTGCTATGTATTGCCCAATTGGCATGTTGACCTTCGTAACTCTGATCTTCTTAGTACAATGTTCATCCTTCTGACTCGATGCCCGAACTCATTGACAAAGCCTTCTGTCGGTATGACGATCAATCTTCTAATATGTTTTGCTCTGGCCTGGCATTTGATTCTTTCTACTTCAATTTGTCTCTCATTGATCAAAGCTAGTCTTGCGTTACTCAAAATATAGATTAGATCATAACTTTATTAATTGGTTTCATCATCAAAATCCAAGATTCAATATGAGGAGCATCTTCACAACCCTACCGTATGGATCACTGCTAGAGAGGAGGATGCTTGACCTACTTCATCCTCTCCCACAGATTTGCAAGAATTCAAGGATATACGATCTCCCTCGATAACACAACTATCTTTCTTATATATAGTTATTTTTTTATTTTGTGAATTTTGTATACCAATCTTCGTACGACGATGAAGCCTTTTTATAGAAATATAAGATTTTTATTTTTTGTTCTTCTATTGCGCATGAGATGTCACCCCTAGATTTTCCTATAGCCACCACCTAACCTAACTACATGTCACTGAATAGACCTTCTAATAAGCACAAATCAATCCTAATTCAGGGCCAATAGGCCCCTAATTGAGTTATCATGGTTATACCCATAACCAACTCAATTAAGACATAACATACGATGATCAAGACATAACCGATTACAAAACAAGAATCCTACATTATCCGGCATAACATTGGTTCACCAGAGCGTTCTCTCCGTCGACGTATTGCCCGTTCAATCAGCATGTTGACCTCTCGCAACATTCGATCTTCTTGGTACAATATATGATCCTTCTGGCCCGATCCTCGAACTTATACACGAAGTCTATCTTCTAGCACATCGACGAATCCTCCAACCCAACATCCAATCTTCTGACATGATGCTCTCTGACCCAACATCTGATTCTTTTACTTCAATTAATTTATCTTTTCATGATTGAAGTTAATTCTATGTCACTTAAATGCTCATTAGATCATAACTTCATCAATTGATTTCATCATCAAAATCTAAGATTCAATAATCTCTTCCTTTTTTTATGATAACAACCAATTGTTGATGAAGTTTTAACTAAACTCCCCCAGTCTATATGGGATATTGTAATAAAGTAAATTTGAATTCAAAAAGAGTGATAACCTTTGAATTCAAGTCAAAATAATGACTTTTACATCATAGTTAAAATATCATTGTATGTATGCATCATTCCAAATCATCAAGATTTCAAATCATCATAATTTCAAAACATCAAAATACATCATACCATGCATTATTCAAATTTGAAATCATTATCATTACTTATTCCCCTTTGTCATTAATAAATAGGAGAAAAGTACAACTAGTAAGTTTTTAAAATATACAAGCTAATAAATTTTTTTTGAGATGTGTAAGTTTGTAAGTTTTTGCTTCTTTTGAGATATACAAGCTAATAATTCTTTCTTCTCTTTTGAGATGCATAAGCTAGTAAGTTTTTGTTCTTTTTGAGCTAGCAATCATATCATCCAAGATAATCCATCCATATCATACATCACATGTACATATCATTATAGAGGACTACTAGATAATAATAATAATTATTTAATTAATTAATTAATTAATTATTTTATTTTAATTATCTCATCGCCGTGTGAAGATTAGTGTGCAAAAACTATAAAACCAAAAACTACGTTTATCAAGCGAGATTTATTACCTAGGGAGATCATATATCCCTGAAAAATCTTAAATCTATGGGAGTAGATGAAGGAAGTCAACTATTCTCCTCTCTAGCGATGATACATATGATAGATGAAATAAAGATGCTTTTCAAATTACTGCATGATCTTTCTCTCTATATGCATCACGTGATTAAAAAGTGGTCGGCCCTTCTTGCTATTCACACATCCCAAACTAGGGTTGTTTATTGAGGAGAGAGGAGAGAGAAAAGTATAGAAGGGGTGGTCAAGAGGTGACTAGCCTATGCCAGTTTTTGAGACCTCCTATTTATAGAAGTTTCTACCACTTCACCCTAATGAATCCTACCCTATTGGGTACTAGATCTTTATCCAATTACCCAAGCCTCTTGGATTAGTGAATCTCTATCAAATAATCTCTATTTACTCTTATTGAGTCTCATTCAAAAGATCTAATAATTTTGGGGTTTACTGGATATCTAATAAGATATGAGCTCAAATAGATATCTTATATTTGAACATCTACTCGTCATAATACCTATCATATGTATGTGACTCTCTAGGCCCAATATTAAGCTAGCTATGAGTCATACCTATCAAAACTTTTTTTGACTCGATGAATTATCATCTCTATAATAATTCACTCGACTTATCAACTACGGACATACTAGGCCAATGCGCTATAGTCCCTAAATAATATAGGGGATCCAATCTATTGGACTAATCTATCCTCATTTATCATGTATCTACAGTCTCTCAGAGATTGTATACCAGACATAGTGTTGTCAAGCCCACACGGAATCTTCTCGAGTCTCGCTCTAATTGGATTCTTATGAAAAAGTCCTCTTAATTTGAATGACCCTAGCTAGGGATTTGTCTGAGCGTGAACATACAAGACATTCCTCTTATGACACCGAGGGTGAATGATCCTCTATTGACACTTAATTACACTCATCCGGTTGGTTATTACTCTCAATGAATAGCTATATTAGATTTGAAACTTTCAAACCTATAAGTCCTGTATCGAAGAGTGGAGTATTTATATAGGACATCCTAAGGATCAAATACACAATTGGGATGATGGAATTACTGTCTGATAATGAGGTATTATTAACCATTCAATGAGTGAATCAATTAGTAAACTTATTCTATAATGAACGCATGCACTGTATTCCTAGTGTCTCCATACGAGCAACTATAAGACCAACTGTTTCCATCATATGGATGGGTATAAAACACATCTGTCTATCTGGTTATTTCAATGTCTCTCTCGAGTAATCTATGATAGGGATTACTTAAAGTATATGTTTAAAGGTAAATCGATCTTATTATCATAATCGTATCATGATCCGATTCCCATTGCAGAGATCCATGAATATCATAATATATACAACATGAAACATAAAATGAGAAAATAATAATAATAATAATAATAATAATAATAAGTCTGTGCAATACATCATATGTGTCATCACTCATATAATTGGCTTGTAGAGTATCAATAACTAACTGTTATAATACGAAGAACGTTGAATATGACTACTGATTAGGTATTTGATTTATTGGATTTAGTGAACTGTATTCAATGAAATACATGAGATCTATATTCTTTATCCATCCTCCAAGCAAAGAAAGTGGAACGCTTGCAAGTTTAAAATATAGTCAATTTAATTCTATATATGTATACAATATCCATGTAAATAACAAGTGTT
Source organism: Musa beccarii (assembly GCA_024322285.1). Lineage (NCBI taxonomy): Eukaryota > Viridiplantae > Streptophyta > Magnoliopsida > Zingiberales > Musaceae > Musa > Musa beccarii. Next base: position 8,430,808 of record CM044397.1, on the reverse strand, counting down.
GTTGATGATAGCAACATATACCTATTAGTAATTAAGATTAAAAAAATAAAAATTGAAAGTAAAACGGTAGAAAAAAATTACAAGTAGCAATTATATAAGAAAAACAAACTAAAATTGCAAGTAGTAAATATATAAAAAAAAGCCCTAAGGGATAAATTCATTTGAAAAGATATTATTGAGGAAAATAAATCATGATAAGATTATCATGGTTCTCTCAATATTTAGATAATAGGTTATCATGATTTTAGATCATAAAAATTATTATAAAATATTATCATAATTCTATCAAATAATAAGGATCATGGTTTAAACGTGATCTCCTATGTTATGAAATGATTTAGATAAATATTTTATATTTATTATTGATAAACAAATCATGTAATCTATTATGAAATAATTTAGATGAATATTTTAAATTTATTATTGATTAAAAATTATATGTTTATTATATTTTATAATATCTCTATATATATATAAAAATATATGTTTAATATTAATAAAATTCTTTACCCATCCTCTAAGGAAGTGGGTCATGTGGATTGTGTGGAAGTTAGAATATGGTCCATTGAATTCCACTAATTAAACATACTTTATACAACATGTTTGGTTAATTATATCATGAGATATGTATTTGTAATTAAGGTAAAAAAAATTACAAACAGCAATCATTGAAAAAAAAACTAAAAATTGCAAGTAGTAAACATAGAAAAAAAAAAACAAGTAGCAATTATAATAGAAAAAAACCAACTCAAAGTTCAAGAGGTTATAAGATGAAGAATATGGAATATGACTATTGATTGGGTATTTGATTCATTAGATTCAGTAAACTGTATTCGATGCAATACATGAGATCTAGACCCTTTATCCGTCCTCCAACCAAAGGAAGTGGATCGCTTGCAAGTTTGGAACATGATCCATTTAATTTCATTTGTGTATATAACATCATTGTAAATAACAAGTGTTTGGTCGATGTAGCAAAAGATACATATTCATAATTAAGATCAAAAAAATAAAAATTGAAATTAGAATGATAGAAGAAAAAAAAACACAAGTAGCAATTATATAAGAAAAACAAACAAAAAATTACAATTAGTAAATGTATAAAAAAAAGCCGTTACAAGAAGTAAATTTATCTGAAAGGATATTATTAAGGAAAATAAATCATATTAAGATTATCATAATTCTCTCAATATTTAGATAATATATCATTAAGATTCTAGATCATAAAAATTATGATAATATATTATCATAATTCTATTATATATTCAGGATCATGATCTCAACATGATCTTTTACGTTATGAAATGATTTAGATGAATATTTTATATTTATTATTGATTTAAAAAAATTAGGTAATCCATTATGAAATAATTTAGAAGACTATATTTATATTTATTATAATTATTATATTTTATGACACATATCTATGTCTATCAATTTATGTCCAATATTAAGAAAATTCTAAGTTAATCATTTCTTTCATTCTTTACCCATCCTCCAAGCGAAGGTAGTGGATCGCGTGGAAGTTTGGAACATGGATCACGTGGAAGTTTATTATTAATTAAAAAAAATCATGTAATCCATTATGAAATAATTTAGATGAATATTTTATATTTAATATTGATTAAAAACTATATAATTATTATATTTTATAATATCTCTCTATGTATATAAATTTATGTTAAATATTAATAAAATCCTTTACCCATCCTATAATGAAGTGGATTATATGGATTGGGTGGAAGTTAGAATTGGGCCCATTGAATTCCACTAATTAAGCATGCTTTATACAACATTTTTGGTTAATGATATTGTGAGATACATATTTGTAATTAAGGTATAAAAAATAAAAAAATTACAAACAACAATCATGGGAAAAAAAATTGCAAGTAGTAGCCATAGAACAAAAACAAACACTACAAGTAGCAATTATAATAGAAGAAAGACCAACTAAAATTTGCAAGTATAAGATAAAGAATATGGAATATGACAATTGATTGGGTATTTGATTCATTGAATTTAGTGAATGCAATTCATGGGATCTATATTCCTTATCCCTCCTCCAAGCAAAGGAAGTGGATCGCTTACAAGTTTGGAACATGGTCCATTTAATTCCATATGTGAATACAACATCATTATAAATAACAAGTGTTTCGTCAATGATAGCAAGAGATACCTACTAGTAATTAAGATTCAAAAAAGAAATTAAAAGTAGAACTATAAGAAGAAACAAAACACTACAAGTATCAATCATATAAGAAAAACATACTAAAAATTGCAAGCAGTAAATATAGAAAAAAAAAAGCCCTAACAAGGGGTAAATTCATTTCAAAGAATTTATTAAGGAAAATAAATTATGATAAGATTATCATAATTCTCTTAATATTTAGATAATATGTTATCATGATTTTAGATCATAAAATTTATGATAACATATTATCATGATTCTATCATACGTTATGAACTGATTTAGATGAATATTTTATATTTATTATTGATTGAAAAAATTAAGTGATCCATTATGAAATAATTTAGAAGAATATTTTATATTTATTATTAATTAAAATTATATAATTAATATATTTTATAATATATTTCTATGTATATAAATTTATGTCTAATATTATTAAAATACTAAGTTAATCATTTCTTTCCTTCTTGACCCATCCTTCGATGGTAGTGGATCTCATGGAAGTTTGGAACATAGTCCATTTAATTCTATATGTCTATAATTTTAGGATCGTGAAGACACTAATGGGGGGAGGACATTTATAGACCACAAATAATTTTAAAAATTAAGTCAAAATTTTAAATCCCTAAGTTTTCGGGGTACTAGTAGTACTACCACCAACGTCAGGTGATACTACCGTCGAACAGAGCTTAGGAATCTAGGCTCTAGTGGTACCATCATTGGCTTGGGTGGTACTATCATCAAACTTTAATCGAAACTTAACCACTCTAATTGCAATTATAAAGCCTTCAGCACATTGTCTAGTATGTCATCTATTCATTCGGCACTTCGTCTAAACCTCTGATGCATCGTCCGTTCTCTCGATGTATTGCCCGATCTATTGGCATGTTGACCTCCTATAACATTTGATCTTCTTGATGTAATACCTGAGCCTTTCAGTCCAATGCCCGAACTCATGGCACGAAGTCCATCCTTCGACCCAACATTTGATTTTCCTGCTTCAACAACTTACTTTTCGATAGTTCAAGTCCATAATCGAAGTTTCTTTTATGGCACTTATCTCAAATTCATATCGGTACATAAACTCATCAATTAATTTCATCATCAAAATCTGGGATTTAACAATCTCTTCCTTTTTATGATGACAAACAATTGATAGCAGAGTTTTAACTAAACTCCCCTGTCTATATATCATTTTGAAATGAACTTGAATTCAAAAAATAATAAAATTTTAATGCTACTCTTTGAATTCAAGCCGAAGAAATTTTAATGAGAAATTATAATGAGTTTCAATAATAATCATTGTAAAGATCATATACAAAACATCATAGTTAAAATATCAAAATAATCATTACACACTTCATATGCATATTTAAAATTTCAGAGTAATCATTGTATATATTATATGCATAATTTCAAATCATCATAAGTTAAAATATTTTAATTTTTTACGTTATCAAATAGTACAGTCGACTTTTCCCCTTTTGTCATCATAAAAAATAAGAAGGATATCATGGTATCATGGTGCTACTTCTCTCCCTTTACATTAATGTTTCAATCATAACATGAAAGATATTAATATCAAAGATAAGTTCAAGTTGTGAGAGGTCAATTGATGATGATCTATTAACAAAACTTTTTTTTATGTCATCTTAAAAATATGATTAATTCAAAATAAAACTTTTTTAATAGTACTCTTGAAATTAAGTTGAGATAAATTTGAATTAATATATCATTGCAAGCCCAAATATTTAATCAAGTTTCAAAAAATAACTAGTAAAATTTAGGCATGAGTCATTATTAATGAAAAGTTATAAATGCATCATAAGTCTCCTTGTTTAACATAATTGCTATTTCTCATGTTTTGTCATCAACACAAATATGAGCTTCTTTTTCTCATTTGTTTTCAACAAATTAGAGTTTGTAAGTCATAAATATAAAAGAATCGTACAAAATAAATCTCAAGTCATAAACATCGAGAAGTCAAGTGAAAGATAATATTCATTTGGATAAATCTCCTCTTTAGTAAATAGCAAAAAGAATCATAAAAGAGTAAATAATTAAAAAAATCTTGTTTCATATAAAATAAACCTCAAGTTATAAATATCAAGTGAAAAATCATGATTCGTTTGGATAGATATCCTTTTTAGTCATTAGTGAAAAGAAAGAATCATAGGAGATCGACTACAAAATAAATCTTTAAGTCACGAATCTCAAGAAGTTAAGTAAAAGATTATAATTCATTTAAATAAATATTCTCTTTGGTAAAAAAATCATATGAGAACAAATAGTAAAATTTCTTGATTCATGCATTTGAATAAATATTTTTCAACAAAAAGCGAGTTTGAAAATTAGTGCAATCAAAATAAAGTTTCGATTTAAAATTTTCAATCAATAAAACCCGTATCAGAAATGTGTTTAACTAAAATGTGAGTAAGTGTAGTGAATAAGTAAATCAACATATAATGAAAAAGCAAGGCAAGAAAGATACAAGCCGATTTATAGTTGTTCGATTATCCCAACCTACGTCCACTCTCAATTCCTCTTGCCTCGAGGTCATTAGCTTTCATTACCGATCTTCTTTTTAATAAACAAAAATCAATTACTCTTATTACAACTCTTCTTCATTTTATAGGCGTAGGAGAAAACCTTTACACCTCTCTTCTCCTTTTAATAAGTTTAGAAGAGAATTTTTATATTAGGAAACTTAAGGTGAAATCACATGCGTAGTGGAAGAATAGAAATAAAAAAATCATAAAATTTTTCGCAGAAAAGAAGGTTTCATCGTTGTGCGAAGATTAGTGCGTAAAAACCTGCAAAACTGAAAAACCACACATGGTAAGAGATACGTGTTATCTAGGGAGATCGTATATCCCTGAATTCCTATAGATCTATCGGAGAGGATGAATGATATCAATTGTCCTCCTCTCTGGCAGTGATCCACATGATAAGGGTTGTGAAGACGCTCCTCAAATTACTACATAAATATTCTTTTCATGCACACCATATAATCAAGAAAGAGTCAGCCCTTCTTATTGTCCACATGCCCCAAATATGGTTTGCTGGCTGAGGAGGAGAAGAGGATGGGAGAATAAAAGGTGATAGCCAAAAGGGATCTAGACTATATCCATTTAGTTCTTTCTTATTTATAGAGATCCTTTATCATCTTAACCCTAATAGATCCTACCATATTAGATATTGGATCTTCATACAACTACCTAAGCCTCTTTGATTAGTGGATCTCTACTCAATATCTTTTATTGGTCCTTATTGGATCTCATACATAGGATCCAATAATTCAAGGGCTTACTGGATATCTAATAAGATATGAGCTTCAAAGGATATCTCATATCCGAACCTTACTTGTTGTAATATCTACCATATATGTGTGACCCTCTAGGCCAAATATTGAGCTGGCTGTGAGTCATACATGTAAGAACTTTTTTTGGCTCAGTGAATTATTATCTTGATAATAATTCACCCGACTCATCAACTACGGACGTATTATGCCACTATGCTGTAGTCCCCAAATGATACAAGGAAATCCCATCTATTGGACCTATTTATCCTTAATTATCATGTATTTATAGTCTATTATCCATCTAATATCCCAAAAACTGTATACTAGGCATGGTGCTATCAAGCCAATACAGAATCTACTTAAGTCTCGCTCTAATTGAATTCTTTCGGAGAACTTTTTTCCTTTCAATATGAATGACCCTGATCAGGGATTTGCTTGAGCAAGAACACATAAAATATTCCTCTTATAACATCAAGAGTGGATGATCCTCTATCGATACTAATTGCACTCGTAAGGTTGATTGTCATTCTCGATGATCGATTGTACTAGATCTGAAACTTTAATATCTACAAGTTTGGTATTAAAGAATAGAATACTAATATAGAACATCCTTGGTGTCTCAAGTCTAAAGACCAGATACATAATTTGGATGATAAAATCGTTGTCTAATAATGAAGTATTATTAATCATCCAGCATTTCATAAGCGGATCGATTAGTGAATTCATTCTCCAATAAGCATTTGTATTGTATCCCTAGTGTCTCAACATGAGCAGCTATGAGACCAATCGCGTCCATCATATGGATGTGTATACAGCACACCAGCCTATCTGGTTATTTCAATTTCTCTCTAGAGTAACCTATGACTGGGATTATTTAGAGTATGTGTTGAAAAGCAAATCGGTCTCATTATCGTAAGCTCATCATTATCCGATTCTCATTGTATAGATCCATAGGCATCATAATATCACTTACAATTTTTAATTTACTACATATAATTTTTAGTTTGTTTTTCTTGTATAATTGCCATTTGTCATGTTTTTTTCTATCATTCTACTTTTAATTTTTATTTTTCTAATCTTAATTACTAATAGGTATCACTTGCTATTATTGACAAATTACTTGTTATTTATATTGATGTTGTATATATTGAATCTCGGATTTTGATAATAAAATCAATTGATGAGTTTATGGACTAATATGAATTTGAGATATGTGACTAAGGAGAAACTTTAATTATAAACTTAAACCATCGAAAGACAAATTATTGAAATAGGAGAATTAAAAATTGGGCCGTAGAGCATCATGTTAGAGATTGGATATCGAGCCAGAAGATTAGTCGATATGCTGGAGGATAGACTTCGTACCATGAGTTTGGGCATCGAGTCGGAAGGATTAGGTATTACACTAAGAAGATCAAATATTGTGAAAAATTAACATGCTGATATATCAGACAATATACCGAGGGAAAGGATGATGCGTTAAAGATTAATATAACAACATGCTGAAGGCTTCATGGTTGTAATTAGAGTGTTTAATTCCTGATCGAAGACATTTGGAGTTTAATTGAGTTAGTTTTATATTGTAACTATACAAACTTAATTAGGAGCCCATTGAGCTTAAATAAAGGTTAAATTGGGCCTATTAGAATGTCGATTTAGTGACCTGAGGTTAGCCCAAGCGATGGTATTGCCTGAGAGCTGAAAAGCATAAGTTGTGCTTTTTCAAGAAGTCTGATGGTAGTACTGCCAAAGCCAGATTCCTAGGTTCTGTTCGACAATAGTACTACTTGGAGCCGACAATAGTATCATTAGTACTCCAAAAAAATTTTAAATAACAAACATAACCTTCAACTATTCTTTATCCTTTCTTCCACACCCTCCACCGTAATTGTTTTTTTTCCTAGCAGAGTATCTTTATTTTTATTTTTCTTTCAAAGGACCCTTAATTTTTATTTTTATTTTTTTTCTAGTAGAGTAAATTCATTTGAAATGATATTATTGAGGAAAATAAATCATTATAAGATTATCGTAATTTAGTTAATGTTTAGATAATATGTTATCATGATTTTAGATCATAAAAATTATGATAACATATTATCATGATTCTATCAAATAATGAGGACATGATTTCAATGTGATCTCCTACATTATGAAATGGTTTAGATGAATATTTAATATATATTATTAATTGAGAAAATCATGTAATCCATTATGAAATAATTTAGATGAATATTTTATATTTATTATTGATTAAAAACTATATAACTATTAAATTTTATAATATCTCCCTATGTATTTAAATTTATATTCAATATTAATAAAATTCTTTGCCCATCCTATGAGGAAGTGGATCGTGTGGATTGCATGGAAGTTAAAATAGGGTCCATTGAATTTTGCTAATTAAAGATCCTTTATACAATATGTTTAGTTAATGGTATCGTGAGATATGTATTTATAATTAAGGTAAAAAATAAAAAATTATAAACAGCAATCATGGAAAGAAAAAACCAAAAATTGCAAGTAGTATTAATAGAACAAAAACAAACACTACAAGTAGCGGCTATAATAAAAGAAAAGCCTACTAAAAATTGCAAGTAGCTATAAGATGAAGAATATGGAATTTAACTATTGATTGGGTATTTGATTCATTGGATTCAATGAATTGTATTTCATGCAATACATTGGATCTGTATTCGTTATCCATCCTCCGAGCAATGGAAGTGAGTGCAAATTTGGAATATGATTTATTTAATTCCATATGCGTATACAGTATCCTTGTAAATAACAAGTGTTTTGACAATGATTGAAGAAATACATATTAGTAATTAAGATTTAAAAATAGAAATTGTAAGTAGAGAGATAGAAAAATGAAAAAAATACAAGTAGTAATTATATAAGAAAAACAAACTAAAAATTGCAAGTAGTAATTATAGAAAAAAAAAGCTCTAACAATGGGTTGTTACGTCTCAGATTTTGATGATGAAACTAATTGATAGTGTTTTATTGTCTAAATATGTTTTGAGTAACATAGGTCTACTATCGATCAGGATTAGATAGTTGACACAGGAGGAATCGATGTTATGCTAGAAGAAATCACGTCAGGATATTGGACGTCAAGTCGGAGGTCCGGTCAACAATCGACAAAAGGCTTCGAACATCGGGCATTGAGCCAAGAAGAGTGGTGTTGCACCAAGGAAATCGGGATTGCGGAGGTCAACCGCCAATTGGGCAACAGGCCACAAGAGAGGATGGTGTGTCGAAGAACTGGATGAAGCGTCGACCAATGACATACCGAGCAACAAAAGATTGATTCGTGTAATAACTATCTAGATCGAAGTAGGTTAAGATTTAATTAGTGTGCAGGATTAACTACAATAACGATGAAGGCATAAAGCGAAACAAAGTATTAGAGTCAAGTGCGATGGAATCGTTGGGAGTTCGACAAAAGTCTGAAGATTCATCGGGAGTGCTGTCGGAACTAGCCAAAAATGAGTAAGGAGCTTGCCGAAGGGTTTTTGGAAGTTCGTCAGAAAGATTCGTTGAAAATTTGCAGAGCTCACCAAGAAAGATCGGAGCTTGCCAAAGAAGCTCGTTAGAACTCTTCAAGATCATCGTGAAGTCTAAGAGCTTGCCGGGAGTTTGCAAAATGGTGCCCGAGGGTTTGTCAGAAGACCACCGGAAGCTCACTGGAGGAAGACTTGATGTGTCACACTTTGTATTAGCTTAGAAAATATCTTTAATTTTATAGTTAACATATAATTAGGGTTAAGATTAAGTGTTAATCCTATAACCCTGATAGAGGCCAACTGGGCCCAGTAATGGACTAATTTGGGCGAGGTTTAAGACCTAACTATATATGTTGGACCTTATTTGGCAGTGGCACCTCCATACTAGGGCGGTGGCACCGCCCGAGGTCCAGCTCCCTAAGATGTACTGGGCGATAGTACCGCCCAATATACTAATCGTAGCAGTGTGTCAAGCAATAGTACCACCAAACTGGGCGATGGTACCACCTAGTGTCAGGGTTAAACTGGTGATGGTACCACTAGTACCCGATAAACCCGAGATAGGAAGGTTTTTGGCTCTAAGTTTGAATTATATTGGAGCCTATAAATATCCCTCTCATTCCTAGGTTGGATAAACGAGCACACTGAAACTAAAAGTAGGAAAATGCTATTGAAATCCTTTCTCTCCTCTAGTCTTTAGTTTGAATTCATCTTAAAGAGAGGAGTGTGTGTGTGAGCGCTTATAAAAAGAGTTACCTCCTAAGCTTGTCAAAAGGAGAGAGCACTGTAAGGGACTTGTCTTCGCCCGTTGGAAGGAAGACAACTAGTGAAAAGCCGATGGCCCCAAGTGAAGAGGAATCGAGAGTGGACACAGGTCATATGATCAAACCACTATAAATTTGGTTTACATTTACTTTCTCGTAATTTACATTTCAGTAAACCATCTTCACTTGTTGCTCCATTTCTTTATCTCTAAATTCCTGGAAAGTTAAACACGTTTCCAATATGCTTTAATCAAAAATTATTTTAATCAAAACGTGACTCTTTTCGTACGAAGTTTCTTAAATCATCGAATTTGTGATTTTTAACCACTGCACTAATTCTCCCCTCCCCCCCCTCTTATTGCGACTCTAGATCCTAACAATTGGTATCAATACCATGTTATTTCTCTTTCAGATTCACACCCACGAGAAATGGCTCTTCACGGCTTTCAAGAGGGTTTTTCGATCGTTCATTGTTTAACAAATCAAACTTCACATATTAGAAAACTCAAATGAGAGTTTTCTTGATTTTTTTAAATTTAAATTTATGGAATGTTATTAAAAATGGTTTTCAACTTTCCTCTAAATCGATGAACGAATGATCGAAATTAGAGAGAAGATCTTTTTCATTAAATGCAAAAGCTATGAATGTCTTATTTTGTGCTTTAGAAAAAAAAACTAGTTTAATTGGATTTCAACTTGTGAAATGACTTTTGATATTTGATATATACTTGAAATCACACACGAGGGAACTAGTAGAGTCAAAGACTCGAAAGTAAATCTCTTATTGCATGATTTTGAGCTTTTTTTAATGGAACCAAGCAAGACTATCGACGACATATACACTTATTTCACGAATGTCGTTAATAGTCTTAGAGCCCTTGGTAAATCTTTTTCAAATTTTGATCTCGTAAATAAGATTTTAAAATCCCTTCTAAAAAGATGGGATCCGAAAATAATTGTGATACAAGAATCTAAAGATTTAAATAATTTTTCATTGGAAGAACTCATTGGCTCATTGAAATGAGCTTCCTTGAGTACTACGAACATATAAACCACATTCCAAAGAACAGGAAGGATTTGAAACTTCGAATAAATGAATACCACTTGAGTGAAGACTTAAGTGATGAGGACATTCAACACAAAATAATGAACTTTAACAAGTTCATTAAACAAAAATCTAAAACTAAAAATGAATTTGAATGAAAGAAAAGGCCACCAAAGAAGAAGAAGAAGGCTCGCTAAGAAGAATCAAGTAAAGAAGAGATGAATTTGGCCTTAACAGTTTTCGACAACAAGGTAAGAAACTCATCCGAAATATTTGTACGTTGTTATAAAATTACTTGATATCTTTTTCATAAATTGCTTAACTTAGTTTGTAGGAAATAAATAATTATTTTTTAAAAATTATATCATCTTATAATTTGAAAACTTTCATCTTGGATTAATGAGTCTTAATCATTTTTATGATGAAATTTTTAGATAATGCATGTCCTCATGAAATCAATTGTAAAACTAAAAAACCCAACCCACATCGCTATCGACAAATTTTTTGAATGAAAGAAACATGGCTTTGATAAGGATTTTGAATTTATATGATTCTTGGCTTTTGTATGAAAATGTGAACATGCTTATATGAGATTAATCAACTTAAAGTAAAACACATAAAAATAAAAAATGCACTATCATGATGTTTTATGATGAATATGTTTGGTTTTGATGGTTTTGATGATAAAACTTATATTTCAAATTTATACGATAATGGTTTTTGTGTAAAAATTTTAAACATGATTGCATAAAATAAAACACATAAAAAGGAGAATATATTATCATGATAGATTGAAGATGACGTATAATTGACATGCTATATTGGCCTTAATATTTTTTTATGACGAAATTTTTAGATGACATGTCATTTTTAATGAAACTCGTGTTTTAGTTTTTGAACTTAATAGACATCTTTTAATACAAAAAGGACTTGAACATATTCACAAGAAATCAATTGCATGAAATCAAAATGCATTCTCTATCTTTGAAGTATTAGGGAATGTGTCAATTTGTATGAGTTAAAAAGGATGAATATCTTGAAAATAAAATAAATATCATTAGAATTAAAATGATGATATCATGCTTGATGATTTGTTTTACAAAATTTACCACTAGGTCTTGAACATTTATTCTTGTTTCTATTCGACATAAAAAGATAAAGGTATATTTATATGAAATCAATGCATGAATTGAAATCACTAAAAGAGAAATGCATGTTTCTTGAATATCTCTCTTTCTAAAAAGTTTCGGATTTTTTAATAAAAGACAAGTGATAAAATCATACCATCATTGATAAATCTCTTCAACTATAATATTGATCTTAATGATTTGAATTGAATTTTATGTCTTGAAGTAATATGTTATATTTTTGTCTTAACGATCTTTATGACGAAGATTGCTTTTCATTCTTGAATATTGATATTTTTTTAAAGGCAAAGGCATACTAATACGAACATTCACATAAATTGAAATGCAATGTATTTTGTATCTTATCGAGATCAATGAATTCATTTAGTTAATTTTATGAATCTCGTGAACTTCTTGAATGTGATTTTGATTATGAGTTTGGAGTTGATGAATTAAATGAGATCTTTCAAAATGATTCACGATTTCTATTTTTAAACTTTCGGATTCACATCTTTATTTTGTTGGAATCATGATTTATTGAGCATTGATAGTTTGAATGCATGAATCAAAATCTTTTTCCCTATGGTTTCTCCATTCTATCATTTACTAAAGAGAAAAATAATCCAAATCTATCTATGTCATTTATGAATCTCTTAAGAGTAGTTTTGATGATTTGGATGAGTTTTATAAATCATGATTTTGATTTCTCAGAACTATATATTTGAGATTCTTTTTATGAAATTATGATCATGATGATTTGAAAACTCCTACGTATAAGTCAAGTTTTTTTTCATAACAAATATATAATTTTTATTTATTCATGAATTGATCCTTCATGACATGGCTTTCTTGTAGTGATGATTGAAAATTAATTTGATTTATGATGAATCAATGAATCATGAATTGATCCATGAGAATGATATGTTTTTTATGTATCATAATTCTTGTTTGTATACTCTTTATCATGAATTGAAAATTGATGCTAAAGAGAATATTTACAATTGATGATCTTGATCTCTCGGATTAACAACTTGAATTCTTTTTTAATCAAGATCATTTTAAGAGAATTTTTATTTATATCGTGATCTTGATATCTTATTCTTGAATAAATTTTGCTTGATGAATTCATATATATAAGCCTTCTCTTTTAGTCATTTTCACAAAGACTCTATCATAACAATTGGTATCAATAGCCCATTTCCTTTGTATCAATGACTAAGGGGGAGAGAAAATATATTAGGTTGAATGATAAATTGTAATTCAAGACTTGATTATTATGATTGAAATATTTATTGATTGAGAAAATCATGTAATCCATTATGAAATAATTTAGATGAATATTTTATATTTATTATTGATTAAAAAACTATATAATTATTATATTTTATAATATCTCTCTATGTATATAAATTTATGTTCAATATTAATAAAAAAAATTTACCCATCCTCTAAGCCAAGAAAATGGATTGTGTAGATTGCATGCAAGTTAGAATAGGCTCTGCTGAATTCCATTAATTAACTATCTTTTATACAACATGTTTAGTTAATGATATCATGAGATACGTATCTGTAATTAAGGTTAAAAAAAATTGAAAACAGCAATCATGGAAAAAAAAAAAACTAAAAATTGCAAGTAGCTATTAGATGAAGAATATGGAATATGACTATTGATTATGTATTTGATTCAGTGAACTATATTCCATGCGATACATGCGATCTATATTATTTACCTGTTCTCCAAGCAAAGCAAAGGAAGTGGATCGCGTGCAAGTGTGGACCATCGGTCTATTTAATTCTATTTGTGTATATAAGTAATTAATATTTGGTTGATGATAGGAAGAGATATCTATTAATAATGAAGATTAAAAAATAGAAATTGAAAGTAGAATGATGGAAAAAAAAACATTACAAGTAGCAATTATAGAAGAAAAACAAACTAAAAATTACAAGTAGTAAATATTTTATAAAAAAAAGCCCTAACAAAGGGCAAGTTCATTTGGAAAAACCTTTAATTGTTTTTTTAATTCCTAACAGAGTATTTCTATTTTTATTTTTTTCAACTATTCTCTATCCTTTCCTCCTCACCCACCACCTGCTAATTGTTTTTTATTTTTTTTTTCCTAGCAGAGTATCTCTATTTTTATTTTTCTTGCAAAGGACGCTTAATTTTTATTTTTTTTTTATTTTTTTTCCCTAGCAGAGTATCTTTATCCTATTATTTACAATTACCAAATTATCTGATACATTATTTGTGTCAACTCTCTCGATATCGAGTGACACATTCGTCATCTTTTCTTTAAATATATTTCTTAATATTAGGCTTTCATAGGGAAGAAGAGAAAAAGACTTGAAACTTAAAATTTTAATGATTAACAATCAAAAATATATTATAAAATCAACGTAAAATTAATATGGTTTGACACTTTTTGTCTACTTCTATGAAAAATATTAAATTCTTCACCATGTGAAATCAAGTATAAAGTCCTTAAATTATCCTCCCTCGAGCATAAATCATCTTGTACATTCTCTCACGTAATACAAAGAATTTATATATTTTTCTATTATTAATTTTAGAAATCTTAGAGAGCATCTTTATAGACAAACCCATCAAAACTTAAATGTATGAGATGTTTATAGAATAATTAAATCCTTATTTTCAGAATTTTCCGAGACTCGAAATCTCAAAAATTTACCCATCCCAACACTTAAACAACAACTAGTTTAATTGTATTGTAATATTGATTAGTTTAATTCTATTGCCATGTAATGAATCTCTGCAGGTTTGATACATCCATTTAAGTCAACCTGCACACGTTTCATACATACGAGTCGAGCTTGTCGACATGATATGCTAAAACCGCTATCGTTTTGCCGTAACAGGAGCACACACTGAGATTATAGAAATCGGCAACGTATGACAATCATATACAAAGTGGTCGGTCCCCTTTGTTATGAGCTTACAGAGTAGGATTAAGCAAAGAAGGGAAGGTCTCGATGGCAGTGAAACATGTATGCTAGTGCTGTCCCATCACAACCAGTTTGTGTTGACCAACACAGTAACACTCAAAACGGGAATCGTTATCATGTTACTCCAAGTTTAAGCCATTCCTTAACTTTACACAAAAGGTTTCAAGGAAAACAGTAGAAAATGAATGTGATCAATTCCTTGTGGGAGGGAGATTTAGTGGGACGGATGCGATGAACAAAGAGATACTGCTGCCGGAGCATTTCCCTTTGCTGCTTGTTACCTCAAACGTCAGTGGAAGCGCATAGGCAACCACACAATGCATGGGACAATAAAGTCAATGGAAACATGTAGGTGAGTCGGTCAAAATGTGCAGTGAGATGTTCCCGCTTTGATGCAAGGTTAAGTCCTTTTGCATATAACGTGGGATTCGCTGCTAATGGCTAAATCTTTTCTGGGATGTAGTGCATTAATTCTGGGGGCAGCAGATAGATAATGATTAGGATTCCTACATTCATTACATCAAAAAAGTGTGGAGAGCCGTCATCTCATCTACCTTACCGGGACATGCAGTCACACACCGATGCATCATCCTCCCCCTCCTCTGTCTCGCTCTCCGTAGATTTGTGCTTTTATTTAATGAAGGAAATATACTTCGATCGAGGTTTATAAAGGGGAGCCACCGAGTGAGTTTGTGGCTGGGCTTAAACCCTTCTTCCCTTCTTCCTTTTCTCTCTCTCTCTCTCTCTCTCTCTCTCTCTCTCTCTCTCTCTCTCTCTCTCTAGTTTTGTATCCATGGGTGTCATACTGCTGATAACAGGCCTGGTTCTTCTTATCTTTATTCTGAGAGCAGCATGGGTCACTTTCTCCTGGTACTACTGGATTCCTAGGCGAATCAGGAGGGTTATGGCAAAGCAAGGAGTTCATGGCCCCAAACCAAAATTCCTGGTTGGAAACCTCAAAGACAGCGCTGCCCTCGTCGCCAGCTCCACTTCTTCTGACATGGAATCGATCAGCCATGACATCGTTGGTCGTCTGATGCCTCATTATGTCCTCTGGTCGAAACTCTACGGTGCGCCAATCTCCTCTCCCTCTCTCTCTCGTCATGGCGGTATGTATCATCTTGTCTGACAAAGGTTTGGGTCGCCGGCGAGTGCATGTACAGGGAGGACATTCATATACTGGTACGGCAGTGAGCCGCGGTTGTGCCTGACGGATCCTGACATGATCAGGGAGCTCCTATCCTCCAAATATGTGCAGGTCTCTGGCAAGTCTTGGACCCAGCGGCAAGGGTCGAAGCACTTCATTGGGCAGGGCCTGTTGATGGCTAATGGCAGCAACTGGAACCACCAACGTCACGTCGTCGCCCCGGCCTTCATGGCAGACAAGCTAAAGGTACGCATATCACTACAAACATCCTGCGCATCGTTTTGGATAGACGACAACTGTCGGTCTCAACGAAAAAATATGATGGCATTATCACCAGACTCGTGTTGGGTACATGGTGGACTGCACTAATAGACTCGTCACATCTCTGCGCGATGCTGTCGGGTCCGGCAACGATGAGGTGGAGATCGGAGCCTACCTGACTCGGCTCACCGGAGACATCATTGCCGGCACCGAGTTCGGCAGCAGCTACGAGAATGGAAGGCAGATATTCCAGCTCCTTGAGCAACTGCAAAGCCTCACGGCTCGAACCAGCCGCTACATTTGGATTCCAGGTAACAGGTGAGTCTGATTTCACGTACTCTTTGATGCATTCATCCCTCGTCACGTCCCTCCATCTCCGACATGTAGATCTATCACTGTCTGCAACTCCAGTTGGCTGTTTGATTCTGGCAACTGGCATCCACATCGAACAGCAGACTTGCATTGTTTTTTCCGGTCTTTGAGCCTAATGTTTGATTGTTTGCAGGTTCTTTCCTAGTAAGTTCTCCAGGGAGATCAAGGAGTTGAACAGGAAAGTGGGGAAACTGCTGATGGACTCCATTCAGAGCCGCAGGGATGTCGCCGAGATCGGAAGGAGCTCGTCGTATGGCAATGGCCTGCTCGCGACGCTGTTAGCTGAGACCCAGACGAGGACTAATGGGTTTAGCTACAGGCTCCAATTAGTGATTGACGAATGCAAGACCTTTTTCTTCGCAGGACATGAGACTTCGGCTCTACTCCTTACCTGGGCCATGATGCTCCTCGCAACGAATCCGGCATGGCAGGAGAAGGCCCGTGCTGAGGTAGCTCAAGTTTGCGGCGACGACCCTCCATCGTGGGAACATCTTCCCAAGCTCACCGTGGTAAGCAACTCACCCACCTGGATCAGGAAGCCCTTGCAAAGATCAATACGTTTGGGCTTACATTGCATCTGCTTCTGCCTCTGTCGCAGCTGAACATGATAATTAACGAGACGCTGAGGCTGTATCCGCCGGCGAGCCTTCTGCCACGGATGGCATTCGAGGACATCAAGCTGGGCGACCTTCACATTCCAAAGGGCCTGTCGCTTTGGATCCCGGTGCTGGCGATCCACCATGACGAGGAAATATGGGGCAGGGATGTGCATGAGTTTAAGCCGGAGAGGTTCGCCGGAAAATCCTTTTCTATAAACCGATACTTCCTGCCCTTCGCTTCGGGGCCCCGAAACTGTGTGGGTCAGACCTACGCCATGATGGAAGCTAAGATCATCATGGCCATGCTTCTCTCCAGCTTCAGCTTCGCCATCTCCAATAATTACCGGCACGCGCCGATCAACGTCCTCACATTGAGGCCCAAGCATGGTGTTCCCGTTCACATGGCACCCCTCAAGCCATAGCAAATCTTGCGAAGAGAATGTAAAGCAATATGAGTTCCATGCAATACAAACTCGCCTAATAAGATTAGGTTAGAGCGTCAGTCGTGCATTTTGCAGCACATCTGATAATAACGATCAAGTTTTCTTCATCCATTTTGAGATGTTTGATATGTCTCCGAAATGAATATTGGATATGCTTTACAAAAGTAAAAAGAAATTGCAATGCAGTCTCTCTCTCTCTCTCTCTCTCTCTCTCTCTCTCTCTCTCTCTCTCTCTCTCTCTCTCTCTCTCTCTCTCTCTCTCTCTCTTCTCCATTAAACAATGCGGAAGGCAATGCAGTTAGGGACAGAGAGGAGTGGATAAGCCCCATAAAGCTGTAAAGAAATAGCTGAGCTGCATGCGAGACTTCTTCTGATGCACAACGCAATGTTTCTTATATTCTCCCACGACATATTAAAATTAGTGTCAAGTACTCAGCTGTGACTTAAAATATGGAAGGTTGCATAACAATGTTCCTGCACTCTCAGTATCTTTATGGCTGCAAATCCGCTCAACCAGCAATCTTTTCCACCCAGTTTAGTGATTCTACTAGCAACCATTTGTCAGATCGTTCAGAGTCAACGCAAGAAATCTTACTGGCTCTTCAGGTAAAGTCAATTTTATTTTACCAGGAAGCAGTTCCCCATGTCGCTCTGCTTCTGACTTCAGCAGTCAAGTGTTCCCAATCAGCTCCATCAATCTCTCTGTTTTGACTTTAGCAGTCAAGTTTTCTGCATCAACTCCGTCTATCTCTCTGCTTTTGACAAACGTCAACACAACAATTGTCAGGATCAAAATGCTACATATTATTCACATCTAGGAGAGTCAAAATGAGTGCAATGCGAAGTATAGAAGTCGATCTAATTGACCCTGTTCATAGTACTTGTATCATCTAGTAAGTGGGCAACTTGTTGGCATCCGCAGGCATAAAACACAGAACTAATAGCTGTGACTTTATGCAATACATACAGATCTGAACAAGCTGTAGAAACACTCAGCATAGAAATTATTATCCTCGGCTCACATCATCCTTGCTGCATGCATGTTTACTCTCCTGGAGCTGTAGCTTGTACCAAAAAGAAATCCAAAACAATTCCAGGATTGATTCCATCGTTGAATTTGATGAATACTTAAGTAGCAGTCAAACTAAGGCATAGTGTAAGCTTAGGGTGGCATAGATTCTTGTGGGCTTGCACAGAGAAGGCCACAGCATTGATGAAGGTGGAGATGTGATGATGGCCAATCAAGAGATATGATTCTTTGGGGGGGGAAAAAGGAATGGGGAGCCGGAGATGGTATGTGAACTGGCCACCACGCACTCACCCTTACATTATTCTCGATCTACATTGGCCTGTGAGGTTAATTATTGTGATAAGGACAGAGGAAGACATACCATTATAATGATTAGAAGGCAACGAGCTCATCATCAATGCTTTCTTTTGCACGAGTGGGTGGGCGAAGTGTGATCAAAAGGGAGAGGCAATATACAAGTGAAGGATCGCGATGCCTCGTGCACCAAAAGGTTCCTCCGGAGGGCTTTTGCCAACACCCATTGCGCAAGCTGTGGGTGCCAAACAGTGGATGGACACGCACTTCCTACTGCTAGAAAACAGGCAGGCATGCACATAGATTGCAGAAGCCATTGTTTAGTACTCCTTCACCTCGAGGAGAGAGACACACACTTCTGCTCGCCATTTCCTCTTTGCCTTTTCTACTGCAGATAGCCAAGATGTGATCACCTCCTTCTTCCACTCCTTTCAGTAGAACTCAAAAACCTTTAATATATACCTATATATATATAATGATAAATATATTAATTGAAGAGTGAGTAAGAAAGAGTTCTTTTAAGATTCATCCAAAGATATAAAATCACATGATTCTACAAAAAGTGTATAATTTATCTGGTGCCCCTGCATTTAGATTTGTGAATACAAATAATATCTTATCGATTTAAGATTTGAAAGGACAATTAAACTTTGAAGGAATGATTATATGTAAATTCTCTTTATGCGTAATGTAGACAACCAAGGTGTAATCTTATCTTTTGACTTTTAATCAGAACTAATCTGATTTGAAACCTATGGATACTGAAGTAGCCTATGAAAAATTCATAGTGTCTTCTTCCCTTTGAGAAAAGGAATGGTCAGTACGAATCAGGTAACTTTTTGTTTTACTTTTGAGACCAGTGAATCAAGTCAACATGACTAATTAATTGTATCTCATGTTTGCACAGATTTGGGATGGAAATTTTATTGAGATTTTATGAATCAAAATCTTGAAGAGGAATACTTAGTTAAAGAAGTATAATGATTGAGAATCTTTTGTTCAGAAAGTTTTCCATGACTTGAAATAAAAGACTTAGGAGGATCAAGCTCCAACAGAATCACATCAGCAAACTCATTGGAAGTGCAAGATTTTTTATCAGATCTCATGATACAAACTGAATATTTCTTGGAATGATCACCAAAAGAACTGTCCTAAAGTATAAACATTTTATTTGTCTCCTTTTTCCAAGAAACAAATCTGGACAATTGCCTTTGGTGTTTGCCACAAGCAGATATGATGTGACAATTATTTATTAACTTCATAAACCTACATTACTAGGTCAAAATGCTTAGTTTTGGATTAATGATGATAAATCTACCCTAATTTTATAAATCAATTTCATTGATGTTTCGATATATGATTATTCTTAGTCGTAAATATTTTATCTACTTCAGATTTCTCATAAAAATCTAAACTTTATAAAGATTCAAACCTTACTAACTCTACACCACAATGTGTTTGCACCTCATGAGTTGATTCAGATATCATTTGTCGTGATTCAATCTGATGATTTAATCTACTCATTAATTTGACACACTGAGTGTTCAATAATTAAAAAATAATATATACAAAAAAATCTATGTTGCTAAGATTGATATATCGAGATACTACGAAAGATAGAAAATAAATCATTTTTATTTGTAGACAATTATATAATGATAAGATGAGAGAAAATCATATGAATATTAGCTTAGGAGAGATAGGAGAGGACATAAAAAAAAGATTTTTTAAAAATCATAAACAAATATTTAAGTTTTTTTAAAAAATTAACTAAATATATAATTTTTTAGGAATCTTAATGACGATATAAAAAAAAATCCATATAGCCGACTCTAAAACCTAAGGTTTTGTTATTATTATAGTGATACATTTGACATGCCAAAAGTATATGACCTAAATTTATTTGAACATCAGTTATGAACCATCAAAATAATATAAACGAACGCAATTGGTCTCTCATCTCCTTCACATTTAATAATAATAGGAGATACGTCATAGCCATTCATACAAACCAAAACTGTTGATCACTAGTATTATAGTTCCTCCAAAAAAAACCCCATCAATCGCAGTGTTGACACTGCAAAATCTAATAGTAAAAGACCTGTCGCGATTTGAACTAACCAATCTCCATGAGACTAAAACCTGAGTGTCACAGTGCCTTCACGAAACAAACACGATCGATCTCAGGGTTGTCACTTTCCGATCCTGCATGATAAGCCCGCGAGAATCTGGTCGTCCACCTGCCCGGTAGTGATGCAAGTCACTCCGCAATGAACTCGAAAGAAGACATAGACACTATCAAAGGAAGCTTCCCAAAGAGAGGGAAACAACAAGTGCTGCTACAGCAATGCCTCCTACGAGAGGTACCCTCACGTGCGACATTGACTGACTTCACAAGGTGCAGTCCATATCTGTTCCTCCATCATGGTTTGGAGGACATGGGAGAGCTGAGGAGCTTCTTCGCTTGCTCTTCTGCTATTCTTTCATTCTTTGTCATTGGAAGGTCAATATACTTGATTGATCGGCGGCTTGTGGCCACTCCACCATGGAGGGTTTGATGAGAGAGATGCTGCTTAGAGGCTTAGGATGCCTATCCCAATCCTGTTTATCTCGAGTTTGACTTGTGTTAGCTTCTTCTCTCTTTCTCCTACGCCCATCCATTGTGTCGAGTTGGTGATGTCTGCTGCTCACTTCACATGAAGCCTGTCTCTGTCCGACAATGAGATCAAGTCGTATGCGTTGGAGCAGTAGCTATCGGATTTTATTGTGGAAACCAACGAATTTATACGGAAAAATAATAAAAAAATCATATGCATGATACATCTAATGAACCTTTGAATTATATAGGAAATGAATAAAATTCAAGAAAAAAAATCTGAAGGTACGTAAAGAATAAATCAAAATTTTTAACCAAAAACCCAAATAGTGTTATCCTTCTTACGAGCATGATTATGAACTGACTTGATTTTGTTTCCTCCAGCAAATCGAATGATAAAATAAAATCAAACATAAAAGAAGAGACATATTTTTATTAATCTCAATTAAGGTTATTTAGAACTCTATTTATATAACTTCAAAAAATATCTTAAAACCACATAGTACAAGATTATACATTTTTCATTAAGGTCATTATTATAACTATCCATTTTTTTAAAAAAATAAATATTTTAGCATTTCTCCAACTATACTTTTACCTCACACGAGATGTAATCGAGGATCAACAAATAATATGATTTGATATTAGTTTCCTACGCACACGAAACATGGAGAACTTAATCGAATTCTTTTAGTGATTCAAATAGTAAACCAAAGTATAAAAAAAACAAACTTTGTATATTCGTACAAGAGTAGAAAGATGGTTTAATCTTTTCAATCTCATCCATTGTAAAAGATATATATATATATTATTAACTTAAGCTCATTAACATGCTTAAAATATTAGTTTGGTAGTGATGTATTAGTTTTTCTTACAGAGGGTTCGAAATTTTTTCTGATATATTTTAAAGATATTATCTAGCTTAACAGTTTATCGATACGTACCAACCCATAAGCATTGAGATCATAGATGATAATAATGAGTCCCAAAAAAGGTTGTGGTGACATAATCTTGTTTGATTCAATGTGCAAGGACTCGTGATGATGATTGACGGTCAAGAGTACAATCACTAATTAGACTAATCGGGTTCCATTCAATGTGGCCGGTTACTTATGCTCAATTGATTTTGATTTAATAGCTAGTGTACATGAGACGATATACCATCGAGATCACATATGACAATGATGGGTAAAGATGACGGTGGCGTACACCGAGAGTTGTCGACATGCATGAAATAAACATGCACGACCAGAGTCATCAATTACTTATCATTTGGATGACATATATTGGATTCGTTTTTATTTGAATTAATATCAAATCTGATTTATGTTAATCGTGATTAATTTCACTCATGCTCATCAATTTCTAACATGGCATCAGAGTTAAAAATTAAGATTTGATTTTTTTATAAATATATTTTATATTTTTGGATGCGATGAATAGAATAGAAGATTTATAAAGAGAATAGAAGAAAATATTTATTTAAAAAAAATTTAATGTAAAAGGATATATGTAAGGGAATTTGCACTTGACTGGGGATAAGAATCTTGTAATTGATCTCACACAATGAAGAATTTATTTGTTTTTATGAATATAAATAGAAAATTTTTGGATTATATTAACCTGGAATCGAATTTCTAATATTAGTTTATTTATTTGATAAATTTCTCTTTTGATTTTTTAACTCTACAAATATGAGATCAAATCAAGATACAAAATTATCTCTCAAACCCATTCAAATCAGATTCAAATATTTTCTTATTGGATTTGAGATCGATCGGACCGAAAAGCACCTTACCGCACGATTGGGTTCAAATTCAAATCAAACTTGTGGGTGCTACTTATTTCTCCAATTATTATGTTCAAATAAGTCACCTAGCGAAAGTACCAATGAATAGCTAACCCTCGCTGCATCCTGTTAGAACTCATGTGCCGATGGGTGAATAGGTCAACAGTCGCATTAACCTAACCCATTAAATGTGTCATAATGGGATCTAAATAGTGTCTAAAAGATTTAAAACTATATACTTTTATCCATCGTTGCGTCTCTCTGAGCCGGCTGGTCTCAGTCCCTTAATTAATCTAAATTATATCTTGTATATAAACGGTATAAACGTGGAGGACAGAGACCTTAGCGCAATATTGGCACTTTTAATCTCGTTGGTACTCTAAGCCAACCTTTACTATAAATTTAAAATGAAGAAAAGCAATCACCGAATAATTTAAGTTAATCTAAATCCAAATTCGAATCTCCCAATCCTCTATTCTCCACCCAATTTGTTATCAAGAAACATTGTTTTATGTATAAGTTGTGCGAAGATAGTAGTATCACATGCTTACATATGTTTAGTGTTTTTTTAATATGGAAATATAAGCGTGATCAACAGCTAAAACTTGCTACGTGGCTGATATCTTGATGATCGACACATCGACATGACTAAGATGATGCTGTTCTTCAGACAGTACAAGTCATATTCATGATCATTGCAAGTTCTTTGGATTGGACGCAATTCTATTAGGTAATGTATTGAGGTATGCCTTTGAGTACGACGGTCCTAAAATCTTACTATGAAATGCCCCCTCATATGTGTTCCACCCTCTCTACGACACATAAATTCTAATACATTCAACTGAGGACTCGGAGCCTACCCGATATCTCATAGCTAACACCAATTTAAGTATCATGTAAGTTTTGTCAAACACATTTTGATATATTTTTATAAAGCTTGGCATTGGATTTGATGTATGTTTTGTCGAACACATTTTGATATATTGTTATAAAGCTTGGCATTGGATTTGACGCCCATTAAAAAATAAACATGAAATAGGACACCGGTTGGCTTCAAGTCGGCATCCGAATTGGACAACTAAAACTGGCATTAACACGTCTAAACATCAACGGCATAATTAGGCATGGAAGTAAGGCATTAAATCCGCTACGGTGGCCCATCATCACTCAATGATGAACATTGTGGGTGGGGCAGCAGCTCGATCGCAGGGGAACACAGTTGGTGGCGTGCGACGATGGCTTGCTATTAGATTTAGAGTCGGCCTGCATGCAATGAAAGTATCGAGTTGGGCGTCCTGAGAATTGAATGCGAGCTCAGTTAGATTCTTCCCAGTTGAATGCTTCGAAGCCATGTCCCGAAAACGCCATTACCATACCAGCTCAGGTCATCACAATTGCATTCATAACATCAACCAGACGTGGCACAGTAACATGCCGTGCCACTGTTCTGTTGTACGCCCAACGCAGAATATTGAAGACGCCATGAAGACCTTGCTGAGAAGACTGTAGATATAACATAAAGAAGAGAGAGAGAGAGAGAGAGAGAGAGAGAGAGAGAGAGAGAGGATGGATTGATGGATGCATGCCAGGGGGTGACAGCGGTGGAATTATAGCAGCTTTACCACCTCGGGGATGTGCACGGGATAGCGGTGAATGCAGTCGGACCAGGGGCCGTCGACGGGGGTGGCGACGGTGCGCAGGCAACGCCACACGGCGCTGTTGCACTTGAAGCCGCTGCCGAAGCCGATCATCCACACGCGGTCGCCGCGGCGCATCCGGCCCTTGGCCTCGATGTAGCCCAGCTCGTACCACAGCGAGCTGCTCGACGTGTTGCCGAAGCGGTGCAGCGCCATGCGGGACGCCTCCACGTGGGCCGCTGACAGCCTCAGGTTGAGCTGCAGCTCGTCGATCACCGCCCGCCCGCCGGCGTGGATGCAGAAGTGCTCGAACGCCCGTTTGAAGTCCGGGATGTACGGCTTCCAACCCCGGGAGCCCAGCAGGCGCCGCGCCACCAGGCTGGCCAGGAAGCGGAGCTGCTCCGTGACCGGCAGCACCAGCGGGCCCACCGTCGTGATGTTGGACCGCAGCGCCTCGCCCGCGATGGCCATTAGGTCCTTGGAGAGTCTGATCCCGGAGTTGCCGTCCCCGTCCTCCTCCTCGTAGACGCAGAGGTACGCCCGGTCGTCGGCGCCCTTGTGGGTGCGCACCACGTGGAGGAGGCGGTACTTGGCGCGGGCCCGCTCCCGGCGACGGTTGGAGAGGAGCACCGCCGCGGCGCCCATGCGGAAGAGGCAGTTGGGCAGGAGCATCGACCGCTCGTTGCCGGCGTAGTAGTTGGGCGTGATGATCTCGGTGGAGACAACGAGCGCGTACGAGTTGGGGTGCGCCTGGAGGAGGTCGCGGGCGAGGTCGACGGAGATCAGCCCCGCGCTGCACCCCATCCCGGAGAGGTTGAAGCTCATGATGTTGCTGCGCAGCTTGTACTTGTTGACGATCATCGCGGACAGCGATGGCGTCGGCGAGAAGAGGCTGCAGTTAACGACCAGGATGTCGATGTCCTTGGGCTTGAGGCCCGTCTTGGCGATGAGGTCGTCGATTGCGGAGAAGATTACCAGCTGGGCCTCGGCACGGGACGCCTCCATGGAGGGGCACGGTGGGATATAATGGTTGGCCGGTGGGAGGCAGGTCTCCTCCCCGAGGCCCGACCGCTCCAGGATGCGCACCTGGAACCGGACGCTCTTCTCGTCAAAGAACGGCATCAGGCGGGCGTGCTCGAAGAAGGTGGCGAAGGGCACGCGGCAGTTCCTTGCCGGCTGGAAGCAGGCATAGTCGACAAGGTACACCGGGCGCGGCCGCGACATGAAGTAAGCGGTCGCAACGACGACGACGAGGAGGACGGTGCACAGAGCGTGGATGGCATTGATGCCGAGGGACCTCCAGAGGGAGACAAGCTCGTCCGGGCCGATCTTAGCCGCCTCCAAGAAAGCGGCCACCATGACAGGGATGAGGAGGAAGGTGAGCATGTGGTTGGCCAGGTACTGGTACCCAAGCTTGACGTACTTGAGCTTGATGGAGCTCAAGAACTGCGGCAATGGCTCAGCCGGCATCTTCTAATCTTTCCAGCTAGATCGAGAAGGAGTGCAAAGAGTGGAATCGGGCGAGACGCAGCACTCCTCGACACCTAGGAGAAGACGCAACGGTACGGGGATTTATAGGAGGAGGACATGGCCATGGATCTGCAGATCGCAATGAATGGGGAGGCAGCTCGGTAGTTCGAACTTGATGTTGGCTGTCCGGCCAACAGTGAAAACAATGTCCTTGGGATCTCCTATTACAGACATTGTTATAATATTTGTAAATGCAGCAACGAATGGCTGCGATAGCATTAATTTTCGTACTCGATCATTTCTTTAGGATCCCGAACCTGATCCGGTCGATCGAAGCCGTGCTCCGAACCACATTCCTGAGGCGTCACCACAAACGCACCATCCATGGCACGAGCCATGGACCAGAGATGTGTCTGCGCACGATGTCAACCACAATGTCAGCCATACTTTATTGGGAGATCAATGTCACCCACAATGTCAGCCGTGCTTCAATTGGGAGGCGAAGCAGCGTTCAAACATGTCAACCGGTAAAGTGGGTGATTAATTACTCTTAAATATGAGTAGTTGTGCAGTGCCCAATTTCACAAAACCTATAATAAATTCATCCAAAATTATGTACAACCATATTGCTATACAGAAAACGTTCGCCTCCCAAATCCACTTACTGAGTGGTAAAAACACAAGAGGACGTTTTATTCTACACTGAATAGGATAAAAGGATATGACTTCTTGGTTGAATAAAAATTCTGCCTATAATAAATACTAAGGCTCTTCCTATGATTTATCTATAGATTTAAGGACAGCATTTGAGATGAAGGATGACCAACACGGTACTGGAGATAAAAAGGATGAGTTGGCCAATGGGCCAAGATGTAACCAAATAAGGGACATGCTGTGCATAGTTATGTGTGAGGAAATAGGGGTGTATCGGATTAACCTGAACACGAAGTTAGAAGAAGAGGTGGGGGGGAAGACCAAAGGAGAATAGGCAGATGAAACTTTGGAGAGGGTAATGAAGGCTCGTGGGACTGTTGTTTAATTTGGTTCATCGATTATCTTTTTTTCAATTTTAATGTAGCACATATACCCCGGCAAACATTTTAGATATTATAAAAATTTATCCTAAAATAGTTAAGAAATTTTGGACTCTTTGTTTTTCAATTTTGAAATTTTAAAAGGATTACACAAACATTATTAGGCGTATTTTCCAATATTTGGATAATTTTGAAAGTTAAAAATCTTAACATTAACTCAAACAGATGATGATCACCCATCAACCGTATCCCATCAACCTTGTATCATTTTATCAATATTATTTAAGATTTTTATTCAGATATCGTCTTAAGAAAAGTATATTACTTAATCAGTCATAAATAAAATATAACAAAACATTAGAAAATTCTAAGCTTCAATATATATATATATATATATATATGTAAATAAAAACTAGTGTAATATACATGTAGGCCTCTACATTAGAGGCTAATTTTAGTTATCAACCAGTCAATTACAATCGAAAAGTATGAATTCATCACCATCAATTACATGTGATTCATCACCAAAGGTACATTCATTATAGTCGAGAAAATTAAACGATATACCACATGTCAGAGCAATGATTTTTCCACCTAAGGTACATTTATTGTGGGTAGAGAAAGACCTACCAAATGATCACAATACATTGCTCAACCCTTTGGTCCCCGATTGAAAGATGGGGCAACGTAATAAAAATAGAGGTGCGTACTCCGTTGCCAGTTGCTGGTATGCATACATCACTTTCTTCGAATTCAAGAGGGCTTCATGTCGGTGTATAATAAATGTAGGCACTCCTCATGCTGATAGTTGGTGTGCATGGTGTTCTTTGAATTCAAGAGGGTGTTTTGATGTCAATCTACGGTGCAACAAAAAATGGAGGCACTTCTTATGTTAACAGCTGGCAATGCATGATGATCTTTGAATTAAAGAGGGTGTTTTGATGTCAATCTACGGTGCAACAAAAAATGGAGGCACTTCTTATGTTAGTAGCCGGTCATGCATGATGTTCTCTGAATTCAAGAGGGTGTTTGAATGTGTAGAACCATAAATACGAAGTCATCGTATGCACGATGTTTTCTAAATTCAAGATGGTATGTTAATAAATCAATAATAAAAATATTGATCCGATAATATATTAGATCTATTTATCAAAGGTTCGAAACCTCAATTGAGATACATTATTCCGATAATAATATACTGAACTCACTTATCAAAGTCTAAAGAAAATCTCATTCAATTTATATTTTTGACCCCATGACAGATAGAATGATGAAATCTTAATAGAAGAAAATTTCTAAATTTTTTTGTCTAATTTAATCCTAACCATTAACGTAGATGTATGAAATTACAATGATGTATTATTAACATATTATAAATTTTTTTATCAAATAAACTTAGTTAAGGTTAAAGATACATTAAGTGCACGAGGCTTTTGTCAGTGTGAAAAATAGAGAAATTTAATATAAGTAATCTTACATCTGATTATAAATAAACTAGTTTCTTAACTCCAATCCTGTTGTTATAGGTCTCATCACGGGCAATCTTACTCTAAATAGATATAGTACTATTGTACTAAATAGTACTTTAGACACCAACTGTCCAAGTTAAACATTGCGCTTAAGTGTGATCATCAATTTTCATTACAATAAAGCCTTTTTGATAGATATGTTTGAATGGTAAGTACAGCAATAACATTACTTCATTGCGACATGAACCATCAATGTTTAATGTTTAAGCTAAGAAAATAATCTCTTTATTTGTAGGGATAAAGATAAGTATATTGGATGTATGATTTTTTTTTATATTTTTTTACGCTATATGAGTCATGACAAATATTTAACATTGTAATGCGCTGCAATTCGATGAAAACCACAATGTCACAACTGTACCTTAAAACAGCAACATTTCTTAAATAATACTTTTTATTTTATGAAAAAAGTGATCCATGTGATTTCTTTGCCTTCACTGGAAGGATGGGGGAGACTGATTTTGATTTTGATCCGACTAACAAAATCTTTATCCGTCTTATTTGAGAAGGTCAAAAGAGCATATTTTTGTCATATTCCAAAGGTTGAGATCCATATTTTGTGCCAGTGATTTATGAGATCGAGACGTATGTTGAGAACAACACACGCCAGAGTTGGATACGGTGCAACAAGGTTTGCTGATGCTGCTGCAGTTCACGTGAGGGCCCACCATCCTTTCGACTTCAATGCTCAGAAGCCTTCCCCGTGGCTGATGCGTCGGCCTTTAGCCAGCGGCGACAAGGAAAGCGTCGTACGCCGCGGCTTACCCGCGACCCATCCTCAAAACGTTACAGATGTCTATGCCCACCAGTGTGTGGATCCCAGTGATCTGGTCCAGTGATGAGGATGGTCAACCAACGGGTACCTCCCGAACGATGTGATGATGGCCGATCAAACCTTCGTGACTCTTACCACCCTTTCGGTGCCCAATCACGAGCGGGCCGTTAGGGTTGTTTATGACGATGACGACGATGAAAAAAGTGCGGGTCCCACTTAGGGGTCTTGCCCCCGCCGCAGGGTAGGCAGATGGGATTATGATGGTGACGATGAAGTGCGGGTTCCGTCTGGCGGCGATCTTTGTTCTCCTCCCTCGTCCGGGGGGGTCGCCGCCGCATCCGCCCCGGCGACGCCGCGCAGCCCGCCTCCTCCTCGTCGCCGCTACCATCCACTCCTCGTCTTGCTTGGATGATCTCTTGATGGCGCTCGTGACAGCCAAGAAAGTGAAAAACCCCCTCGACGCCGCTACCATCCACTCCTCGTCTTGCTTGGATGATCTCTTGATGGCGCTCGTGGCAGCCAAGAAAGTGAAACCCCACCAACCAAACCACCACCGCCGCAGTGCTTGCGCGAGGCCTACGGCCGGTGTGTGACCGTCGCGACGAACGGCCGTCAGCAACAAAACCGACGCTGACCAAAGTGTGACGGCATCCTTTCCAATGATCATATGGCGCAAACGCCGTACTATCGAAATAGAAATAATAATTTGATGTAATCAAAATAAATTTACTACATAAATTGGTATTTTTTTAATAATCTATAATAACTTAGATATTAATGACATGACTCCGATGTAAATTAAAAAAATAGAATTATTATATAAAAATTTAAGATTAATATTAAAATTAAGTATCATAGACCGAAGATAAAATATATGTATCTTTTGAACATGATATGATAATCAACAAAATACCTCGGATGCATGCATCATGAAATTACATAAGAAACAAATTAGACTATCTCTTTTGTCAATTTATTTCTTTTTTTCAGGATTACGAAATCTCTATAACCAATATAAGTCCTACAAGATCTTTTTTTTTTTATGTATAGTCAAGAACAAATGATTTAGAAAAAATAATTAGGAGAGTACATTTAATCAAAGTCATCTCTTAAGGTATCCAAACATAAATTAATTAATTTTTTTTTCTATTGATTGATAATTTTAGAATCCAGTTAGAATCTAAATATATCTTAATCAATTAGTTAGGGCTATACAATCTAACAATGTTTTATACAATTAGAAAAACGTTACAACAAAGAGATGGTGAAAAATTGGATAGTCATTATCTTTGATGTCCCGTCATGATAAAAATAGGTCAAGCTTGATAGTAGATAAGATTTCCTCCAACTATATGAGGAAATCTCTCTAGTTGTTGAGGGAAATCCTCCATAATCTCTCTAGTTGTTGAGGGGAATCCTCCCTCTTAACCTGTATAAATAGACCTCTATTGTATTGATCAATATATACTTTTACAATTACTTTTCATCTTATCATGAGTATCGAGCCGCTTGTGAACAAGCTCTCTTCTTAATTTGTCCAAACGATAGCAATTGATCCTCATTAAGTCTGCTTCTTTCAAGTTCGGTGTTAAGCGCGACATCCCGTCTCTGCGACCATTTATTCCCTACCCTCAACTCCGTGAGGCTCTCCTCTTCTTCCTTGCCAACAGTTGTTTCGTCAACAAGCTTCCATCGCGGCCGAACTCCGTGATCCATTTTCCTTGCTCGGCGAACAGAGCTCCTCTTCTTCTTATCTTGCTTCATTGTCGACTCTTCAACCGCTTCTCTCTTCGCTGTTGATCATAAAATCGCCCCTGTCGATAGCACCGCGATCTCGAAGAAACGCGGCCGTGAATGACCGCGCCAAATTGATATTTCATATTGGCCATCAATGTCTAGTCATGCTTAAAAAAAGGATCAAGAACTATCTGCATTTTCCAGATGCAATTGTCCATCTTTGACCAATATTAAACATAGGAACCCAGTCCACCTGAAATTCTTAGATCGAACGGCATTCTGTTTTTCTCATTTTTGATCCATTCTATTGTCAAGTGATATAGAATCATGCTGTCGTTTGGACTATTTTATTGGCCAAAATTTAGTCATGCTTCCATTTCCTTTCATGAACTATTGCAGATATGCAATGTCATCTGCAATATTAATGCTTTCTATTGTGTGCCCTGTTCTACTTCTGATCAATCTTTGTGCTACTTCATATAGGACTTGGTAGAAAAGATTCCAGTGCGTAACATGGCAGCCGGAGAAGGTTCTTGGAAATGTTCCATGCGAAGGCATGGCTTTCCTTGTTGGAAGACAACCGGAATTGATTTGGTGGTATGTTGTTACGTATTCTGTCCTAATTACCTGGAGATTTGCTTGTTTTTAGGTTGAGTTGACACACTCAGCTATGAAGAGCAACTGAGAAAAGTGGAAATGCGAATCTGAAAATATTTTTAGAGATTAATGATATGTTCTCGCAGACCCATAGTGAAACACTCACGTAGCAGACGACAAACAGTTGACGGTGATCGTACTTTCATAAAATATAGTCGTGCTGGTTGCAGAAGTTGATGGCAAGTCTAACCATCGTATGGAAGAAACAACAGTGAGTATAAGGGGAAGTGTTAACAAGGCTGTGATAGCTGACTCCTCTAAACCTGCTGTTAATGTTGATACTCATAGCAGCTTAACCTCACAGACTTTGGAGATTCCTGAGGATTTCGGCTGCCCAATATCCTTGGAACTTATGAAGGATCCTGTTATTGTTTCCACGGGACTGGTGCTAGCCATATTATCAGTTCCTGTAAGCCACCTAAGGAAAGATGGCGACTGCCAAGGAAAAACCTGCACCATAGCTTTCCTCAGGATCCTCTCTTGTTCCCCGGTTCAGCATTGCTATGCAGAAAGATGCAGAGTGTCAATGCCTCCACTACTCGGGATCGCAGTTCCCCAGGTTCCTGACTCCTCCTCCCTCTATTGCTTCTCCTCTCCCCTCTTTAAATTCTTTACCCTCTTAGACCACAATGCCTCGGCTGCTCCACCGAGTGTCAATGCCTCTCCACTACCTATCACTGAAGCAATGCAAGAAGAATATGATGCCTTCCTCCATAATTCAACCTCTGACACAAAAATGCAGTGTAAATGGGTCTATCCTTAAGCAACTATGCAATAAAGACAATGAGAGCTTGGCATGCATACGGAGGTTAGGTGCCTTAATACCACTGACTGCACTTGCAAATTGTGACAAGCTCAAGGCCACTTCTCTCTTGGAGCATCTTAGTAAGTTGCATATGAATTATGCATTCTGGTATTACTTGCTGAGCTATTGCGTATGCTCGAAAGCTAGCTTGCCTTAATTATCAGTGAAAATTGCAGATGCCAAATCCATTTCTGTTGCTTTTTCTTTTCATTATTTGATTATTTGCAAAACTTGTAAGGATTATTCAGTATCTTTTGGTATTCTCCAACTTCATGTATAATACGCAGTTGTGTTCACATATTGACGCAAAACTTTACAGCATAACAAAATGTCACTCTTTTGTATTATTATACTTCTCAATTTGCACTTTATGTGCTAGCATGGTTTATTTTACCGTCTTTCGGTAATACTTAATGAACAGTACTATTTGTATGTTTCTAAGTTTATCGTATAAATAATCTCCCTATCATTCGCATCATTTCGATCTATTATTAATCTACCTCTGCTAGTTCAAATGCTGAAGATAATCTATACATTAACTCCTTGAAATCTATACATTGGGACGACGGATTCTGGGAATGTGCATGACTCAAAATGGTCAAGAATACTGTTGATGCTACTAAATATCAATACAAGTCAAGTCTAATATAAATCAATTGGATCTTCCAAACACTTTCATTCTAAATCTAACAAATTAATATTTTCATAACATATCTTCCTGGGTTGATTATCTCTCTCTTATTTTAAAAAAAATATTCAACTACACTCAAGTCAACGTATAGTTTAATTTATTACTTGACTGACCTATTTTAGTGAACTAGATTAATCTATTTCTTCTTTTTCTTGGGTTCAAACTCTACTTGATTCGCTGTTAGTCCTTTTGTCAACCTTAGTTCTGAGGGCCCGTTGAAAAAAGTTGAAAAAGATGGTGAGCCTCAGCCAAATTCATCAGAATTAATATGCATAAAAATAGACACCAGATTATGACACTTGACTTTTTTTATGAGGTACCAATTTATTAAAGCTTCGTTCTCCGGTCTAACTGACAAAAATTAACCGTAATTATGAGAGACATACATGTAATTTTGTCGATCAAAATTAGCTGGGCTAATTATAGATTATTTTTTAGTTAAACCTTTCTACATCTTGATGTTTATATTTAAAAAGTTTATATTAAAATTCTTATAGTTATAAAAGTAAAATGTTTAACCCTATTTATCATGATGCTGTCGGTTTTACTAATAGAAGATACAGTACGTACGTGACAACACATACATAAATGACATAAAGATGATGGAAAAAAGATAATTTCAATGATGACAATAGGCTAGTTAAAGATTACCCTAGACTTTTTTACTATCACGGTCTCTAAACCTAAAAAATTTATATTAAAATTTTTATAATTATAAAAATAAAATATTTAATCCCATTTATTCTAATGTCGTCGGCTTTACTGACAAAAAATACTGCATGTGCATGAATATCAAAAAATAATAGATAAAAAGGTAATTTCAATAACAGTGAAAGATAGTAATACCGTAGGTAACTATTGTGGTAGTGGTCGATGACAATAATATAGTGGTCGACCTTGCTAACATCAATCCAAATATCAATGACGAGGAGCAAGATGAGGCAGAGTGGTGAGGTATCTATATTGGCGCCAGAGGAGGAAGAGAAGGGTGGTGAGACATTTGCATCGATGTCACACCTCTCTGCCTCCTCTTCCTCTTTCAGCGTCACTCTATATCTACATTGGTGTTGGAGGAGGAAGAAGAGATAGGTGAGGTATCTACATCATTGACGATGAGGAGGGACGAGGAAGAGAAGGCAAGTGAGGTAGCACAGATATGATCGATTAATCTCGAAACTCTAACCAAAATGACAATTCTCAATCTAAAGGCTAACCGCAATGTGATGATATGTCACTTCTTCGTCGTCTTGCTTGTCATTTATGTTGCCACTATCTTTTTTATACTCTCCCCCACTACCACACTGTTGGAGGTGAGTAGGAAGGAAGATGATTTATTGTCTCTCTCACTATCAGATGTGTACTCTTTGGGTCTCCATTTTATGCGATGATTAGTCCTCATCGTCTAATTAGATCCTCTCCGATCGCGACTGAAGCTAATTTGGAAGTAAGTTGGCGACCATGCCACTATGGCCAGGGCATATGCATCATTCGTGCATTGGCTAAAGCTCGAGAGCTCAAAGCAAACATGCCTCTTCGCTGAGCTCGCTCGTAACCTCTCTCTCCTTCTCATCACCCACTACCCCATCCTTCAATCTATCACACCATTGGATGAAGTGATTGTTTGAGGATTTGATCATGACATTGATGCAGATGCCTCACTTGCCTCCTCTTCCTCCTCCAGCACCAACATAAATGTAGAGTAGCGTCGAAGGACGCAGAGGACGTAGAGCAATGTGGCACTGGCACAGATGCCTTGTTGAATCTCAAATTTTGATAATGAAATCAATTGATAAATTTAACTAATAAGCGTTTAAGATAATGCAAGAAAAACTTTGATCTTGTACTTAAATAGTGAAGTAGGAGAATTAGACGTTAGGCCAGAGAGCACCATATCAAAGATAGGATATTGGGTTGGAAGATTGGTCAACGTGCCGAAGGATGGACTTCATGTCATAAGTTTAGGCATTGGGTTGAAAAGATCAGGTATTGCGCTAAGATTAGATATTACGGGAGTTCAACATGCTAATAGATCGAAGAATACACTAAAGGAAAGAATAATGCACCAGAAGATAGGACGAAGTGTCGAATGACATGTCGGACAATGTGCTTTAATTATAATTATTAAGCATTGATAGAAGTAGTTTAGAAGACTAATTAAGTTAGTTTTAGGTGTAATTAAGATAACTCAATTAGGGGCCCATTGAACCTAAATCAGGGTTGAATGGGCCTATTGGAAGGCCAATTCAGTGACAAAAAATTGAGTCAGGAGATAGCACCACTAGACCAGGTGATGGTATCGCCCATGAGCTGAAAAGTATAGAATGCACTTTTTCACGATAGTACCATTAGGGCTGGCAGTAGTATTGCCTAGACAGTCTTTTCGGTTGTGTCAAACGGTGGTATCACCCAGACAGGTAGTGGTACCGTCAGAGCCCGATCTCCCAAGCTTTGTTAAGCGGTAGTACCGCCCAACACTGGCAGTAGTCTTGTCAGTACCTTGAAAACCCGAGGATAAGACTTTTTAGCTCTATTTTTGAAGTCATTTAGGGCATATAAATACTCCACTCATTCTTGCTTGAGATAGCTAGAAAAGTGAATAAAAAAGTGAGAAAACCCTATGATTGAAATGTTGGGAAATCCAGGGGGCGACATCTCATGCGCAGCGGAAGAACAGAAAATAAAAATCTTGGATTTCCATGAAAGGTTTCGTCGTCGTGTGAAGATCGGTGCATCAAAAACATATTCGCAAATCCGAAAACTACGTATGTAAGAAAGATAATACCTACAAAGATCGTATATCTCTGAATTCCTACAAATTTGTAGGGTGGATGAAGGAGGTCAAGCATCCTCCTTTCTAGTGGTAACCACACGGTAGAGACTATGATGATGCTCTTTTCTAGAAAGAGGAGAATAAAAAGTGACTACCAAGAAGACCCTAGCCTATGGACTTTTGGTACTCTCCTATTTATAGAGATCCCTTATAAACCCTAATGGATCCTACCCTATTGGGCATTGGATCTCTATCCAAATACCCAAGCCTCTTAAATTAATGGGTCTCTACCCAATAATCTAGCTCTTATTAAATCTTATCCATGGGATCCAATAATACATAAGCTTATTGGATAACCAATAAAATAAGGGCTCTGGCGGATATCTCATATCAGAACCTCTACTCATCGCAACACCTACCATATGTGTGAGACCCTCTATGCCTAATATCGAGTTGACTGTGAGTCATACATGTTAGAACTCCTTCTGTCTCAGTGAATTATTATCTCTTCATAATAATTCACTCGACTCATCGATTGCGGATGTACTAAGCCACTACACCGTAATCCCCAGACGATACAAGGGAATCTAATTCTTTGGACCTATCTACCTTAGTTACCATGTATATATAGTCTCTCATCCATATAATTTCCCATACACCGTCTATCTGACATGGTGCTGTCAAGCCCAGACGGTTTCCAATCGAGTCACGCTCTAATCGGATTCTTTCGAAAAACTCTTTCTCTCTCAATCTGAATGACCCTAACCAGGGATTTACCTGAGCAAGAATACATAGGATATTCCTCTCATGATACCAAGAGTGGATGATCCTTTATTGATACTCAATAGCCTTCGTAAAGTTGGCTACCACTCTTAATAACCGGTTATACTAGATCTGGAACTTCCAAACCTATAAGTCCGATATCAAAGAGTGGAGTACTAGTTATAGGTGACCTACAAGCAAATCACGTGAGTGATAACACCTGTAACACGCTGTGTTAATCTCATTGCTTATGATTATTAACATTTTCTCGTATTATCTCGATGTATATTGTGATGTCCTTAAATTTATGCAATAGAAATCAGATCATAATGAGATCATGATAATATGACCGATTCACCTTTAAACATAGATCCTAAATAATCCTAGTCATAGGTTACTCGAGAGGGACATCGAGATAACCGGACATACTGGTGTACTGTATACCCATCTATATGATGGAGGTGGCTGGTCTCATAGCTACTCGTGTGGGGACGCTAAGGATACAGTACAAGTGCTTATTAGAGAATGAGTTCACTAATTGATTCGTTTACAAAATGTTGGATGGTAATTGATACCTCACGTCAGACAGTGATTCTGTAGTCCCAATAGTGTATCTGGTCCTTAGACTTGAGACACCAAGGAAGTCTTGTATGAATACTCCACTCTTTGATACCAGACTTATAGGTTTAGAAGTTCCAGATCTAGTACAGCCAGTTATTGGGAGTGACAGCCAATCTTTCGAGGGCTATTGAGTGTCAATAGATGGTTATATAGTATTATGAAAGAAATATCTCATGTGTTCTTGCTTAGGTAAATCCTTGGCTAGGGTCATTCGGATTGAGAGAGAAAGAGTTCTTTGGGAGAATCTGATTAGAGCGAGACTCGATTAGAAACCGTATTGGCCTGACAGCACCATGCTCGATATACGGTCTCTGGGATATTAGATGGTTGAGAGACTATATATATATGGTAACTGAGGGCAGATAGGTCCAAAGGATTGGATTCCCCTGTATCGTCTAGGGACTACGGTGTAGTGGCCTAATATGTCCGCAGTCGATGAGTCGAATGAATTATTATGAAGATAACAATTCACTAAGTCAGAAGGAGTTCTAATAGGTATGACTCATGGCCAGCTCGATATTGGGTCTAGAGGGTTACACACATATGGTAAGTGTTGTGACGAGTAGAGATTCAGATATAAGATATTCGCTGGAGCCCCTATTTTATTGAATATCCAATAAGTGTATGTATTATTGGATCCCATGAATTAGATCCAATTAGATATAAGAGGCTTGGGTAATTGGATAGAGATCCAATACCTAATAGGGCTGGATCCATTAGGGTTGATAGGGGGCCTCTATAAATAGGAGGGAACCAAAGGTTCATAATTTGGGGTTCTCTTGGTAGCCACCTTCTGTTCTTCTCTCTCCAGAGAGGAGCATCGTTGCAGTCTCTACCGTGTGGATACCGCTAGAGAGAAGGACGCTTGACCTCCTTCATCCTCCCTCATGGATCTGTAGGAATCTCAAGGATATATGATCTCCCTAGGTACTATCATTTTTTTACACACATAATTTTTGAATTCACGGATTTATTTTTTAATGCATCGATCTTCGCACGACGATGGAACCTTTTACGAAAATCTAAGGGGTTTTGTTTTCTTTTCTTTCGTTGCACATAAGATGTCACTATATTGGATTTCCCAATAGTTGTATTATAGTTAGGTTGTTCATGCGAAGATTGGATTGTAATTGTGTATGTTGTGAATTAGAGAGACTTTTGACGTCAAAATCATTGACGCAAAAGTGAAAAAAGGGCAACAACTATTGCTACCCTCGCCACCATCGCAGACAGAAGCTTTGGTCGTACATAGGCAGCCGCAGTGCTGTCGGTCTACGAGCTACAGGCATGCGCCGACGGTCTGCAGGCTTCTAGCAGCGCTCACTACGTCGGCTGCCGTAGGGGTCGCGCATCGTGACATGCAGCATCGCCGCATGGCGGTGCTGCTGGGGCAATGCCGCCTACGAGCATTGCCCCGCAAGGGCAACGTCCTGTGGGCGCTGCGCCCGTGGGCAGAAGAGCCCACAGGGGTGGTGCATGCCCGCTGTGGCGGCCTCGCTCGCAGGGGCAGTCGTCGCCACGGGCACAAAGCCGCCAGGGGCGCTCGCTTGCGGGCAAGCAGCCCGGAAGGGCGACGCTAATGAGGGGCGACGGTCGCCCGCAAGGGGCAGCGCCGCCCGCAATCATCTAGCATTCCGTAAGCGGATTAATCAGTGAACTCATTTTCCAATGAGCACCTGCATTGTACCCTTAGTGTCCCCACATGAGTAGCTATAAGGCCAACCACCTCCATTATATGGATAGGTATACAGCACACCAGTCTATTCGGTTATCTTGATGTCCCTCTCGAGTAACCTATGACCAGGATTATTTAGGGTTTTGTGTTTAAAGGTGAATCGATCTCATTATCGTGATCTCATCACGATCCGATTCTCATTACACAGATCCAAGGACATCACAATATACATCCAGATAATGTGAGAAAATATCAATAATCATAAATAAAGAGATTGACAAAGCATTTTACATGTGCCATCACTCACGTGATTGGCTTGTAGGGCACCTATAACTAGCATGAAAGTGTTGCAAAGCTCTCTTGTAAAGTTGTTGAGTGAATTTATTCTAAGGGTGGTGTAAGAACTTATTATAAAAGAGACTTGTAAAGGTTCTCTCTTAAGCTTGTAAAAAGGAAAAAAGTGTTGTAATAAGGGTAATTGATCTTCACCTATTGGAAAGAAGATTGGTAGTGAAAGCCGATGACCTTAAGTGAAGAGGAATCGAGAGTGGACGTAGGTCACGACAACTAAACCACTATAAATCCGATGTGTATTTTCTTTCATATTTTTTATTACTATTATTTACTGATTTAATTATTCATTACTCTTACTTGTATTCTAAGTTTAAACAACTTTCTAATACAGTTTCATTGAACAAAATTTTTCAAATCGATTCTTCTTATTGATAGGACTCATTCACCCATTCTCTTAGTGTTATTATGATTCTAACATGTCTCAACTCTTTTCTATCCTCCTCCGACGCTCACGCAGATGTTTCATCGCTACGCCTCCTCTTCCTCATCGTCGTTAATGTTTGGATCGACAACGGTAAGATCGACCATCATATCGTTGTCATTGACCACCATCACAATAGTCATCCATGACACTACCATATGTTACTAGTAAAATTATCTTTGTTGTATATCATTTTCATGCTATTCATATATGTGTTGTATTTTTTATTGATAAAACTGATGACATGAAGATAAATGAGATTAAATATTTTATTTTTATAATTATAAAAATTTAAATATAAATTTTGAAAGCATTAAGACTAAGATATAAAAAATCTAACTATATGAGACAAAAATTATTATTTTTTATTTTTATATTATTTATATACGTGTTATCATATTTATATCTTTTATCAATAAAATTGATGATATCAGGATAAATAAAATAAAAAATTTTATTTTATAATTATAAAATTTTAAATATAATTTTTTATATTTATCAAAGAGATCACCGCCTGGTTTGTCCGACCAGGATAAAATTAGTTGGAACGTTCCTCGTCGCTTCTCGCCTCGTGCGCTGCAAGGAGTAATGGCCTCCTTTGTCCGATCACCCGCCACCGCCCGGTCACCGCAGCTCTCCCAGCACCAACCGCCGCCCCGGCCGTCTCCCGCGCCACCTGCCATCAATAGGTTTGATCTCTCCTCTCCCTCCACTCTTTCGCTCTTTCTCGTTCCTCTCGTCCGCAGCATGGAACCGCCCCGTTGTAGCCCTCCCCGCTCCTGCCTCTGTCTCCTCCTCCTCTCTTCTGTCGCGGACACGACTCCTTCCTCTTCTCTTCCCTGTCAGCAGTGGCGCCTTCCTCTCTCCTCCCTCCACTCTACTCTGGGCCACGACTTAGAACCGCTGTTGCTACACTCCCCGCTCCTCGCTCCTCGCGTTTGCTTCCTTTCCCTCCTCGACCGCAGCCTGTTGCGATCGCCCGATCTACGGTGCAGATCAAAAGAGGCGTGTCGACTCGGTAACTGACCTAATTTACCGATTCGACTCGGTGATATATACACACCCACCCCCCTCCAAAATAAACGCATACCCTAGCCGCTGCCGCCTCCGGCGACATCTCTCGAACCGTCCGTCGCCGCCCTGCAGCGTCGCGCAGACTGAAGGTCGCCGGCTCACTCCGGTACGCCTGCGCCGCCCTTCTTCTTTCTCTGTTCCCCTCTCTCCACGATTGCCGCCCTCCCACTCGTCTCTCTCTGACCAGGAACACCCGGTCGAACGCTTTACTCTCTTCTTGTCTCATCTCTCTTTCGTCCCCTCCTTTATTCCACAAGCGTCTCCCCACTCGCTTCTCACTCCTCCCTTTCTTCTCCCACCTAT
This sequence comes from Musa beccarii, assembly GCA_024322285.1. NCBI lineage: Eukaryota > Viridiplantae > Streptophyta > Magnoliopsida > Zingiberales > Musaceae > Musa > Musa beccarii. Next base: position 8,389,061 of record CM044397.1, on the reverse strand, counting down.
TCTCTCCTCTTAGAGGCAAAAATAATTGGTTCTGATGCTTAATTTTGTCTCTGGATAACTAATGTAGAGGCATATTTTTACAAATAGTTTTTCTTTCTCCAGTAGGTTGCAACTGAATCTGTTTTATGTTATCATTTGATGTATATTGTTTTCGTAGAACTATTTTCCGAAAATAGTTTTCGTCAAAAACAGCTCGCCTAGGCGGTGCGCTTCAATAAAGTGCCGCCTGGGCGCTCGCCCGAGGCCAGGCGTGGCGCCGGGCGCTTCAGGCGAGCGCCCGGTTGATATAAGGCAGCTGGTCGATTGAACCAACTAACGCTCGCTCGCAGTTACCTCAAAGCCTGCTCGCGACCCTGACTCCCAAACCTAGCATGCACTTTACGATTTCTGACTGAGTCTCCTCAGCTGCTTCCTCTGTCGCTGACTGAGTCTCCTCAGCTTCCGCTACTGCTGTCTGCAACTCCGATTGCATGCCTTGGGCGTTTTGGGACCTTGACGTCTAGCACTCTTTAAATCCCGTGATACCATTAAATATGTGAAACTTTATAAAGATGAAAGTAAATTTTGTCAACATAGCCAAAGAAGGATGGTTTCTATGATGATTAAACATATATTAACGATATATTAGGATGGACTCCCAAGGCCAACCATGTTAGAGCAACTATGAAGTACCAGAACATTTCTTCAGGCAATTTAGCAATCAAAAGCAGTGATGCAGGACAAGCTTGTGACAATTTGAGGAAGTACTATCTTAGTTTTTTTAGACTAGAGGAAGGGAAAGATAATGACTGAAAAGATAGTAAGAAAAAACGATGACACACTCTGGCTTAGTAATGAACTTTCATGGATGAACGTCTTGTAACTCTGCACGTTTCATACATGAACAACGGAACCTGATTGCATCATTCTTTTATGTATCATACTCATAACAAAAAAGATTGAGTTAATTTACGAAAAATTACTAAAATTTTTAAAAGCTTTACTAGCTGGAATTAAAAAAATAATGGTGATTGAGGAAATTCAATCACATTTTTTTGTTTTCACTTTGAGGAGTATTGTTGATTTTTTTTTTTTTTGGTAATCTGTATCGTATCTTTTTTTTCCCCACTTTGAGGAGCATTGCGGTTTAATTTTAAAGTTTTGTTTCTGTCGTATATTCTATTTTTCAGAAGGATGAAGGTGAATGGCATGTCTGACTACGAGGATTCAGGTAATGGTGGAAGCTATCTTCTAACTATTACTATCTTAGTATCCATCTATGTACTAGTTTGTCATCTAAGACAATGTATGTGCATTTGTTAGGTAAAAGTAGCTTTGGGGAGGAAGAAAGCCTTTCTAGTTCACGGAAAAAAGCCAAAGAGCATGTGAAGCAATTGCAGAGACTTCAAGAAAAGGTGACATTTTTCTCTTGTGTCATCTTAGTACATGAGTTTGTGAAAGATATTTATGCACTATTAGAATCTTCCCCTTCAATAGCATTTTAGGATGTTTTTGTCTTTTATACGTATTGCCATGTTATTTCGTTTAAGTTGGTTGTTCTTGACCTGGTATGGTGTTTGATGCTTGGACCAAAATATTTGATTGAAATGACTTGTCAATATATTTGTCTAGGAGTTCTGCATATGCATGCTTGTCTCATATGTAAAGGAGTTAATAGTGTCTCTTTGTTATAAAAATATCATAGTGATCACTAACTAAAATTTATTTAGAAATCTGTGAAATGTCTTGACCAAGGCATTAAGATAAGGGAAAAAATGATGGTTATCTACCTGATAAATGATGGAAGAATTTAAAGATAGGAAGAGACTTTGTCTTCTATGCACGGTTGCTTTTGACTTGGAAAAGCATATGATATGTATCTTAGGAGAAGAATCTAGATTTGCTGATGTAATTATGGCATGTAGGAATTACCATAAAGGATTATATGAGGTGAGTCAATTGAGTTTCTAGTAAGAACATATTCATATACTTTTACCTATTTGTATTAATTGTGTTTGCACTTACAAGACATTCATGATAAAATTTATGGTACAATTTATTTATTTGTGATATTTTTTTCGATTGACTAAAGTAGAATAGTGATCATTATTGAAATCTATCGAACATTTTCTATGTTAAGTTGAAAAATATTGATAGAATTAGAGATGACTTGTATTACAAGAAAAAAACAATGAGAAGTTGCACTGAATATGAATTACAACTAAGACCAATTGAGTTTAGGAGACCTGAATTTATTGGGGTGGTTCTGTATATAGATCTAATGTGGACTTTTGAGAAGTTGAACAAAGATTTGCTTAGAAAAACGAGAGAAGGTGATATCTTTAAATTATGAGGATTATCACCCTAAGTGAAAAAAGATTATAGGATAGTTTTGCTTGAGGTTTTTGCCCTTTAAGTGTTTAAATCATAGGAGAGGCCCATTGATTTCAATTTTGGTTATTAAAAGTATGGGCTGATTGTTATACTGTCACAAAGTATGAGTGAAGTGCTTCAAATATTTAGATCGTAGGAGAGGCTAATTTAAAAAAATTGACAGGAAGATCTAAGGAAATTTTTAGCTCATAGTTTATAGCAAATTTTGCTTTTACTTGTATGATAGAGTTTCTGATAAAACTATCAGGTAGTGAACATTAATCAGGTTTGATGCAGTTGTTTGTTCGAGAAAACAAGTTATGGAAATCAAACAGTCTTGAAACTTGTCTGCCACCAACATAGAAAGATCACATTTATTGTTCACCAATATGGTATGCACATATATTCGTAGAAGTATGGCAAGATGCTTTTGAGTTGTACAGGCATTAGAAACAAAAAGGTTTAAATTAATTAGGACCAGGATTGATCATATGAAATATAATCTAGCAATATTAAGAGAGAAACCGAGGAACTACTTGAGACGGAGAAATGAGATGTTACTACATGAATTGCTGGTATCATACCAATCCAATAGGTGAGTGTGGTATCAGACCAACCTTTAAATCCTTGCATAATATAATTCCTCAGTTTTTTCTTTCAACATTAGAGAGCTTCATCTATATTGGTCTGGATGCATGATCAAGATCAAGTGCTATATACATGATTACTCAAGAGAAACCAAGGAATTACTCAAGACGGAGAAATGAGATGTTACTGCCTGAATTGCTGGTATCATACCAATCCAATAGATGAGTGTGGTATCAGACCAACATTTAAATCCTTGCATAATATAATTCCACAGTTTTTTCTTTCAACATTAGAGAGCTTCATCTATATTGGTCTGGATGCACGATAAAGATCAAGTGCTATAGTATGTACAGGATGCTGAGATCTTCACATTTTGCTTCAACTCTGGAGCTTGTGGTATAAAAAATTATCAACATAATTGTTATGACTGCGATGACCTTTGTTGGCAACCGTGTCTGTTGCTTCTCCACTACAGAAGATTTTATTCTCTTGTAGCCTACTATGCACCTCTGGAATTTCTGGTCGCTTCTCCTACATTTCAACAAATATCAAAGTATTTTTTCATAGTCTCCATCAAAGTCAAAGAAGTAATGTTTAAGACGACTTCTGATAAAGAATTTTACTTTGTATTCATGTGACCAGCTTGATTGAACTTCATTTAAACATCAATTTGTTTTTGCAGGATCCAGAATTTTATGAGTATTTGAAAGAGCATGACAAGGAGCTGTTGGAGTTCAATGATGAAGATATTGATGTGAGTGTCAATCAGATTGATTTATGGTTTCATGTCTTGTTATGGCCAATTAGAAAGCTGACCTGTTTGCTCAATGTGCTTTCTAGGATGAGTTGGGAACTGATTTGGAGGAGGATATTAGCTCTCATGTTACTGTACAAAAAGAGCATGAACCATCAGGGAAAGTAATCACTACTGCGATGGTTGATGGATGGTGCATCGCAATTAAAGAAAATAAAAACCTTGGTGCACTTAGATCTCTGCTGCGAGCTTTTCGGATTGCCTGCCATTATGGTGATGATAGAGAAGATGGTTCAGCTCCAAAGTTTAGTATCATTTCAAGTAGTGTATTTAATAAGATAATGGTGTTTGTTCTAAATGAAATGGATGCGATTCTCCGTGGTTTGTTAAATGCCCCTAGCTCAGGTGGGAAGAAGGAGACTGTTATAGATCTCATGACAACTAAATTGTGGAAGAAGTATGGCAGCTTAATGAAGTTATATCTTGGTAATGGACTCCATATATTAACACAAATGACAGATGAACAAATGATATCATTTACTTTGAAGCGTGTCAAGGCATCAGCTGTTTTTTTAGCTGCTTTTCCTAGACTTTTGAGGAAGTATATCAAGGTACATCAAAATTGACGTCCTTTTGCAGTGCATTTTTCTTATTTCAGTGTCTAGAATTTAGGACTTTCTCCTCCTCTTTTTAGATGTGATTTTCAACTGTTAAGCTGTTCCAGGTTGCTCTTCACTCTTGGGGCACTGGCAGGGGTGCTTTACCTGTGGTTTCATTTCTGTTCCTGAGAGACTTGTGCATTCGACTTGGTTCCGATTGTCTTGATGCATGCCTTAAGGGTGTATACAAGGCTTATGTTTTAAACTGCAAACTGTCCAAGTCCATAAGTAGATCAAAGTTGCAACACATTCAATTCCTTGGGAATTGTGTAACTGAACTGTATGGTGTGGAACCGCCAGCTGCATATCAGCACGCATTTGTTTTCATTCGTCAGTTGGCAGTAATATTACGAAGTTCCCTTACTGAAAAGGGTACAAAGGTAAGGCAGTGCAGAAAATCTTAGTTTTTTGAGTAAGCATCTGTACGCAGTTAATCATGATGATTTGTCCTTAAGTTTACTTTGTTAATTTTATGCTTCTCATATTTCACCTTGAAGGCAGTAAAAGACAAAAAGAAAGGGAAAAAACAGCAAGAAAGCAACAAAAGCACAAAGCAACAAGTTCAGGTCAGTCCTGTAGTGATCTCTTTATGGTCCATCTCTTTGTACTTGTAAAACTGGTTTGTTTAAGATTAAGGTTTAGCTGCATTAATTTTACTTGGATGAAGTAAATCCAGAACAATTTGTTGGTGCACATAGATTTTATGTGCGGTGTAGCTTCATATTGCTAGAGAAAAAAAAGAAAGAAGAAAAGATATGTTCTTCATTCTCGCGAAACTATGAAATCTGCTGTTTCATTTTTTCTAATTTCAACAGTATGGTATACATTAGGAAAAAATGCACTCAATCGGCATTACATTGTTCTCGAAATATTTTTACTGCAACATTAGGAAAAAATATCTCATGGGAGGTTTTGCAATAGTAGGATTAGGTAAATACTATTTGCTAACATGCTTATTCAATGCATTTATCAGTATAAGGTTCTTTAATAGACAGTGGAAATGAAGATGTAGGTTTCTTTTGATGTTGCAGTCCTAGCAGGTAAATCCTTTAGAAAATGGATCTATTTAGTTGTCTTGTTTTTGTAGCATTTATATTTTCAAAGAAGCCTCATTGTTTCATACTGTTGACATTATGGTTCATGTCCTTTTGCAGAAAGCATATCAAAAGGTCTATGATTGGCAGTTCATATTCTGCCTTGAAGTTTGGACTGGTGTTATATGTGCCTACAACTCGGAAGCCGATTTTGGCCCTTTGGCTTATCCACTTACTCAAATAATAAGTGGGGTAGCATCATTGGTACCAACTGTTCGTTATGTCCCACTTAGGCTTCGATGCATAAGAATGCTCAACCGCATTGCAGCAGCCACTGATACCTTTATTCCTGTGTCTTCCCTTCTGCTTGATATGTTGAAAATGAAAGAACTGAATGGTCCTCCTAGTGGGGGTGTTGGTAAAGCAGTCAATTTGCTTAACATGAAGCAGGTGAAGTTTGTTTTGATAATTTTATAATACAGACCGACAGGACTGGAAGAATTTATACCTTAAAATGTTATTGCAGGTGGATAAGACGACAATGAAGACACGTGCATTTCAAGAGGCTTGCATATATTGTTTGGTTGAAGAACTTGCTGAACATCTGGCTCTATGGAGCTATTCACCAGCCTTTTTTGAGCTGTCATTTATCCCTCTTGTTTGGCTGCGGAGCTTTTGCAAATCCACCAAAGCGGATAGACTTCGGCGAGAAATAAAGGAGCTAATCCGTCAGGTATTGTGTGGTAAATAGCTATGCACGCCAATGACAAGTACCAAAAAAGGAGAAAATAATGTGTATTTTCATGTAATGTTGTGCCTTTGTCTCAGGTGGAGGCAAATTGTGAATTTACAAACTTAAGGCGCACAAAAATTGAACTCTCACCTAGCGATCACGCCATAGCATCATTTCTTAAGGTATCTGTTCCACAACATTTTTTTTATAACTTCTTTATCAGGGCTAATCAAATTTTGTTTTACAATAGGCTGAAAAGGAATGTGGAGATAGTCCTCTTTCAAAGTTTGCTGCTAATTTACGTTTCAGATCTCAACAGAGGAATGACTCTCTGGTGGAATCTAGGTTGGTATTATTAGGGATGCGAAAACATCACTGACTTCTTTTACTGTTTTTAAGATAAGAAAAATGGACTAGAGTGTTTTGGCCAGATTCAATACATAGTCAGTTGAATATTTCATGATCATCTCTTTATTTTTAAAGAGAAGAGAGAACCATTTGTTATCTTGATGCTGTGTCTGTAGTACATCTCAAAACGAAACCTTTTTTTCTAATTCCAGCAAAATTAGTCTGATCATCAAGAGTTGAGTGTAGATTTAAAGAAACTTTAGGGGGGGAAAAGAGAAATAATGTAGAACTAAATAGTAGGGATGGCAATGGGGTGTGTTGGTGTGGGTTTTACCATCCCCATCACTATCCCAAGTTAGATTTAGTACACTCTGTTCCTACCATATTGCTCAGACATCTCTGTTTTAATAGGCCAAAGGATTGGATGATGGTGGCATAGCTCCAAATCCACCAAACAGCATTGATGATGGTGAGAGTTATTAAGCAACAAGAGAGCTTGTTGACATTGCTGCCGCATTTGTTTTCAGATATGAGGGAGAGTTGCAGAAGAGATGCTTACGAGGAATAGAATTGTGTAGCAAAGGAAGGAGAGAGGGAATGGTAGGGAGGAAATAGATTGAGAGGAAAGGAGGGAGACAAGGGAAAGCAAGCGGAAGGATAGGGAAAGGTGCAAAGATAATATGGAATTGGGGATGTGAGATAGGAATTTAGAGTAGGTTTATAGGGATATGTGAAACATTTAAGGGATTAAGTTTGGGTAACTCGGTTTGAGGTTTTCTATCCCCATGGATTCAGATTTTATTTTAACTCTACTACTTCTTGGCTATAGAATAAATAATAGTGGACCACTGAATCTTGGAGCCAGTGAAATTCATGACTGAAGATCTTATGGATCAAGGGGAACAGAGGATTTAAAGAAACCACAATGCTTGTTGTTTAATGATTAAACAAAGAAGTGTTCACCTTTCACAAGCATGATGGTTGCTATGCAGTTGAGTTTGATAGATCAATTCATTTATTGCTCAGGTAAATAGTACAGGCAACGAGATTGCAAATAAGTATCTCTCACAAGTGAATGTATATAATGCCAAGTTTAAATGTATATAGGTTTGTTTATAAACAACCAATCTCATTAGAGATTTGAATACAAATTTGGAATTAAATGGGATGTAATAAATAGCATCATTATTCGAGGCTTTGAATAATGAGGCACACATTGCGTGTATCAAGTGAAACAGTGGCAGATTTTCTTTTCCATTTAAAACTTTGAACACGATGGTTTTGAGCTCTAGTTCAAGTATTGTATTTTGCAATATGGTAGGTGTTAAAATTTTGAGTGTCATGCCTAACGAAATTTCTAAGCACTTTTAATGTTTTAGGAAGATAACTTGTTCCTGTCCATTGGCTTTCATGAGTGCTCCTTTATTTCCAACGAAATTCTTAATTTGCTTCACATTTTAGAAGTAGACCTGTCTTTAACTTGCATGGGAGCTGCTTATGATTAATACATGTGCTTTTCTATTGTCAGTGTTCTTGTTGGAGCAGAATCTTCTGTGTTTGGCAGCAAGATACCTGAACTTGATGATGAAGATGATGGTGGGGATGCTGAAGAAGGTGCTGCTGTGTTTAGCTCATCTTGGTTGCCTGAAAAGAAAAGGTATGGTCCTATTTATGATTAGATGCCCATCTTCACTTGTTGCTATTTATCTTCCACATTTTGGTGATGTACAATGTTGCACAGTAAGGAAAAGAAGAAGAGCTCGAAGAAGCGACCCAGAGATGACAAGCAAGATGTTGGTGCAGATGAGGATGTGGTCGAGGATCTGATCCTTAGTTCGGACGATGAAGGTGATGATGTTGATAATGGCAGTGCTCATAGCAGTAGTCCCCCTCTCGAGGATGGATACCAAGAGGTGGGGCAGGATTCTGTGAAACAGAATCATAAAAAACAGCGGCTAGCTACCTCATTAGATCATGGCACGAGGCAAGAAAAGTCGGCAGCTGCCACTGGTAAAAGAAGAAAACCTCGGAGAAAGAAAGCCAAGAAGAGTGTAGATCCTTGAAGTATGGTTCCATACTGTGAGAAACTTGTTCTGTTCCTGCAGTCAGAAGAACACAAATGCTATTTGGTTTCATGCCGGGGAGGAGAGTTCACACCATACGTACGTATGGGAGCGTGAAAGCAATCATGGTTGATGGGACATCAACAAAAATTTTGCCTGTGAGATATATCTCAGTGATATCATCTCGATAGCTTTTTTCTAGTTTCTAGTGTCTTGTTTATTGGATTGGATTTCAGAATATGATTGTTTCATGACAAGAACAATCTTTTCTTACCATGTATTGTAGCAAGGAAGTGGCAACTATATTTTACAAGGCAAATTACATGCAAAATTGATTAACTTACTAGGTTGTGTTATTTCTGAAATGGGAAACAGAATCTTTTTTGCTATATATTTTAATAAATTACACTTCCTGGTGGTTGTGGTGTCTTTTTGAGAACCTTCATCAAGGTTGATGAGTCATTAATTTCAGCTTCTAAGTAATCATTTTTATAATTATTTTGAGGTTTTTACATGCGTACCCTTTGCAAATTGGAAATGGTGCATTAGTCTCTCATAATATATATTCTTTCACCTCGCCTGTTCGCATCCATAAAAAGTGAATTCTGCTGTTAACCAATGTAACAATCTAAACAATTGGAGTTATTTTTAATTAAATGACAATCAACAGATAGAGATTAACTACAAGGGTATGTGTACATTTTTTTATTGGCAAGATTTTAGGTTTAGTAAAGAATGCATATATTAAACTTAAATTTAAAGGGCCAAATGCAAAAAATCATTGGTTTTGGGGTGCTCTCTCTCTCTCTCTCTCTATATAGATATATATGTATATATATATATATATAATTTTGTTAATTATTTTACTTTATTTTAGAAATTTCTCATAATATCATTTAATTTCCAAATCCATTCATTATGATTTGACGGAAGAAACCTTTGGTTGGCATGATGCCATGTGGTTGAGATTCTTAACACCATATCATCCAACAAAACCTCCTCATCAATCATATTCCACTCACTGTTCCATGTTTTGGAGCTTAGTCATCATTTTCCTACGATTTTAGATTCGAATCTCATCTATAAAATAAATAAATAAATAAAAACCCGAGAGAATAAGGGCATGTAAGGTGGCCTTAGCTTCCCTCGGTAAGCACATTATCCATGGACCGACCTTCTGGAATATTTTGCAGCGAAATTGAGGTCCTCAGATTCAAATTTCTAGGCTGATAAAGACTCTGACACGCAACCTGATGCTCTCTTGGAAGTTGCCAACATGCATTGGTGGCTCTCATTTGGTGCTCTCAAGTCTTCAGAAGAATCTTCCTGCTCTCATTTGCCAACTCACATTGGAGAATTATTTGGTCCAGTGTGATACTTCGATCTTGATTGATAACCAGGCGATTCAAGAATGATGTGAAGGAGTAGCTGAGCCCTTCTCTTTTGGTACTGAATCGGACCATTTCAAGAATAATTTGTGGTGAGTATTCATATGGAGGATGCCGAGTTGATGATGACATAATGAATGGACCTATGATGATTCGATTTTCTTATGTACTACATGTCGCGAGCTCTTCCTTTTACTATGAGAATTCTTTTCTAATCTTAATAATTGAACCGTTAAAATAAAGATATTCATAATTTGAACCATTATAAAAAAAAAATTAGTTTAATTTGACGATGGTATAAAAATTAATTTGGTTGAACTGCAACAAATATTACCATATTGATCTCCTTCATCTCTTTCAACCACAGTAAGTCATAGTTCAATTGGGATATACATAAATAATTCAACTAAAAATATTTTACAATCAAGTGGAGTGGTTTGGATAGGACATCCCTCATCCTAAAACTTCCATCTTCATCTCACATAAGTCAAATATTTTTCTTATGACCATGATTGATGACATAAATTTGAACTAACTTGAATCTTTTTTTTTAATCTTATTTGTGATGAAGGAAGAATTTGTGTCACTTAAGAAAGAAAAAAAAAAAGATTACTCAATCTTAATTAGGAAGGATTCAATAGGATATTATATGAAAAATAATCTCTATTTGAAATAACATACAAATTTTAGATGATCGATTGGGGATGACAAACTCCCTCGAAAAAGTTTTTTTTTATCATCGTAAGCTAAAAAAAAAAGGTAATATAATCTATAAACCTTCTTAAATTAGAACTGATATCAACGATTAGAACATTTAATACATTTGGCTACGGAAACAATAATATTAGTTGAGGTCGAAATAATAAATGTTAAGATTAAGGAAGCCTAATGACATCTTTATGGCGTTGCTCGAACACATTATGGACTTTAGATGATTCCTGTTCAAATAAAACAAAAAGGTTGCATATAACGAAGAAGATAAAGATGCCATTTCACTTTATTATCCTCTCCTTTTGAGTCTCCCCAATCTCCAGCAGCACAATATCTAATTTGGATCATGGGAGAAAGTTGAGGAACATGTGTTCTAGTTGGGAAATCTATTCGGACCCCATTTGGTTCAGCTTCCGAAAGAATAAAGGCACAAAGTAGCAAGAACAATTGTTAGGTATCGAGTGTTGTGGCAAACTCGGATGGCATTTGCTTCACTTTTGCATCCTAATAGACAACCACATTTATGTTCAAAGTACCACTAAACTCAACATATTATTCATGCTGATGAAACTAATTCAAATGAAAATTACTTCTGGATGATCGGAAACACGAGATAATTACAAGAAAAATTATTGTGATGATTAAAAATGAATCTAGAGATTCATCCTGATGGGATAATTGATCTAATAGTTATATATTTATTAAATCTTTATAAATTAATAGAAATCTGTTTTTGGCTTGAATGTGACTAGATTTGGGACTTCCAATATCATCATATAGTTATACCAATACTATTTTTCATTAGGTTCTTTTTATTTTTTACTCTTTTTTTGTGATTGCTAACGTGTTTAGGTTTATTTAATGACACAACACCCAACATGCATCTGACTTGAGAGCCACTAAAGTGATGGGCACTACGTGGACCACTTCAACTTTAATCCATTGTTTGTTTGAAATAGCACCACTCGTCCTCAATTTGGAACCAAATTTCTTTTAAGAATACATTCAAATTAAGTTATTTTCCTCTCTCTCTATATATATACATATATATTCAAAACCTATCACGATGATATTAAGTTTACTCTGATATGATATTTTATAGTCATAAAATTAAGGAATGACTTGGTTAACTAATAAGTAATTGGGTCGATGGATCGATCAAATCCACGACATGTTTACTTAAAATTCTAAAATATATAAAAATGTTAGAACTTAAAATACTAAAAATGATAAAAACAAGAATGTGGCATATTGTGTAACTGTAAAAAAAAAAAGAGCCAAAAAGTGTGGCCAAATAGTAGGGGGAGAGGGAGGATTGTTCGAGAGAGAAGGTTAGGGCTCTAAATATAGTTTATTTTCGCTTAACGTTATAGGTGCTAAAATAATCTTGAATCAAGTTTTTTATTTTTTATAACAATAAAATCATAAATCTCAGTTATTTGAGATTAACTATATGGATCTTTTGTCATTATTGAGATATATAAAAAGTTATATATTTAGTTAAGTTCAAAGTACTTAAATATTTATTTATAATTTTTTTAATCTTTTTCTTAGTGCATACTCATATCATCTTAAATAATCTTTTCTTATCTTATCTTCTATCAAGATGATACTCATATCATCTTAAATAATGAAAATATTTTTTTGTTACTCTTAGAGCTTTAAAGATAATTTATTATCGCTTAACATTATCGATACTAAAATAAATTGAATCAACTTTTTTCTTTATTTTCTTAGATAAGTGAAAAAGAGAACTTTTCTTAAAAATTTAAAGCGCTGCTAGCTTTGTCATTCTATCACCCATTACCATATTTTTTTTTTTACTAATTCCACCATAATAATTGTCAACTTATAAAAATAATAATAATAAAAAAGTATTCGTCTCCATCATCTATTTATATATTTTTTAAAATAAATTAATTAAGAATTATATGTTTGTTTGTGGTTAAGAATATATATAGATAATTAACCAAAGAAATGGAGTGACCATTTTCCTCCACAATCTCACCACCTGCCCCGCCTATATAAACCCTTTTGCCACCCCTCTCCACCTCGCTCTTAGATCTTTTCCTTTTGTGTGTTTGTAGGAGAGAGGGAGCGGGGAGAGAGAGAGAGAGAGAGCGTTGATCGCTTTGTTTGCAGCAGCCATGTCTCTGCTCACAGATCTCGTCAACCTTAACCTTAACAACACCACTGACAAGATCATTGCCGAGTACATATGGTGCGTTTGCTTCCCTCGTTCCTCTGTTCTTTTGGTTATCGTTTCCAGTGCAAAGGTGGCTCCTTGACCCTTTACTGAAGACTCAGATCGCAAAGACGCTGTTCCTTCTCCCTTTCTTTTTGTTGGAAGTTCTGTGTGTATCGTAAACTCTTTTCCCTTTCACGGATCTATTCTCTTTTTGGCATGCTTTTTAGTGCTAGTTTCTATGGGTCTCAGTAAAGATTTCAGTGGTAGACTTGGATCTTTGGCCTTGAGGACCGTTCTCTGATCTATCAAATGCGAAAAGACTGTTCCTTTCGTGCATTGAGGGATGGTTTGAGTTTATAATTAGAGCGCAGTAGATTCTTGCTTACCCTTTCAACGTTTTGATGTTCTTTTGCTGAATCCTTCCCTCCTATCTGTTGTGGCTCGATTATTACTTCCATTGGAGTTTTAGTTTTGATGATCTTTTAGGTGGTAATGGAGACAATGGATTCCGGGACTCCATCTGTGCTTCCCTACCTCTGATCACTATATATGTCCGATTCTATCATATGTTTCTGAAGAGAGTCTTCTGATCATCCATATATGTTTGATCCTTTCATCATTTCGTTCTTCTGTTTTGTCCAAAATTTGATCTTAAAGAGGTGTTTATTATTGTAACCATATAATAAATATATCCATCCGATTCAAGTTTCTTTGTGTAAAAAATAGTGTTAATACATGTTTCATGGTTTCTGCTTACCATCCAAATTGCTAGATGACATTTAGTATATGTTTGCTCTGTGCAACAGGATAGGAGGAAGTGGTATGGATATACGAAGCAAAGCCAGGGTATTTTGTTGTTATCTTAACTAGATGATTGGTAATATGTAGTTATGTTTTCTGTACTGCTTATCAAAATACTGAGCTTGTTCCTTTTGAGCAGACTTTCACTGGTCCTGTCACTGATCCCTCTAAGCTTCCCAAGTGGAATTATGATGGTTCCAGCACAGGTCAAGCTCCTGGTGAGGACAGTGAAGTGATCTTGTAGTAAGTCTTTCATCTCGCCTTTTTTCATTTCTTACGGTTTGAAGTGTTTTTTGGATTAATTCTGGCTTGTTTGTGTCATAATTCCTTGTACAAATTGCCTCTGTTGTGTAGTCCTCAAGCCATCTTCAAGGATCCATTCAGGAGGGGCAACAACATTCTTGTAAGTAGATTCAAACACAGCTTTTGTAAGATTTCAAAAACATTTATAGTCCAGGAGTATTTACAGGGGCTTAAAATTGTTTATGGTTGGCTCTGGTTCATTTGTCCATTAATAATCTACACCATTTATGTCTTTGATTAGATGCTTGTATTTATATAAATCTGTAGAGTTGAGTCTTTTGATCCCAGGAAGGTGTTCATTTCTTGAAAGGTTTACATAGTATGTTTCATTCAACTCCATTATGTACAAGAGAACTGGAACAATTCTTTTGACTTGTAGGTCATGTGCGACTGCTATACCCCAGCTGGAGAGCCAATTCCCACCAACAAAAGGTTCAATGCTGCTAAGATATTTAGCCATCCTGCTGTTGCTGCTGAAGTACCATGGTATATGTCTATATATATGATCACCTTATTATTTTGTTTATTCTCTCTCTAGAAAGAACCCTAACCTTGCTTCACATTCGACATGAATAATAGGTATGGAATTGAGCAGGAATACACCCTTCTGCAAAAGGATGTCAAGTGGCCTCTTGGTTGGCCGGTTGGTGGGTTCCCTGGTCCACAGGTAATCAAATTATTCTCAGACATACTTGATTAAATGATAGGATTATGTATCTTGACACTTAATTCTTATGATGAAAGTTACTACAATTCGATATCCAATACTACTAGAAAGTATAATATCTACAGTTATCACTTATGTTCCTTTGAGATGAAGATTTCCATTTGTTTTGATCTCAACTTCCTATTTTATGTCTCAGAGTTTGCTCATTCAATCGTGGTGTTCTTCTTGTTTGTGGCAGGGACCCTACTACTGTGCTGCTGGGGCAGACAAAGCTTTTGGCCGAGACATAGTTGATGCTCATTACAAAGCTTGTCTTTATGCTGGTGTCAACATCAGTGGCATCAATGGGGAAGTCATGCCGGGTCAGGTAATCTTTGTTTCCTTGCAGTGAAAAGGTCTCATTTCTCTCTCCCCTCCTTGATAGTGTTTGTAAGCAGCTGCTCTCTCTATGATGTGCAGTGGGAGTTTCAAGTTGGTCCTGCTGTTGGCATCTCTGCTGGAGATGAACTGTGGATTGCCCGTTACATTCTTGAGGTGATTAATGTTGAGATTATGAGAACATAACTCACTATGTATCCATTGGCTAATTCAAGCTTCCTGCTTTCTTCATCCAGAGGATCACTGAAATTGCAGGTGTTGTTCTTTCTTTTGACCCAAAGCCAATCCAGGTTAGATTTGTGTTCTCATCTTCTTCTTTCCTATAGCATATGATGACAGAATGGGAATCATCATTTGAAATCATTTATCTGTGTGACTGCTAGGGAGATTGGAATGGAGCTGGTGCTCACACAAACTACAGGTAACACAAATTGCCTCATCATTGAATCCTGCTTACATGATTTTCCATGGAAAAGAATGACACAGCCATCGAAGTCTCACTCTAACTTCTGCTTCCAGTACCAAGTCCATGAGGAGTGATGGAGGATACGAAGTCATCAAGAAGGCCATCGAAAAGCTTGGCAAGAGGCACAAGGAGCACATTGCTGCATACGGAGAAGGCAATGAGCGCCGACTCACTGGGCGACATGAGACTGCTGATATCAACACCTTCCTTTGGGTATATGATTCATTCCCTGATCAAAATCATGCTATTCTACCGTCGTCTCAGATCTGTTCTCATTAAGCTGCAAAATTTTGGTCGGTAGGGAGTTGCTAATCGCGGAGCTTCCATTCGAGTAGGCCGTGAGACAGAGAGAAATGGGAAAGGTTGAACTCCTTGCAACTCTTCTCGTTTCTCAATCAATTTGCCTAATTGCAGTCTTTTATCATTAGTTATGATGGATGTGTTATACATATCTTCAGGTTATTTCGAGGATCGAAGGCCCGCATCCAACATGGATCCATATGTTGTCACTTCCATGATTGCTGAGACCACCATCCTCTGGGAACCATGAGCAGTGCAGCAGCCATGGATCCTTGTATTTCATGGAACTCTGTGTTCTAATGAATTGTGCTTCATTGGAAAGTCTCATTTCTTTTCCTGTTAAAGTAGGGAAGAATAAACATTCTAAGATCATTGTGTAATGTGCTGTGAAAGTCAGAAATGGATTTCAGAAGATAGGATATGAACTTCCTATGTTTGTGATCATAATTTGTAAAAGGTTATCAGAAGAAGTATTTAGGGAAAGCATGATTGGATAATCATCATTTGACCATGAACTGATTGCTGGTGGCTTTTCCCAGATCTGTAAAAGTTTCTTAGATCTCTCAGTTCTTAATTTCCAGGACTCTCTTGCCCACTGCAATTTCCAATTAAATCATTAAGTTTTTCTACATGTGAGAGGCCAAAGCAAGAGGAAAGGGATTTGACAAAGAATGGAAAGGTTAAATATGCTGAACAAATTTCTCTTTGATAAGAGAAATCTGCTATTTCTGATCCATCACTTCTTTTCTTTCTTTTTGGCCTGAGTGTATGATGGCAGCATCTCCATTTGCTTTGCAAATTCCAAGGAATCTAATGCTTTATTTGTAAGGACCAGTAAGTCTTCAGAATTCCGCTTGTGATCTGATATGCTCTCTGTTTGTTCTTCACCGTCCCATAGAAATGATGCTATTCTGGAAGGCTATTGCATCACCAGGATATGATTCCTTTGTCAAGTCTTTTGACGTCAGATAATGAAGGATTGTAAAAATTAGCATGCTTGAAAACGAATCTGATAAGAACTTTCTTTATTATTGCTAAATCCTAACTTCTATAACAAAATTTAAAGTATACAAAATAGGTCTGAAATATGAAGTAATAGAACTATCTGACTTGATTCGTTTTCAATAAATTTCATAGGAGGATCCTTCTTCGATTTATTTGAGTAATAAATTTCATAAAGATCATGCTTGTCTGATGAATCATCAACAGAATGATGAATGCCATGCATTAGAGGATTTAACATACCAATGAAAGATTATAAAATCTGCTAGTACTACTTTGGAGATCATTGGTAGAAGAAAAATGGCATATGTTAGTATATAAAGCTATCACTTCTATCACATACTATCAATCATCAGGAGAACAGATGAAACACATGCATCTACAATCTCTGGACTGCAAATGGAAGAAGAACAAGAAATGGCACCTCAATCCACCATTGCAACTCCAGATAGTTTCAGACATTGCTCTGCTCAAACTTTCTAACACCACCTTGTAGTTTTGCTTGAGCATTCACCATCCTACACTCTGGTTCTCATCATGTCTGCTGATATCTCTGCCTCAAGTTTCATGATGACCCAATGCAAAGTTTCGATCACCTGCTCATCATACAACTGCTTCTGCTCTGCCATTTCGGGGTACAGCCGAGCTTCTCTCTCAATCAATCCTTTCTCGTTCTGTAGCATTGCAATCTTGGCCGTGGCCTCGTCGGCAGCCGGTGAAGCTGCTGCCCTCTCGTCTAGTTCAGAAACCGCCGCGGCCCGAAGCTTCCTTTCCTCTGCAATCTTCTCCTTTAACTTCACTGTACCATCTCCCTGGAGTTCATCATTCTCCCCTTCTTCATCAGATAAATCTTTGAAACCATTTCTGATCGTCCAATTTCTACTCCCCAGCTCAAGCAAGCTTACCGTATTTATCTTTGATCTTTCAGGTTGAGAGGGCTTCCAAGTTCCAATTTTGGTGCCACAAGCCGCACAAACACCACCATTAGTACACAGTTCCTTCTTCCGGTTCATGGGTACCTTTGGGATCAGCCTGAGAAACATATCGAGCTCCTGGACACGAAACCCAAGGCGCCATACTCTCGATCCTAAGAACAAGAGGCTTAGCAAAACAAACATGTTGCATGCAATCGAAAGAGAAGGGAAACCAAGAGAACCACAGAAAAAAGGCCACGAAGCCAGGAACTGATGCCATGAAGAGGAGTTGGCAGCTCTTCCTCAGATTACTGGCTCAGACTTCCCTCCAATCCAAACCCACTTATCCTTCTACTGACCTCCCTCCTCACTTCAATCCAACAAGACTGGTTTCTGGATAATGTAAAGAAATCAAGGGCAGGAAATGTTGCCTTCTTGTTCTTGGTGTGTGCATGGCACAGAGAGAGAATTTGCATGTAAATATGTAAGAAAATGGAAAGTGGATCCTCTTTGGGGAAATCAAAGTCTACAAAGTTATGGGAGTGGCAACCGTCAAAATGTGGAAGGAAATCTAAGCTATACATGACAAGATACTAGTTGATTTTAGAGTTTAATGGTGGAAGCTTCTTTGAGTGGTTGAATGGCCAAGTTGTGTGTGAAAGTACCAAGTAGCTGAGGTATCTAAAATCCTTGGTACATCATGTGTACTCTCAAGTGATAAAAATCCTAGGAAAAAGAATAAAAAAATATGTTTATTTATCTTTTTTTCTATGATAAAAAATCATAGAAAAATTTATTTTTAATAAATATTTATCGGATGTCTTTTCGGAGATATTCAATAAAATTAGAATGATAAAAACAAGAGATTAGCATGATCGCAACGTAAGGATGATGCTTTTTTTTTTTTGTGTGTGAAACTCTACCGATTTATTGTTCTTGTTATATGTTTGTTTGACCTTTTTTTTCTCTTTATTGAGCTCATTATTACCATCTTCATATTGCAGTATAAATTTCACTTATTTGTACAGAAAAAAAATTCATATTTATTGAGCATGAAATTATGTCTATACAATGGCTGATAATTACCAATTGTTTTAGCGTCATCCATAGAAAAAAAAATTGTTTTTTTTCTATCTTAACAACTAATGATCTATTGAAACCTAATAATCCTCAACACAATGGTCAATAATCAATCAAATTTTGTCTATTGGCTCATCTGCTGGGTGATTGATGTTCAAACTTAATCGATGTGACCAGTATTTACCATCTAACAATGATCGATAATCACCATATCTTCTTGGTTTGAGAGTGACTTTAGTTTTATTTCTCAAGAATTTTTCAATTAAATCACAGCCCATCACAAAATAATCATTTTAATAGATTTATGAGGTGTATTAAATGAAGTCATACTTCGGGATATGCGAAAGTAAATATATGTTAGGAAGGGAGAGAATACTTCCAAACCAAAAAAAAAAAAAAAAGAAACCTTAGAGATAAACAATTAAAAAATATATCAAAAATTGATGTAGAATTAATATGATTGGATACAAAAACCAATACAAATAATATTTAATCGACCCAAAATGAAAGAGAATAAAAAATTGGGCAATTGGAGCTTCTCACTACCAAATAATCAAATTAAATCCAAAGTATGAATAACCCAAAGAAAATGATCAAGAAAATAAAGCCACAGCATCAGAAAGTGATTTCTGCTGCTTCAATGAATCAGAGAACAATATTGATAAATTTTTTATAACTTAGTTTGGATCGATCGTGAAGATTCAAATTGATCTGATGAATCTAAGTCGCTGATCCAAAATATCTAAGCCCAATATAATTATCGTTGGGTGACGATGACATTTTAGCAGTTCTGATTAAAACAAAAAAGAATGTTTAAGCATGCATGCCTTCTTGTAAAAGTGAAATATTTAAAAAAATAATAGAAAGGTTATCACACAAAATTACATATTTTCTATGAAAAAGAATCAGCGGATGTTTTGTTGATGATGTCAAGTTCAATATTCTAAACCTGCCGACTCTAAGCTGACTCATAAAATGTTGAACATAATGAGATGTACTGTACATATCTTTGACTTGTTCTGTAGTCAGATACGGCTTAAGAAGACATCCCATTTGGACATAAGTGCAGAATTGTTGAAATAATATTCACAATTTCCTATTTCCTTCTTCTTTGGGGAAGACTGACTCATTCAATGTTATTGGAAACAGCTACGAAGGTACTGCAAGAGAAATTCTATACAAGTCTTCATCCCTTCTACATTGTTTCTGATGAGATACTGCCACCTCTCTTTACATGTGCAGTGCAATAACTCAGCAACTACTTATTTCCCTTCATCTAATATTTATTATGATCAACATATGTGTGTTAGCAGTAGGTACCAATTCCAAGTCTTCACTTCTGTGTTCAAGTTCTTTTGTTTCATATTGATCAAAAGCAGCAGTTTTGCAGCACCACTTTCTTGGAATATGGCTTGCATTGGTTACCATCTTTCCAGGAATTAAGAGAGGGGATGAGAGGCTTGCAAAGAGGGAGGAGTTGATGTCTTGTCCTCGCTCAAAAATCAAGTTGTTCAACAGTTCAATGCTGAGAAAGTTCGTGGAAGATGTAGTTCCATGACCAAGATTTCTTTTGTCTTATTTTTTGGGTTTAAGATCCAGATCAGATTCTGGGCATGTTTTGATTCTATTGTTCTTGGAGGAATGTTTTGATATGATTTCTTTGGGAATCAAGTCTGCTTTATTAGGGTTTATCATTCTCTGCATAAAGCCAGCTTCTGTTTCTTTATCTTTGAGCTTTCTCTTCTTTTCACAAAGCTAGCAGTGTGTTTAGCAAGCTTCCTTCACTTTCTAAAACATTGTTCAAAGTTCACCAAAACACTTAACGTATCCTAATTATTTTGAACTATTTTAAGTTGAATTGGTTTGACTCAAACATTCAGCCAAACATTTTAAACTTGTGATGGCACTTGCATGATTTACATTAGTCAATGTCAAGTGATGTGGATTTAAAGTGAGTCAAGAGCTTTTGCCCAGATCCTAATTTCAAGGGAAGGGTTGGACAAATAATTCTTCAATGTCAAGGCATGACAATAAGATTTGAATAAAAATTTGGAGCTGTGGATAGGTAAGGATTGTTTAATTCCAATGGGAATAGGCCTAACTCAGATGGAGGATTAAAAATGTTTATACAATCAGAATTTAACAATAAAATTTTGACCTTTTTGACATTAAAGTAATGCACTCAAACCTATTTATGCCAACCTGAATTTATCTCATATTATTTTTCGACCCTACCATCTTTTTCTATTCTAAAAATATTTTTAGAAAACATTTTTCATGGATATTTTCATCCTTTTTGACATGATGTGGACAATGACAAGAGTGAAAAATTAAAAGGAGAGATACAACCAGTAAGGAGATATATTTTAAAGTACAAAAGAACTTAAATATGATTGTGCAGCATGTAATTTCTCTTTCTTTTTTTTCTTAATAGGAGCATTTAAAAATCAATTAGAGTTATTTCCTTTTCTTAATAGTGCTGGTGGCATGTGATGATCTATCTCATTAAAGCTTCAGAATCAGTAGATGGCCTCAGTGTCTCTCATTCCAAAATCCACCCAGCCAATATGTGCATATATAATTGATACATGCCCTTTGATATTGATATTTCCTATCTACTTTTTATCATCCAAAGGTACCTCAGAGGCAGGCTTGCCTTCCACAAATTTACAGGAATCATATAAATGGAAAAGAAAATATCCAACTTGTTCACAGATCTTCACAGCTGTTCAGAATAATAAATCTTTAACATCTTTCTTATAAAATATATAATAACTTAATCTGGATGGAATCTCACTTCTGAGACCTTCACTGAAGCCTGAACATAAAACATATGCCAACTTGTGGCAAGATCTAAAACACTTGAAGAGTAGTAATCTAACCATCAATTGATGTCCACCAAACCCTAGTGAAGTCTGCTCTTTCATTCTTTCTGATTACTTAAAACACAATGGAAGTATCTGCATTGCTTTGCTAAATTGATAGAATATATGAGGCTAGCTAGGATTCCTGACTCACAGGATTCACTTGATGATTGAAAGCAACCAGGTCAAAAGCACCCATTAATGACAACTTCACTCTGTGGATTGGGACCCACCGTCGAAATGTCACCTTGTCACATGAGGCAATCCAGTCATGTTCTTTTCTTGACCATGAAAGCTGACACATAGGGAGCCATAAACAAAGAGTTGGTGACCGATAAAGAGAGCCTTGCATTTGAGGACATGCTAACCATTTACACAATCCAAAGGGAGAATAAGTCCATCGTGACATTTTCATAGAAACATGCATGATTTAGATGGTTGACAAATTACAGCAAAACGACAACAACAGATGGAAGCATTGGCAGATTCACAGACAAACTGAATACTTATTGAGAGTTTCAACCGCAACTACAAAAACTACTATAATATTATGTAGTATGAAGAGTGGAATGCAATTGCATCAATGGCCTAGCAGCCACCAATCACACCATCACATCTACCTAAAACATTAACAGTCTCAACATCAAAAAATGATGACATGAGTTTTAGAGTCAAAACCAACATATAACAGTTTGGACCAAGAGAAGGAATAAAAGAACGATCAAACTTTAGCTCATCCATGGAGGCAAGACATCCTGAAGATGATAAGACCAGTGCAATTACCATCATGTAAAGCTCAAGAAGATTAATCGCTGTTTGATACGACAACAGCATTGTCAATGATGGTGCCATCTTGCTGGTGATTTCTCATGATCGAACCTCTGAGATCTCTCAATCCGAGCCACAACCTCGGACATCGAAGGTCGGTTCTCTGGGAACTGTACAGCACAATCAATGGCCAACTGCAGCAGCTGTACCATTGCCTCCTCGACGTTTTGGTACCTCAACAATTCAAGATCGAACACCTCGGAGTTCCATTCCTCCCTGACCACCGATTCCACCCACCGGGGGAGGTCGACGCCGTCCTCGTTGTTGAGCGCCTGCGTTGGTGGCTTCCCTGTGAGTAGCTCCATGAGGAGCACGCCGAAGCTGTAGACATCAGCCTTCTGGGAGACCCTTCGGATGTCGGTGACCTCTGGTGCACGATAGCCGGCGGCGCATTGACTTGGCATTGGAGTTGACCCGAGACTGTTTAAGCCGAAGTCTGCGACAAGAGCTTCGTTGGATTTGGCGAGAACGATGTTGGATGACTTAATGTTGCCATGGGAGAGGCCAGAGCTCTTCAAGTGGATATACTCGATGCCTCGGGCTGCTCCAAGAGCAATCTCCAATCTCGTCTTCCAGTCCAGAGGGGTGCGACCGGATGATTTGTTTCCTGCCAGTGGAGTTCAATTAGGAGAACATTTGCAATCCTTCTGTCGATCCGAAATCATCGAATGTACAGAAGAGAGAGCTCACCATGAAGGACGGAAGAGAGGCTTCCGTTGGGCACGAACTCGTAGACCAAAAGCTTCTCATCCTTGCCGTAGTAGTAAGCCTGCAGGGTCACCGAGTTGGGGTGGTCCATGGCGCCGATTACCTCCATCCGATCGCGGAACTCCTTCTCGGGGAGGTTGACGTCCCGGAGGCGCTTCACTGCCACTACCATCCCCGTCTCCAGCATCGCCTTGTACGTCGTCCCGGACGTACCCTTCCCGAGCACCTCTGCCGACGCCCGCAGCAGGTCCTCCAGGTCGTATATTCTCTGAACCTTGCCTACGAAGACCAGCTTCTGGCCACCCCCGCTTCCCCCTCCGGCCACCGCCGCCGCCGTCCCTCCCGCGTTGTCCGCCACCTCTCGCTTCCCCCGCAGCGCCATCTCCGCCTCCGGTCCCATGCTCCCGACCGCCTTTGACTCAGCCTCGCCGTTTCTCTTCCTCCGGTAGCAGGGGACCAGGAAGAGGAGAAGAGCCAAGAAGCCGACGGCGGAGCCGATCGCGATCCCGGCGATCGCGCCGGCGGAGAGCTTCTTGCTCCCTCCGTTACTCTCGATGCCGCCACTGGGGCTCGATGAAGATGGCGCCGGAGACGGGGAGTGCACGCCGGCGCAGGGGCCGAGGGGGGCCCCGCAGAGAGAGTTTCCGCTGAAGGAGTTCGCCGAAAGGCTGCGGAGTCTCGCGGGTATGGAGCCATTGAGCTGGTTGAAGGACACGTTGAATTGGAGGAGGTTCGGGAGTCGGAGGTCGGGGATCTCCCCGGAGAGCCGGTTGCGCTCGAGAAGCAGCGTGGAGAGGCGGGTGAGGTTGTTGAACGCCGGGAGGATCGCGCCGACGAGGGAGTTATCGGCGAGGTTGAGGCGGACAAGCTGGCGGAGGGCGAACACGACGGTGGGAATCTCACCGGAGAGGCGGTTGTCCTGTATGTAAAGGTAGCGGAGGCTGGCGAGGGCGGCGAAGTCCGGCGGGAGGGTGCCGGAAATGAGGTTGTAACGAAGACTCAGCGTGCGGAGCGCAGTAAGGTTACCAAGTGTTCCCGGCGGGATCCGGCCAAGGAGGGAGGATCCTGGGAGACGAAGCTCGGCGACGCGGCCGGCGGCGCAGGTCACCCCGTGCCACGAGCACGGTGAGAGGTCGGAGGCGTTCCACCGCCGCGTGGCGCCGGAGACGGCGGCGCGGAAGGCGAGGAGGGCAGCGCGGTCGGAGGCGAGGTCGTCTGGTGCTCCACCCCCGAACAAGGATAAGAGGATCACCAAAGGGAGAAGCATGAGCGGCGAGCCCATCGAGCGGTGACCGGACTCTGTTTTTCGGTGGTAAGCCTGCTGAAGCTTAAGAGAGAGAGAGAGAGAGAGAGAGAGGAACGAAATCGTACTCGTCGTTGAAGACGTCCTTTGCCCGGTCCTCCCTATCACAGACTTCTCTTTTGCTTTTGGGAAAGCGCGACGCAGTGGGAGGCCGGCGTGTTGCATATAAAATAATTATTTGGAAAAAGAAAAAGAAAAAGAAAATAAAGGAAAAAAAGGAAGGAAATAATTTTCAGTATATTTCTGGGAAGGTGTCAGCTTGTCAGAGGCTAAAAAAAAGGGAATTAATTTGGACTAATTAATGGTTGGGGAACCGTTGACGGAATATGGACAGTCTGCGCTCCTTGATCGGTGAGATCGACCCGTCCATTTCGTGGAAGGGGAAGTCTCCACCGTCGGGTGGCGTTGGTGGGGCGCGATGGGGCTTCGTCGTACGGTGATGGGCCGGCCGGCCTGCCGAACCGGTTATAAATGGGCTGGATCTGGTCGACTCGAATTGGATCCGATCTCAATCTTTTGAATCACATCACTTGCATGGATGCATTTACTTTCACCATTATTTAAAACTATAACTTGTAAAAGGATATACTGCTATATCTGCATTACATGATGTTGATTGCAACAAGAACATAGATTTGGCACACTTGAATGCAACAAGAGGCTCATATGGATACTCTGCCAAAGATTATATCAAAATGGTCACTTTTTGCTGCCAAAACAAGCACACTCTTTAAATTATAGTTTCTGGGATCATTATTATGTTGCGAGCATGCAGACCAACTTCAACCTTGCAAATCCCATGCAGGACAATAACTGTGTTCAGAGATCAAACACACGGAGGATGAACTCACATTGGTAAGCAGAAAAGCCTGAAACGACAAAAAAGTAACTTGATAAGTCAATATTTTATTGATGTGAAAGCTCAAATTATCTATTTAATTATCTATCCAAAAATGAGCCTCAATTATCACTTATGCAAACATAAAGGCTTGTGAGGAATTGTCGCCCTCATATAGTTTTATTCTTTTAGAGTGAGGGTGATATTAAAAGCTTATATACCCTTAATTCCCCTTATATCTTAGTAGGGAATCAAAGAGTTTAAAGTCTCTAGCATTATTATTATCTTTATAAATGCCTTTTGGGCTCATCCTAAAAAGGTAAAATCATACGAACTCACTTAAAATGGATAATTTTTCGTCAGCTTTCATGCTCTCACCAGCAATAGCAAAAATATTGAACTATCATAATATCATTAGATATAGGGTCATGAGCCTTCGGCTCACCTGCTTGGAGCACTGATAAAAATATTTAGTTTTACATTGATTAAAGAGTAGTAAAACTAATGACTTATATTAATTATGAGTAAGAAAAAAAGCAGAAATCATGTTAGGTGAAAACAGAACATGCTCTTAACGTGTTATAATATATTTATTACTTATCGACACTAAACAAACCACTTGATTATACCTCGTTATAATGTATTTATTATTAATTAACCCATAACATCTTAGTTCGCTTGTTGTCTTATATTATTGACCTCTAACAACATCTTTGTTCTTAAAGGTATTTTTGAAACCCATCCAAAATAAATTTTTTTAATAAATTGTTATGCTTACATCAACAATTATAAAATATTGATTTTATCACATGTGAAGTCGACTTGTATTTGCAGATTGGTCATGTTGGAATCAGCAGACACTACCAAAGTGTAAATTGTTGTACATGGAAACAGTGGCAAAGAAAGGCACAGATGATAACATCTCTTGATGACTGACTGATTAGATTTTGTACAGGAACTGATTATTAAGAAGGTTATCTTCTTCCTTTTCAGCTCTACAGAGGAAGAGAGAGAGAGAGAGAGAGAGATTAGATTCATCCCCACTACTCATTCATCAAAAGCCATGTATGCTTTTGGTGCACTTTTTGCTTTTCTGCTTTTTCCTGAGCAACCTGATTACCCCATTGAGGTCCACCTTTGTAATCCATACTTTTGATGGCTTTCAGCTTTGTCAGTACACAAACTATTTTTTTTTGTTAATATATTATTTCAGCAGAGAAATATGTTAATAATATTCTTTGAGCCTTTAAATTATGACCAGCTTCCATATGTCAAAATTAAGGTAAGACTTAAATCTATCTTCTGAGAATAAAAATATTTGGAAAATGGACTCATATACCAATCTTTCTGGGTCAAACAGAAGAACCTTTGGTATTTGGATTTGAATGGCTCAGGTCTCAACGAGATAGAACAAATCTTTACCTACCATTCATTCCATCACAGATCACCACCCTCAAGAACAACATCTAAATCCCATTCAAAAGCTAGAATTATTTGTTCAGAATGATCAAATTATGATAGCTTATTTTTACATGGATTTAGAGCAGTCTTTCATAGCAAAAGACTTTCCACTTAACCTTTTCATCCAAGTTTTTCAATTTTAAAAGTCAACATCATGACCAACAATCTAACTATATCAAATCCACATATAGTAGGAGAATAAACTGAAATCATCATCATGTCCAGCTCTTTTGAGGAAGGATAGGAAGACAATGATGAGAGCTACTCCTGCCATGAGGCCAATGATAATTGCCAGTGTCTTCCCAGCCTCATCACCTGAAGATTAAGGAAAGAAAAGTTGCATAGCATTTGTAAACTTGCTAACAAACATCATAAAAGAATAAAAAATCTGGACCAAACAAAAGGAAAGAAATTCTGTGATATCTGAAGCAATACTGATTCCTAGAAATGTGCTTAAAGTTAGGAGTAAATCATCAATAAAGTTTTGTTTCTCATTCAAAAGCTTAAGCTACATAGATTTTTGATCTGACACAGCATTAGCACTATCAACACCTTGAAAACTTCATCCTCACTACTTTAAAGCTATAAATTTTCTTCCTAGTTCATCAAAGTAGAACTCTCTCAGAAGAGAGCATTGTAGACAGAGAAGGGTAGTTGTGGCAGGTCAAGTTGCTCAAAACTCTGCCTCAACATTAAAGGAGACCACTAAGGAAACATGTCCGAATCAGAAAGCTGGCCTAGGAATTACAGATTTGTAGAGAGAGAGAGAGAGAGAGAGAGAGAGAGAGAGAGAGAGCCCTGTGCCACCCATCCTTTCAGTGGTCTTCCTTTGGCTTTTCAATTGATTGACATTTTCCGCTACTTTTATAATCCATCAGCCAAACAGTGAAAAGATGGAACACCAACTTGTTCTCATATTAATACTTTTTCTTATGATGTAATCACTAGACGACTCCTCAAAAGACCATCATGAACTAAAAGAGTTGTGCCTTGTATCTTTGTTGTGAGCTATTATTTTCAGGTCTATCTACAGAGAAAATATTTTTATTCTTAATACCTTCTTAAAAATGATCAATCTTAGTTTACTTATCTTTGTTGTGGCTATTATTTTCAGCAAATCTCAACCCATTTATTCTGGTTTAACCTTTCTCTTTAGGCAACTTTACATTCTAGGTGTGGTTCTCAAGCAAGGATCTCATCTCTTCTTGCATGGCAACCCACTCATTCATGCTCATTTCTGGTAAGTTTCTAGCTCTTCCCATCAGTTAAGCATAATATACTCATGTGAAGGATATCTTGTAGATGGTTGTCACTCTCTATGGATCTTCAATGGAATCTTCTCTTCCCAATCTCAACTCAGTGGTGGAGGTGCTTGCACTCTCAGTTTTCAACTTCAATCAACTAGTGGTGGAGGTGCTTGCTAGGAGTATCAATCATCATACTAACATTCTCACCACATTCTTCTTTATCATCTCCCCCATGATCATCATGAACTATAGGTGGAGGAACTAAACCCAAACTCCAAGGAATATAAACAGAGGTTTATGACTTCTCAACATTATCACCATTATCAAACAATTGGTCTTCAAGAAACACAATATCCCTACTTCTAACAATCTTCTTGTTCACTGGATCTCATAATCTGTACTCAAACTCTTCATGACCATATTTCAATAAAATACATGCCTTTGCCTTATTATCAAGCTTGGATCTCTCATCTTTGGAAATATGTATAAATGCTTTGCACCCAAAGACTCTCTTATGATCATAAGATATATCTTTCCCTTTCCATACTCTCTCTGGAACATCACCTTTCAGAGGAACTGATGGAGAAAGATTTATCAGGTCAACTATAGTTCTCATAGCCTCCCCCCAAAATGACTTAGATAACTTGGCGTGGGAAAGCATACACTTAATCCTTTTTTCAATGGTTCTGTTCATCTTTTCTATCACGCCATTTTATTGAGGAGTTTTTGGAACTGTTTTCTCAAGCCTGATACCATGAAACTGCAATAATTCTCAAAAGGACCCTTGTACTCGCCACCATTATCTACTCGAACACTCTTTAGCTTTCTGTCAGTTTCTCTTTCAACACTGACATGAAATTCTTTGAAGACATTGAGTACATGGTCTTTAGATTTCAAAGCAAAAGCCTAAATATTTTTAGAATGATCATCAATAAAAGTAACAAAATAAAGAGCACCTCCAAAAGTTCTAGTTTGCATAATATAGACATCAGTATGAATTAAATCAATAATATTTTATTTTCTAGATGATGGATAAGTATGAAATGTAACTCTGTGTTTTTTCAATTAAAC
Organism: Musa beccarii; assembly: GCA_024322285.1. NCBI lineage: Eukaryota > Viridiplantae > Streptophyta > Magnoliopsida > Zingiberales > Musaceae > Musa > Musa beccarii. The sequence continues at coordinate 8,360,012 of CM044397.1, read as the reverse complement.
AATGATCACAAGATTTAAGAGATGTACCTTACAACTCTGGTAAGAACTGCTTTCTAGCAAGAGCTTGAAGTCCCTTCTTACTGATATGACCAAGCCTCTTATACCAAAGATCTATACTTTCACCCTTTTGAATTGCATTAATCTCTCCTTTGTGTAGCTTAGCTTCTATAATATAAAAAAAGTTTAACTTCTTTCCTCTCGCCACAACTAGAGAACCTTTAGTGAGCTTCCATTTGCTTTCACCAAAATAGTATGTAAATCTCTTATCATCAAGTTTGCCTATAGATATCAAATTCAAATGAATATCTGAACATGTCTAACATCTTTGAGTATAAATTTGCTCTCAGTACTGGTCTCTAAGCAAATATCTCCAATATCCAAAATCTTGGATGTACCACTGTTTCCCATTCTAACATTGCCAAAATCACCAATAGTGTAGGATCTGAAAAAATCACCATAAGAAGTAACATGGAATGAAGTACTAGAGTCAATTACCCAATTACTGTCCTGAGCTGCAAGACTAACACATCCATCATCACAAACAATAATAATATTACCTTTAGCAGCAACTGTATTGGTCTCTTTTTCATTTTTCTTCCTTTCATTCCGTTCTCGCTTCCAAAACTTACATTCTTTCTTCATATGACCTGGCCTATTGCAATGGAAACACTTGATATCTCTTCTAGACTTAGATCTTCCTCTGTAACCATGTGGATTTCTATTGTGACTTCTTCCACGTCTTTCTTGCTTTTCAGTAACAAGTGCACCAGAAGAAGATTCTCCCTGTTCTTTCCTTCTAGTATCTTCATTCAATAAACTATCTTTAACCATGTCTATAGTTAGAGTACCCTTTGGCGTAAAGTTACAAATTGTCACCACATATGTTTCCCAACTTATTTGCATTTCATGATCTATATTCATTTTCATAGCAACCAACTTATTTGCAAGACTCTGAAATACGCTTATGTGCTCAATAATGTTGCCACCAGCTTTATACTTCAAATTAAGAAGTCTTCTAAGGAGAGAAATTTTATTTCTCACCGTCTTTTTTGTAAATAGATTTTCTAACCTTTGTCAAACAATATCAGCTCTGGTTTCATCAGAAATATGCTCATGCAAATTTATATCCATCCATCTTCTAATATAAGCAATAGCTTTCCTGTGTTTGACCTCTCATTCCTCCTCTTCCATAGTATAGGGTTTTTCTTTAAATTTGATCGGCTTATACAAATCTTTACAATAGAGCAAATCTTCCATCATACGCCTCTAAGTGGAATAATTTGATGAGTTCAATTTAATCATACCATCTGATTCTTCTATTTCAATCACACAAGAAAATTAGTAGCAAATAACAACCTGCTGCTCTGATACCACTTATTAGGAAAAAAACCTGTTAATGCGGAATAATTCTTTTCCCTCTTTGTGTATCAAAATGGGTTCTTCATCAAAAATACCAACTTGATATTATAAGCAAATATTAACCAAAACAATATAAATAGCAGAACAACTGATCAATCACAAGTGAGATCGAATTTTTAACGTGAAAAACTCAATACAGGAAAAACCACGGGACCGTAGTCCACTTCAAACTTCCACTATCACCAATAATGATAACAAATTTATAATAGGTCTTCTCTAAAATAACAAGAGGATCATAATAACATCACGATCACATATCTTAGCTCAATAATAATACATCATCATCATATAGATGGATATTATCAAAGAAAAATATTAGGTCTCACCAAGTATAGCAGGAAAGCACCTTAGAGAGGATAAACCGTAGATCGGCACTGTTAAGATTGTAGAGTTTACTGTAACGATTCTTCACGTCAAATTTGTATTAAAACTGACGAAGTTTGGCCAATCGTTAAGCAAAAAATTCAGAATTCTAGTTTTTCTCTTTCCTTCTTCATTCTCTTTTTCTTTTCTCTCACTGCGTTTACGCTCCGCTGCATGTTCCAAAGAAAAATCCTTTTTCTTCTCACCTATTTATTTTTTTTAATTAACTAATTTAGACTAAAGGTCTAATTATCTGGTATAAGCCCAGCTGAACCCAACACGTATTCTCTTTGATCTTTCAGGTCGAGAGGGCTTCCAAGTTCCAATTTTGGTGCCACAAGCCGCACAAACACCACCATTAGTACACAGTTCCTTCTTCCGGTTCATGGGTACCTTTGGGATCAGCCTGAGAAACATATCGAGCTCCTGGACACGAAACCCAAGGCGCCATACTCTCGATCCTAAGAACAAGAGGCTTAGCAAAACAAACATGTTGCATGCAATCGAAAGAGAAGGGAAACCAAGAGAACCACAGAAAAAAGGCCACGAAGCCGGGAACTGATGCCATGAAGAGGAGTTGGCAGCTCTTCCTCAGATTACTGGCTCAGACTTCCCTCCAATCCAAACCCACTTATCCTTCTACTGACCTCCCTCCTCACTTCAATCCAACAAGACTGGTTTCTGGATAATGTAAAGAAATCAAGGGCAGGAAATGTTGCCTTCTTGTTCTTGGTGTGTGCATGGCACAGAGAGAGAATTTGCATGTAAATATGTAAGAAAATGGAAAGTGGATCCTCTTTGGGAAATCAAAGTCTACAAAGTTATGGGAGTGGCAACCGTCAAAATGTGGAAGGAAATCTAAGCTATACATGACAAGATACTAGTTGATTTTAGAGTTTAATGGTGGAAGCTTCTTTGAGTGGTTGAATGGCCAAGTTGTGTGAAAGTACCAAGTAGCTGAGGTATCTAAAATCCTTGGTACATCATGTGTACTCTCAAGTGATAAAAATCCTAGGAAAAAGAATAAAAAAATATGTTTATTTATCTTTTTTTCTATGATAAAAAATCATAGAGAAATTTATTTTTAATAAATATTTATCGGATGTCTTTTCGAAGATATTCAATAAAATTAGAATGATAAAACAAGAGATTAGCATGATCGCAACGTAAGGATGATGCTTTTTTTTTTTTTTGTGAAACTCTACCGATTTATTGTTCTTGTTATATGTTTGTTTGACCTTTTTTTTCTCTTTATTGAGCTCATTATTACCATCTTCATATTGCAGTATAAATTTCACTTATTTGTACAGAAAAAAAATTCATATTTATTGAGCATGAAATTATGTCTATACAATGGCTGATAATTACCAATTGTTTTAGCGTCATCCATAGAAAAAAAAAATTGTTTTTTTTCTATCTTAACAACTAATGATCTATTGAAACCTAATAATCCTCAACACGATGGTCAATAATCAATCAAATTTTGTCTATTGGCTCATCTGCTGGGTGATTGATGTTCAAACTTAATCGATGTGACCAGTATTTACCATCTAACAATGATCGATAATCACCATATCTTCTTGGTTTGAGAGTGACTTTAGTTTTATTTCTCAAGAATTTTTCAATTAAATCACAGCCCATCACAAAATAATCGTTTTAATAGATTTATGAGGTGTATTAAATGAAGTCATACTTCGGGATATGCGAAAGTAAATATATGTTAGGAAGGGAGAGAATACTTCCAAAAAAAAAAAAAGAAACCTTAGAGATAAACAATTAAAGAATATATCAAAAATTGATGTAGAATTAATATGATTGGATACAAAAACCAATACAAATAATAACTAATCGACCCAAAATGAAAGAGAATAAAAAATTGGGCAATTGGAGCTTCTCACTACCAAATAATCAAATTAAATCCAAAGTATGAATAACCCAAAGAAAATGATCAAGAAAATAAAGCCACAGCATCAGAAAGTGATTTCTGCTGCTTCAATGAATCAGAGAACAATATTGATAAATTTTTTATAACTTAGTTTGGATCGATCGTGAAGATTCAAATTGATCTGATGAATCTAAGTCGCTGATCCAAAATATCTAAGCCCAATATAATTATCGTTGGGTGACGATGACATTTTAGCAGTTCTGATTAAAACAAAAAAGAATGTTTAAGCATGCATGCCTTCTTGTAAAAGTGAAATATTTAAAAAAATAATAGAAAGGTTATCACACAAAATTACATATTTTCTATGAAAAGAATCAGCGGATGTTTTGTTGATGATGTCAAGTTCAATATTCTAAACCTGCCGACTCTAAGCTGACTCATAAAATGTTGAACATAATGAGATGTACTGTACATATCTTTGACTTGTTCTGTAGTCAGATACGGCTTAAGAAGACATCCCATTTGGACATAAGTGCAGAATTGTTGAAATAATATTCACAATTTCCTATTTCCTTCTTCTTTGGGAAGACTGACTCATTCAATGTTATAGGAAACAGCTACGAAGGTACTGCAAGAGAAATTCTATACAAGTCTTCATCCCTTCTACATTGTTTCTGATGAGATACTGCCACCTCTCTTTACATGTGCAGTGCAATAACTCAGCAACTACTTATTTCCCTTCATCTAATATTTATTATGATCAACATATGTGTGTTAGCAGTAGGTACCAATTCCAAGTCTTCACTTCTGTGTTCAAGTTCTTTTGTTTCATATTGATCTAAAGCAGCAGTTTTGCAGCACCACTTTCCTGGAATATGACTTGCATTGGTTACCATCTTTCCAGGAATTAAGAGAGGGGATGAGAGGCTTGCAAAGAGGGAGGAGTTGATGTCTTGTCCTCGCTCAAAAATCTAGTTGTTCAACAGTTCAATGCTGAGAAAGTTCGTGGAAGATGTAGTTCCATGACCAAGATTTCTTTTGTCTTGTTTTTTGGGTTTAAGATCCAGATCAGATTCTGGGCATGTTTTGATTCTATTGTTCTTGGAGGAATGTTTTGATATGATTTCTTTGGGAATCAAATCTGCTTTATTAGGGTTTATCATTCTCTGCATAAAGCCAGCTTCTGTTTCTTTATCTTTGAGCTTTCTCTTCTTTTCACAAAGCTAGCAGTGTGTTTAGCAAGCTTCCTTCACTTTCTAAAACATTGTTCAAAGTTCACCAAAACACTTAACGTATCCTAATTATTTTGAACAATTTTAAGTTGAATTGGTTTGACTCAAACATTCAGCCAAACATTTTAAACTTGTGATGGCACTTGCATGATTTACATTAGTCAATGTCAAGTGATGTGGATTTAAAGTGAGTCAAGAGCTTTTGCCCAGATCCTAATTTCAAGGGAAGGGTTGGACAAATAATTCTTCAATGTCAAGGCATGACAATAAGATTTGAATAAAAATTTGGAGCTGTGGATAGGTAAGGATTGTTTAATTCCAATGGGAATAGGCCTAACTCAGATGGAGGATTAAAAATGTTTATACAATCAGAATTTAACAATAAAATTTTGACCTTTTTGACATTAAAGTAATGCACTCAAACCTATTTATGCCAACCTGAATTTATCTCATATTATTTTTCGACCCTACCATCTTTTTCTATTCCTAAAAAATATTTTTAGAAAACATTTTTTCATGGATATTTTCATCCTTTTTGACATGATGTGGACAATGACAAGAGTGAAAAATTAAAAGGAGAGATACAACCAGTAAGGAGATATATTTTAAAGTACAAAAGAACTTAAACATGATTGTGCAGCATGTAATTTCTCTTTTTTTTTTCCTTAATAGGAGCATTAAAAATCAATTAGAGTTATTTCCTTTTCTTAATAGTGCTGGTGGCATGTGATGATCTATCTCATTAAAGCTTCAGAATCAGTAGATGGCCTCAGTGTCTCTCAATCCAAAATCCACCCAGCCAATATGTGCATATATAATTGATACATGCCCTTTGATATTGATATTTCCTATCTACTTTTTATCATCCAAAGGTACCTCAGAGGCAGGCTTGCCTTCCACAAATTTACAGGAATCATATAAATGGAAAAGAAAATATCCAACTTGTTCACAGATCTTCACAGCTGTTCAGAATAATAAATCTTTAACATCTTTCTTATAAAATATATAATAACTTAATCTGGATGGAATCTCACTTCTGAGACCTTCACTGAAGCCTGAACATAAAACATATGCCAACTTGTGGCAAGATCTAAAACACTTGAAGAGTAGTAATCTAACCATCAATTGATGTCCACCAAACCCTAGTGAAGTCTGCTCTTTCATTCTTTCTGATTACTTAAAACACAATGGAAGTATCTGCATTGCTTTGCTAAATTGATAGAATATATGAGGCTAGCTAGGATTCCTGACTCACAGGATTCACTTGATGATTGAAAGCAACCAGGTCAAAAGCACCCATTAATGACAACTTCACTCTGTGGATTGGGACCCACCGTCGAAATGTCACCTTGTCACATGAGGCAATCCAGTCATGTTCTTTTCTTGACCATGAAAGCTGACACATAGGGAGCCATAAACAAAGAGTTGGTGACCGATAAAGAGAGCCTTGCATTTGAGGACATGCTAACCATTTACACAATCCAAAGGGAGAATAAGTCCATCGTGACATTTTCATAGAAACATGCATGATTTAGATGGTTGACAAATTACAGCAAAACGACAACAACAGATGGAAGCATTGGCAGATTCACAGACAAACTGAATACTTATTGAGAGTTTCAACCGCAACTACAAAAACTACTATAATATTATGTAGTATGAAGAGTGGAATGCAATTGCATCAATGGCCTAGCAGCCACCAATCACACCATCACATCTACCTAAAACATTAACAGTCTCAACATCAAAAAATGATGACATGAGTTTTAGAGTCAAAAACCAACATATAACAGTTTGGACCAAGAGAGAAGGAATAAAAGAACGATCAAACTTTAGCTCATCCATGGAGGCAAGACATCCTGAAGATGATAAGACCAGTGCAATTACCATCATGTAAAGCTCAAGAAGATTAATCGCTGTTTGATACGACAACAGCATTGTCAATGATGGTGCCATCTTGCTGGTGATTTCTCATGATCGAACCTCTGGAGATCTCCTCAATCCGAGCCACAACCTCGGACATCGAAGGTCGGTTCTCTGGGAACTGTACAGCACAATCAATGGCCAACTGCAGCAGCTGTACCATTGCCTCCTCGACGTTTTGGTACCTCAACAATTCAAGATCGAACACCTCGGAGTTCCATTCCTCCCTGACCACCGATTCCACCCACCGGGGGAGGTCGACGCCGTCCTCGTTGTTGAGCGCCTGCGTTGGTGGCTTCCCTGTGAGTAGCTCCATGAGGAGCACGCCGAAGCTGTAGACATCAGCCTTCTGGGAGACCCTTCGGATGTCGGTGACCTCTGGTGCACGATAGCCGGCGGCGCATTGACTTGGCATTGGAGTTGACCCGAGACTGTTTAAGCCGAAGTCTGCGACAAGAGCTTCGTTGGATTTGGCGAGAACGATGTTGGATGACTTAATGTTGCCATGGGAGAGGCCAGAGCTCTTCAAGTGGATATACTCGATGCCTCGGGCTGCTCCAAGAGCAATCTCCAATCTCGTCTTCCAGTCGAGAGGGGTGCGACCGGATGATTTGTTTCCTGCCAGTGGAGTTCAATTAGGAGAACATTTGCAATCCTTCTGTCGATCCGAAACCATTGAATGTACAGAAGAGAGAGCTCACCATGAAGGACGGAAGAGAGGCTTCCGTTGGGCACGAACTCGTAGACCAAAAGCTTTTCATCCTTGCCGTAGTAGTAAGCCTGCAGGGTCACCGAGTTGGGGTGGTCCATGGCGCCGATTACCTCCATCCGATCGCGGAACTCCTTCTCGGGGAGGTTGACGTCCCGGAGGCGCTTCACTGCCACTACCATCCCCGTCTCCAGCATCGCCTTGTACGTCGTCCCGGACGTACCCTTCCCGAGCACCTCTGCCGACGCCCGCAGCAGGTCCTCCAGGTCGTATATTCTCTGAACCTTGCCTACGAAGACCAGCTTCTGGCCACCCCCGCTTGCCCCTCCGGCCGCCGCCGCCGCCGTCCCTCCCGCGTTGTCCGCCACCTCTCGCTTCCCCCGCAGCGCCATCTCCGCCTCCGGTCCCATGCTCCCGACCGCCTTTGACTCAGCCTCGCCGTTTCTCTTCCTCCGGTAGCAGGGGACCAGGAAGAGGAGAAGAGCCAAGAAGCCGACGGCGGAGCCGATCGCGATCCCGGCGATCGCGCCGGCGGAGAGCTTCTTGCTCCCTCCGTTACTCTCGATGCCGCCACTGGGGCTCGATGAAGATGGCGCCGGAGACGGGGAGTGCACGCCGGCGCAGGGGCCGAGGGGGGCCCCGCAGAGAGAGTTTCCGCTGAAGGAGCTCGTCGGAAGGCTGCGGAGTCTCGCGGGTATGGAGCCATTGAGCTGGTTGAAGGACACGTTGAATTGGAGGAGGTTCGGGAGTCGGAGGTCGGGGATCTCCCCGGAGAGCCGGTTGCGCTCGAGAAGCAGCGTGGAGAGGCGGGTGAGGTTGTTGAACGCCGGGAGGATCGCGCCGACGAGGGAGTTATCGGCGAGGTTGAGGCGGACAAGCTGGCGGAGGGCGAACACGACGGTGGGAATCTCACCGGAGAGGCGGTTGTCCTGTATGTAAAGGTAGCGGAGGCTGGCGAGGGCGGCGAAGTCCGGCGGGAAGGTGCCGGAAATGAGGTTGTAACGAAGACTCAGCGTGCGGAGCGCAGTAAGGTTACCAAGAGTTCCCGGCGGGATCCGGCCAAGGAGGGAGGATCCTGGGAGACGAAGCTCGGCGACGCGGCCGGCGGCGCAGGTCACCCCGTGCCACGAGCACGGTGAGAGGTCGGAGGCGTTCCACCGCCGCGTGGCGCCGGAGACGGCGGCGCGGAAGGCGAGGAGGGCAGCGCGGTCGGAGGCGAGGTCGTCTGGTGCTCCACCCCCGAACAAGGATAAGAGGATCACCAAAGGGAGAAGCATGAGCGGCGAGCCCATCGAGCGGTGACCGGACTCTGTTTTTCGGTGGTAAGCCTGCTGAAGCTTAAGAGAGAGAGAGAGAGAGGAACGAAATCGTACTCGTCGTTGAAGACGTCCTTTGCCCGGTCCTCCCTATCACAGACTTCTCTTTTGCTTTTGGGAAAGCGCGACGCAGTGGGAGGCCGGCGTGTTGCATATAAAATAATTATTTGGAAAAAGAAAAAGAAAAAGAAAATAAAGGAAAAAAAGGAAGGAAATAATTTTCAGTATATTTCTGGGAAGGTGTCAGCTTGTCAGAGGCTAAAAAAAAGGGAATTAATTTGGACTAATTAATGGTTGGGGAACCGTTGACGGAACATGGACAGTCTGCGCTCCTTGATCGGTGAGATCGACCCGTCCATTTCGTGGAAGGGGAAGTCTCCACCGTCGGGTGGCGTTGGTGGGGCGCGATGGGGCTTCGTCGTACGGTGATGGGCCGGCCGGCCTGCCGAACCGGTTATAAATGGGCTGGATCTGGTCGACTCGAATTGGATCCGATCTCAATCTTTTGAATCACGTCACTTGCATGGATGCATTTACTTTCACCGTTATTTAAAACTATAACTTGTAAAAGGATATACTGCTATATCTGCATTACATGATGTTGATTGCAACAAGAACATAGATTTGGCACACTTGAATGCAACAAGAGGCTCATATGGATACTCTGCCAAAGATTATATCAAAATGGTCACTTTTTGCTGCCAAAACAAGCACACTCTTTAAATTATAGTTTCTGGGATCATTATTATGTTGCGAGCATGCAGACCAACTTCAACCTTGCAAATCCCATGCAGGACAATAACTGTGTTCAGAGATCAAACACACGGAGGATGAACTCACATTGGTAAGCAGAAAAGCCTGAAACGACAAAAAAGTAACTTGATAAGTCAATATTTTATTGATGTGAAAGCTCAAATTATCTATTTAATTATCTATCCAAAAATGAGCCTCAATTATCACTTATGCAAACATAAAGGCTTGTGAGGAATTGTCCGCCTCATATAGTTTTATTCTTTTGGTGTGAGGGTCATATTAAAAGCTTATATACCCTTAATTCCCCTTATATCTTAGTAGAGAATCAAGAGTTTATAAGTCTCTAACATTATCATTATCTTTATAAATGTTTTTTGAGCTTGCTCACACCAATAATAGCAAAAATATTAAATTATCAGAATATCATTAGAATTAAGATCATGAGCCTTCGGCTCACCTACTTGGAGCAATGATAAAGACATTTAGTTTTACATTGATTAAGAAATAGTAAAACTAATTACTTATATTAATTATGAGTAAGAGAAAAGTCTGAAATCATGTTAGGTGAAAACAGAATATGCTCTTAACGCGTTATAATATATTTATTACTTATTGACGCTGAACAAACCACTTGATTATAACTTGTTATAATGCATTTATTATTAGTTAACCCATAACATCTTACGTAGGTTGTTGTCTTACATTATTGACCTCTAACATCATCTTTATTCTTAAAGGTATTTTTGAAACTCATCCAAAATAAATTTTTTTAATAAATTGTTATGCTTACATCAACAATTATAAAATATTGATTTTATCACATGTGAACTCGACTTGTATTTGCAGATTGGTCATGTTGGAATCAGCAGACACGACCAAAGTGTAAATTGTTGTACATGGAAACAGTGGCAAAGAAAGGCACAGATGATAACATCTCTTGATGACTGACTGATTAGATTTTGTACAGGAACTGATTATTAAGAAGGTTATCTTCTTCCTTTTCAGCTCTACAGAGGAAGAGAGAGAGAGAGAGAGAGATTAGATTCATCCCCACTCATCATTCATCAAAAGCCATGTATGCTTTTGGTACACTTTTTTGCTTTTCTGCTTTTTCCTGAGCAACCTGATTACCCCATTGAGGTCCACCTTTGTAATCCATACTTTTGATGGCTAGTTCAGCTTTGTCAGTACACAAACTATTTTTTTTTGTTAATATATTCGCAATATGTTCAGCAGAGAAATATGTTAATAATATTCTTTGTATATGTTGCCTTTAATCGATTATATGAGAAATTTTGTAGTGGTCAATCAGCTTCCATATGTCCAACAATTAAGGTAAGACTTAGAGATCATCCTCTTTCATCTTCTGAGAATAAAAATATTCACAATTGGAAAATGGAATTGCTAAGATACCACCACACAACTTTCTGGGTCAAACAGAAGCCAAATCCATTTGGTATTTGGATTTGATTGATACATGGCTCAGGACATTTTAATTACTCAACCAAACCCTAGAACATGAATCCTAGTTACCTACCATTACATTCCATCACAGATCACCACCCTAAGAGGCAAGAACAACATGCACTAAATAAGACCCATTCAAAAGCTAGAATTATTTGTTCAGAATGATCAAATTATGAAGTAGCTTATTTTTACATGGATTTAGAGCAGTCAGGGGTGTGTTAGCAATCTTCCTCCTTGATCCAACTGGGGAGCCATTTCCACTTCCCTCACCTCAAGGAAGTTGCTCATCCACATCTTTCTAGTCTCCCCTCCCACTCCTTTAAAAGTCTCCATAAAGCTAAAAGAAATTAAAGAGAAGAAAGTAGAACATGGAGAGAGGACCCAAAAGCACTATGCTACCACTTCACCTTAGTATTTACCTGCAAATGAACCAAAGGAACAAGAGAGGGTGGTAAGGACATGAATGAAATGGTAAACTGGACAAGAATGTGTCTGGGGAAATACCATCATGTCCAGCTCTTCTGAGGAAGGATAGGAAGACAATGATGAGAGCTACTCCTGCCATGAGGCCAATGATAATTGCCAGTGTCTTCCCAGCCTCATCACCTGAAGATTAGGGAAAGAAAAGTTGCATAGCATTTGTAAACTTGCTGAACAAACATCATAAAAGAATAAAAAATCTGGACCAAACAAAAAAGGAAAGAAATAGCAGTGTAGCTGTGAGTATCTGAAGCAATACTGATTCCTAGAAATGTGCAAGGTTAAAGACAATAATAGGAAGTAAATATTGGCATCAATTTGCTCAAAGTTTAGGTGTTTCTCACAGTATTCAAAAGCTTAAGCTACATAGATTTTTGGATCTGACACAGCATTAGCATTTGAAGACTATCAACACCTCTGAAAACTTCATCCTTTCTACTACTTTAAAGCTTGCCCTTCCAATGCTTTTGCAGATCTCTTTCCTTGTCCTTTCGGAGTGGACGATCTGTGTGTGCCTGATCAAAGTAGAACTCTCTCAGACCATAGCTTGGATGAGAGCATTGTAGACAGAGAAGGGTAGTGGAATGTGGCAGGTCAAGTTGCCCACCAAACTCTGTTGTGTGTTCCTCAACATTAAAGGAGACCACTAAGGAAACATGTCCGAATCAGAAAGCTGGCCTAGGAATTACACCAGATTTGTAGAGAGAGAGAGAGAGAGCCCTGTGCCACCCATCCTTTCAGTGGTCTTCCTTTGGCTTTTCAATTGATTAGGATCCGGCAAACACAGTATCCGCCTACTTTTATAATCCATCAGCCAAACAGTGAAAAGATGGAACACCAACTTGTGTCTCATATTCATGTTGGAATGTGAAGAATATACTTCTTTTTCTTGGAAAACTTGATCAAACACTGTAATCACTAGACGACTCCTCAAAAGACCATGATGCTATGAAGTGGATTGACCATGGCTACAAGCTTTTCCAAAAGAGTTGCAACACCATTGTTGTACCAGAGCTGAATTCAGACTTGAATACACAGAGGAGAGCAATGAATGGAGTTGTTGAACACATTGGTGATACTTCACACGACTTCCACCTAATACTTTCCTCCTAGCATCAAAGCAACCTCTATCCTTGCCCTGCTGCTACACCTAAATATTTACTCGCTTCCTTTCTTCAACCAAGCAATGGAAATGATACCTGTTTAATCTAATGACTAAATGGAAACTCTAAAGAAGAAGCAATAAGATGTTTATTTCAAGCCCATTGTGCAACATTTTCCTCAACCTACCATCTAAAACATGTCCTCTAAAAAGGTTTTATTTCAGGAAATTTACTCATGAAAATAAACCATTCAGGAGATAAAATGATAACCTAAATTATGATCTAAAAAAAAAAAAGAATTACAGGAAACATAAAGACTATGCCATAAAGTTGATAAGCTAAGCACAGACATTTTAGTGAACGAATTTAAGGTAAATTTTCATCAGATCAGCACATCATAAGCAGGTAATTTAGTGGATTGAAGTCCAAGCACAGGGGAAAGAACGCCAGTGTAGGGAAGAGCTTACCATGGTCGGTGTTGGATGTGGTGTAGACTCCATTGGACCAATACTTGGCGTAGCACTTGCCGAGGTAAGCATCGCCGGCGACGGCGAACCCGCACACGGCCCTGAGCTGCGCCACCGCCGCTGCCACACAGTCGTCGCACTCCTTCGCGCTCTGGTCCCCGACGCACTGCGCCATCGCCTGCACGTATCCGGCGGCGCCGACCCTGTAGCTCCCCCCGGCGGCGCCGGACGTGAGGTCGGCGAGCGCGGCGTCGCGCATGCCGAGCTGGTCGGAGTTGTAGCCCCCGGCGGCGGCGGGGCCGCACTTCTTGTAGAGGACGCTGGTGTCGGGCTTGCCGAGGAAGGAGTCGTTGCCGTAGCGGAGGAAGCATCCCCTGAGCTGGACGGCGGCGCCGGCGGCGGAGGGGCAGAAGGCGGAGAGCCGGGATAGTCCGGAGCGGACGCAGGAGTCGCAGTCGGAGAAGGGGAGGTCGCCGCGGCACTGGAAGAGGCCGTAGGCCGGGAACGACCCGCCGGCGGCCGATGAGGTGAAGTTGGCGTAGGAGGAGAAGGCGGCGGCGTTGGCGAGGGAGGTGAGGATGGAGTCGACGTTGAGCTGGTAGGGCGAGCCCTGGGTGTACTTAGGCTGCGAGCAACCGGCGTAAACAAAGTCTGTGTAGTCGTCGGAGGCCGACGTCGTCAGGGACGCAATGGAAGAGGCGAGGAGGAGGAGGAGAAGCATGAACGTAGACATTCCTTTCTTCTCTTTCGTACGTTCCTTCTGTGCTGTTCTTGATGAGTTTGAGGTGTTCTCGTGGAAAGCAGTGAGAAGTGAGTGTGTCCAATGTAGAGGAGAAGTGAGGAGAGAGAGAGGGGGGGAGGTGGAGAAGTGTGCAGTAGTTATAGTGGCGGAGAGAGGAGAGAAGGAAATGAAATGGGAGGTGTGTGGTGGGGTTGCCGAGAACAAAAATAACAGTGTGGTGAATGTTCTGTGACAGGGATGGGCTGCGGAGTAAATATTTGTGGGCATGCTTTCATGGAAAGATGACATGCAAGTGAGGACTGAGAAGTTGATTTGATTAGATTAAGCTGGGTGGACTTTCTGTTCTTCTTCTTCTCATGGCAGGTTAAGGAGCAATTGAAGCAAGCTGGATTCCATGTTGACCATTTGGTCATTGATGAAGTCCGTATTTGATGAAAGAAAGTTGACTTAGCCATTAAGAATCTTGATAATTTATTATAAAATTTTGGATTTGAATTCTATCTTTATCACTTATTCAAACAATAATAATTTAAAATTGAGATAGTTAATCATAATATTTGAATTGAATTGGTATATATATATATATATATATTAATCTTGATTAATTTAACTCAAATTTATTATTTGAATTCTAACACTTGATTCACAACCTATAAGTAGGGGATTTATGATGTAAAACTAGGATTTGTAGGTCATGGTTGACTTGCTTAAGACCGGCACTCAAGTTTCTGCTCTGCTTCATCACAGATATCTAGACATCTTCGGGTCGCAGGCAAAACATAATTCGGGCCAGTCGAATCGAATCAAATCGAATTTTTTTTAATATTCAATTAAAATAAGATAATTTAAATTGATACCAATTTATAACTGTCTAACTAAACTGATTCAAAATTGATTAATCCGGTTTGATTAATCGATTTAAAATTTTAAATTATATTCAATTCAATCGAATCGAATCAGAATATTAATCCAATTGGGCGACACAATAAGATTGATAAAATTAAGATAATATCATTTGTAAAATTAGTTTGATTCGGTTTGAATTGATTAATTAGACTAAATAAGGGTACTCTTGAATCATAATCATTTATATTCTTTAAAATTGATAAATCAATTTAGATCAAATTGATTTTAAACTGATTTAATTCATATTTAATTTTATTTTTTCGGTATGATTTTTCAATTAAGGACCGGTAGATTGCAAAACCAGAGCAATTAATTCCTTGCCATTTCATCCAAGTGGCTTTACCTTTATACTTTTTCAAGGCCACTAAAATGCTAATAAAGTTGGTAGCATAAAGCATTTCTCAAAAGTGTAGCTAAAATTATTGGTCATAAGTTAAGAATTTTTATACATAGAAACAGTGAATCAAAGCCCAGTTGACGAGATAAAAGAGTGTTAAGTCTTTATCAGTATTATATATATATATATATATATATATATATATATATATATATATATATATATATACACGCACACACGTTTAAGAGATCTGTACTTAAAGAGGAAGTCCCCATTTATTAGATTTAATTACTGTGGAAGGATAAAGTAATGGGCAGAAATCAGCAAATAGTTCATTAATCTCTTGCAAGCTGATGCTCAGAAATGGACATTTCATCCAATGACATATTTTACTTACCAAAATACATGGCAGCATAGTATCATCACTTCAAAAAAAAAAATGAAAACTCAAATGTCATAAAATAGGAAGAAATTTTCTTCCCTCCTTTTTTTTTATTTTTTTGGTTTTCTCTTTCTCCACGTATGTTGAATTGTAATGATATATACACATAGAGGAAAAACATAATGGTAAAGATGAGATTAAATCCAAGATCTTAATGATTTTAAGTTTGATGGTGCCCCTACATATCTTAAAGACTTAGGATAATAGGCATATAGTTTTATGGACTCCATCTTGCACCACTATTTGTATGATCTACTGATGGTTTCCTCAATCATGGCACCATTCCATTATTCTACTCTGGTACAGTCTTTCTTGTTCATATACTCTGTAGCTGCACTTGAAAGTTACTATCTGCCAGACTTGAAGTATATATAGCACCACAGTCTTCACCAAGCTCCAAGGACTTCACAGGAACACCAGATCACAGTTACATGTTTAGGCTCCTTAGACTTTGGTGCAGTGTCATTCCAGATCTGCGAGTTCCATGATGATTCATCTACGTATCTGCCAAACTAATGGTCACACAACACTGGCCTATAATTGCTCCACAAGAAAAGGTCAAAAGCTTCTAAGCAAATAATATAAAAGGGAAAGCATTTGTCCACTGCCCCACAAAACAGCTTCCTGTAGGACAGTCTTTATGCCTCCTCAGAAAACATTGCAGAAAAAAAGGTGACTTGTTTCTGTGATACACTGCATGTCCACCTTCAAATGTTATCAACCAGTGCAAGAGGTCACATGCTACAATACTCTTCTAGTGCTCCTGGTTCATTAGGGTTTGCAGGAAGCCACTGCACCACCAGGGAAAAAGATGGGAGGAAGTGGAGAAGTGTCACACCCAAACTGTCCTTTATGGCGGTTTGTCCTTCCTTCCATCATGCATACCATCAATGCAAGACATCTCATTTCAATCATACATCGAGGTTTAAGTATCTTCATGAGATCTCCTGCAGCTACACCCAGTTGATAGGAAAGGCTTTGAGATAACCTTGCCTGCGAGAGCCAGCAGCATGGCCCACCCGGTCTGCAATACTGATCTCAGATGTCACAATCTTGTAGACTGCTCCAAAACCAAGCAGAATTGTGGCTGCGGTGCTGGAAGAAAGAGGAACCACATCTCATGCATGGCGAATTCGATCCACCGAATCCCATGATCGATATCGAGTGACGTGTCTCAGCTTGCGGCAGTTCATCTATTTTGTTCTATTTAAGGAATATATTAGAGAATAGATATAAGGTTAATGTGATTCGATAATTTTCTATTTAGATTCATAAAAAAATAAATTATTAATCGTATGAAATCGATTATCGTTAGCATAATCCCTTTATATATCGTCTAACATAAATATTAAAGAACTTATACTTTTTTCTAGCCCTCTTTAAAAATTATAAAGAATGACCTCTCTGAACATACTAAGGAACACTTAAAAGTAATTTTCACATCCTATCATCCTTCACCAAAATCTGAATACATATATATGAGATGTATATAGAAGAATCAAACTCTGATTTATAAGGTTTTCTTCAAAAATTATTCCTTGTATTATGATTTATTATCCCCATACGATACTTGATTTAGGAAGATTTAGGAATCCTGAGATATTTATTTGCTAAAGACTGTGCTTATGGTACCAAATAAGAGAGAAGAGAAAACTTTCGTCTTAACTTAAGCAGCAGTACTAATTCATGAGAGTAGAGAAACAATAAACATGCAGTGAGATTTTTATTTTCCTTTGCAGTGAGAATTGCTGCAAGAGAAAAGAACAGGAGAAACTGCAAAGAATTATTTGAAAGTTGCTGTTTGTGATGGAGATCGGAGATGGAGAGATTGAAAGTAGAATTCTCAATGTCTTTTTAGTACTGAGGCAGATTTGCTGATTTGTTCATCTTGTTTGCCAAATCTGCTTATGTTATTTGCTCATGACCTTTCACCATGGATACAACCACTGGTGACCTACGATTGTGGCCTTGCCAACCCTATGTAATGCTTTAGGTCATCTACTTGTCACCTTTTGCTGTTGCTGCTGCTGATGACGGCGATGATGATGATGATTCACAAAAAAATGTTACATGTACAAGCAAAGTATATATACCTTTCCAAATTCTTGATGTGTTGATGACAATATCATTTTTTTTTTGCTTTTTTTGTGATGTCACTTGATGCATTAATCTCATCGAGATTTTATGATCATATTAATGTGATCATAAATAGGAAAATTAGATTAATTCCAAACCTAAACCTAATTGATTATGAATAAATCCATTAATATCATGAACTATCCTGATGGGATAATTAATCCATTAGCTTTGCTGAGTTTAGACCATCGATCCAAAACGTTTAAGATCATCGACTCCTTTTAGTTCATTTATTTAATTTTGTTCACTTCTAATTTGGGATTAACACAACTATTACAATCATCCCCATTAAAGGATTAATGATCAATATAGTTCAAAATCTAATCACAGCATAGGTCTAATCAGTGACTCCATGTCGTTTGATCTTGGGCTTTTCATCATATCCAATAATACTAAATTAATTTTGATATTATAATGAGATAATTGATATATTAACTTTGTTGAGCTTAATAATTGCTAGACTCATTTAATCCTTTTAATTTATTAAAGCTTTCTCTTATGGAGACTAACCATCAAGTTAGAAATAACTCATCCAAAACCATATGGTTGAAGAAGTAACATATATGGATCCATGGTGGCCCAACAAGACCAGTGGATTTCGGTTTAACCTATATGGATCCGATTCATTAATGGGTTTACTCAAGTAACCTGACTATTGAATCAGATTAAATGTTCCTGGAGCAAGACATGTAAAACAATTGGGTCGGAATTCCACTATTTTATTTTGGTGGTATATGCATATCATTGTAACATGAATCTATGATAGCCTTGTCTTTTAGCACTAGGAATTGATGATCTATGATAAATAATTAACCTTTGATTTCACATCCTGTGACATTGAAATACATATAAATTCTCTAAGCACGCCAAAAAATGGTTATAATCTTCCAAGTCTTTCATGGGATGATTAAATCTGTTTATTTTAAAAGTCACAATAATATTTATGAATATTCGAACTCTATTATATTGTCGAGCTATTTTTCACATGATCTCTCTTGCAACTAACTATGTATCATAATTATGATCGAACATGGACAATGGGTTTTATATTAAAATCCGAAGTATATGAATAGAGTATGTACGAGGACTATCTATCTATTATATTAATAATCTGATTAAATAAAATTTGAGTCATGAAAATAATCTTTTTTATCATATTATCTTATTAACCGGAGATTTTTTTTATTTTTTAAATAATAATCAAACCTCGTGACCAAATCGAATGTAGTCATGGTTTGAAACAAATATGAATACAACAGTTTGAATAACGAATTGGTAAGCCTATCGGTTCTGAATCTTGACTCTCGCTTCCAACGGTCAACACATCTACCCCCCAGCGTACGTCTAAATCAGTGATCCAAAAAGGAGGAATTTTGAAGTCTGACACGCTGAACTCCATTCCACCTATCCGACGCGACGTGGTCTCTCGTCGCTGAACGCGCTTCCGACGTGCCGTCAACGTACGCACCAAGAAACGAGTGACGAAGAACCGACGAAGAAGAAAGTCAACGCCCGCAACGCCTTCATCGACCGTCAACACCGGGAATCTTCCCCTCGTCCCGCTTCGCCTTCTTTATGTATGCGTGTGCAATCTATCTATCTATCTATCTCTCTCTCTCTCTCTCTCTCTCTCTCTCTCTCTCTCTCTCTCTCTCTCTCTCTCTCTCTCTCTCTCTCTCTCTCTCTCAGAGACAGACTCGCTAGTGGATCAGTCTTTGCAGGCGGCAATTGGATGAGAGGAAGCGAAGGCACAGCGAAGTTCTCGCTTCCTTTGCTCCCTGTGGTTCCAAGAATCTCGTCTTTAAGCGTACAGGGTGGAAATCTTCCTGAAAGGGAGGTGAGGGGGAGAGAGAGAAGCGAGGAAGACGTTGAAAAGGATGGTGGTTTTGGTGTCTCGGCATGGGAGGAGTCTGCAGCGGTACAGCTCCGGTCGCCGCCTTGTTGTCGGGTGTGTCTCGCGTGCTCTTCTTCTGTCTATCGTTCCTATCGACATGCTTATCTGACTCTGCATTTGACCCATTGAATAGAGCTCTATTCTGATGCTGCCTTGCAATTCTTGCTGATCACCAGATGCATCCCCTACAAGTTCAAGGAGGTGGACGAGCCATGCTCGGAAGACACCGAACCAGCAGTCGAGGTGCTCGTCGTAAGCTCTCAAAAGGGTCCTGAGCTTATGTTCCCAAAGGTTGATGCTCCTCTCTCTCTCTCATCTGATCTGCAAATCTTCTGTATCAGCCTATGCGTTATGATCAACCGCAAAGTCTTGCGTTCTTCCGACAGGGTGGTTGGGAGCTCGATGAAAGCATGCCTGAAGCAGCTTCCAGGGAGGCGTTCGAGGAAGCCGGAGTGCGTGGAAGCTTCGAGGTCAGCTCGCAGAGCTTGCGACTCCATAACCCCGACTTCCCTGCCATTGTCCCGCAAAACGTGGCATTTCACCGAACAGCTTGTTCCGGTTGCAGGGCACGCTTGGCAAATGGACCAGCAAGGGGGACGACAAGATCCACTTCATGTACGCGTTGAGAGTTACGGAGGTGCTGCAGCAGTGGCCGGAGATGGACGCCCGAGAACGGAAGTGGGTGAGTAAGAAACAAGCTTCGCATGCAGATCCTACACCGAGTACTGTGAGTTCAGCACCGACATTTCTTCAGTGATTTGGTGAACCAGGTGACGGTGGAGGAAGCAAGGGAAGTGTGCAAGCATCCATGGATGAGAGAAGCAGTGGATAAGCTGGCAGACCTTCTATCAAGTCCGAGTGGCCAAGAGATGAACGAACTTAGCATGGCGTACTAACAGCTCAGACCATTAAAAACAAAACATTCTTTTATTTTATTATTATTTTTTTATTATTATTATTTATAGAACAATGAGTTAGGATTCATCTCATCTACCTTAAATAAGGGATGGAAGCTGCATGTCGGTAGGAAAATATCCATGTTGTTCTTCGACAAATAGCTTTGCTGGATTGGTGTGTCTATATTTAATGTTTCAAAGAAATAGTGATTCCAATCAAAGATTACATAATTGGCAGATTTTGTTGGAGCTTTGAATACTAAACTTTCTCCGACTAAAACAGTGTTAATAACTTGATGTCGAACACTGGGAGTCGGTATGACTTGATCCTGTCCCCAAGGAGGATCAAATGTTAACAAACAGCTAATAAATTAAAAAAAAATAACGGAGCTAAAACACAGCTGAATAAATAAATCTAAAGGTGCAAATGGTCATCTGGGAATCGTCCTGTGCATACTATTATTGAGAATTCTTCCGATACCAATAAAATTGAAATGATGAAAAATCTATAGAGGCTAAAAGAAAGTTAAAGATAGAACGAGGGAATAGCAACGATTACAAAGCATCACAAAACTCGTTATGGGAAGAAATTTTTTAGTCTCCTCTGTTGGTAGAATATTATCACGTCATCTCAAAAATCATTCAGTATCACTGACTTGGCTTTCACTATAGAATAATGCCATATTATTTTAAGAATCAGTTTGTAAAGTATTAGCTTAAATGAAATCTGGTATGGCTCTAAAGAACCTATAAAAAGGGATTTATAAAACAAGAGAAAGTTAGTTTCAATGACAAATAATAGATAGATCCCTATGTCTCGCTTAAAAATTACGATACTCAAAAAATTCAATAGATAATCGGAAGATAAGTAAAAATAAAATAAAAACTTTAGAAGGAAAAAAAAAGGATAATCGTAAGTTTACAATGGCTACTCAATGAGTGTTGGGATGTTTGGCAAGCTTGTGCTCACTTTGTGTACAAACTTATGAATCCAAATAGGGTCTAATATTATTTTAAAGTTTCATCGATTCCTATCCCATCTGAGAGTTCCAAGGGGCATAAATGATTGATATTTTATATTGCACCACAAGTTTGAGAAATCAAGCCATGAGACATGAAAGTGAGGCAATTTTGAACCGCTCAATTCGACAAGTGATTGCTTATAGCTTTACAAATAACATAAGCTTACAAAACCTAAGAAAAACACATAAAAACTAGACATAATATATGTTGACCAATTATAAAAATAACATAACGACGAACGATCAATTGATAAAGGTGCTATAACCATGTGATGGTCATCTATGATAGATAAAAGGAGCTTCCTCGGGTCAAACAACCAAATATGTGCAATGACGTATTATATATAATACTAAATGGATAGTAATAATATCAAAATGATAAAATTATAGAAATATAAATAAAAGAATGATAAAAAAATTCTAAGTTATATATATATATATATATATACACGAAGAAAAAATTTACAATATATGTTTGAAAGTGTCAGCTAATCAAGGGTAGAACATTAGAGACATAGAGATTTATTGTAACATTTAGATATTCATGAATAAAAATGAGAAAATATATGATGGATTTTGTTTCAGATTTATTAAGGATATCTAGAAAGCATATATTTGGATCATTATTTCCTAGGTTAATCAAATATATACATTTCTTACCTATCAATATAACTTATTCTCTTCATAAACTTATATGTTTATATATTAATAAAATAATAAGTCTTTATAGTATTTAAAAATGATAGATATAAAAATAAATAAATAAAATAAAGGATATTATAATCTATAAATTGTCATGCCTCAACAAATGAAAGGATAAGTTATCTTATTCTTTCTCTTTATACATACATACATATATATATATACATATACATATATATATACATATATATATATATATATATACATATATATATATATACATATATATATACATATATATACATATATATATACATATATATATATACATATATATATATATACATATATATATATATACATATATATATATATATATATACATATATATATATACATATATATATACATATATATATATATATATATATATATATATATATATATATATATATACATATATACATATATAAAGTTTGAACTTGATATAAAAATCCAATTTAAGCTAATGTGGTAGAGTTGGTACATGGCTACTTATTAATCTAATTACAAACTTAAATGACTTGCCCTCTTGCTTCTCAACGGAAGTTGAAAGGGACATTTTAGGTATCCACTTGTGAATGAACGAATGCTTAAATTGTATAACATGAATAGTTAGTTTTTTTTTTTATTTTAACAACTGGTTGACTCTTCAAATTCACAAGAGCTAATTGGTGGTTTCAATTTTATGTTATGTCTTCTAAGTTGAGTTACTTGATGATATTATCATAATTATAAGGGCACTTTATTACAATCGGGGATATTAACATCTGATTCTTTGAAATAACTTGTCTGAATATTCATGAGCTTTATGCATTAGGTTCATTCTTCTTTTTATAAGACAAAGTTGTAAATATTTATATAAGATAGGATTTGTGAAGAGAAAAATATAATGTAAGAGGATCTATATATTCACACACAAAAAAAAAAAACAAACAAACTTGGGGAGCAATACATGAGTTGCTTCTTGACAGTGCCATCATTGCAGGACAAAGTGGAAATTGGGTGACCAACTTTACTTTGTAAAAAAGGGTTAGATTTGGTTGCATTGGTGATGGTTGGTTGGGTTAATCCAAAATTTAAATATTAATGATGTTTACAAAAATATATTTAAGTCAAAACCATACTACATTAGTTACTAAACAAACTTTTATTTCATATGTATGATGTACTTCACATTGTCAAATTGGATTTGATTCAAGATGGATTAAATTCAGGTCAAAAATGAGATTGGATGTTGGATCAAACCTAACCCTACCTGACCCACCCATTGAACAGGTTAGATCAGACATAACAACTATTGATTGCCATCACTGCAAACATTTTGTTGGAACTCAAATCATCAAGAAACCAGGACAGAAACCTCACACATCAAATCCTAACTCACTCAACTTAGCAATCTTATCTTCTCCTTTGGAGATCTTTGTTCTATGTTTCACTTAGTCCAGATGATCAAGTTGGCATCTGCACTTCCCCATGTCCAGGCTGAGTGAATCTGTGGGAGGTTGTGGACTCCTTTAGCAATTAATAATGTTGCAGTGGTGGACAATTCATTTGACCTTATCCTTTAGGATGATCATATGTCTGTACCTTGTAATCCAGCCACTGATTTGGGTTGGTGGTATTGGTGTCAGACTCAACCACTTCAAGTGCTAGTTTATAAAGCACTAGTGCTTTGGGGTTCTTTCCACCACATGTTGATCTCCCTCATACCTGAGAGTTTGTCCTGAGCCAAAGATTAGATGAATGTTTGGTCAATCTGGCTCACCATCCCCACTGTTTGAATGAAGGGTGTTGGTCACTTAAAATGAAAATGGTCAACTTATTGACCCATCCAATATCATTTTCCACCAAGCCAGATGTCAAAGTTTCATAGTCCAAATGAGGCCAACTTGGAATTCCTCCACCCACCCACCCACCCACCTACAAATCATCTCCTCCACATACTTGTAACAAAATGAAGTAAAATCCTTCAAAAATGGTACGTATGATCAATACTAGTCTTTGTCTTTGTATCATCAAAACCATGCTTCAAATAATGTGCTCTATAATACACATGTTTGGTCAAAAGAAAATGATGTTCAGACCGTCTCACTCTCTTTCTTCCTCTCGCTATAAATAGAAGTGACCATAACACAGCAGATTAGGAATGTGATACCAAAGGAGGATTTGGGTCTAGAAATGGAGAAGATGAAGCAAAGCAACGGAGGAGGAAGACAACAGGGATTCGAGCAGCGACGCGGCGTTCCAATTCACAGCCAAGTCTGGAGGATCAAACAAGAAGATGAGAAGATGGAGGACCAGCTTCGGCCGAAGATGTTCGAGAGCAGGCCGGCCGTCTTCCAGGAGCTGAGGAGGCAGCGGTCGCGGTCGCCGCTGGGAATGGTCAGTCGAGAGATTTCGGTGGGGGAGTAACATTAGATCGACTGCAAACTTCTAACCCTTCTTTTTTTTTTTTCCTCTCTCTTTCTCTTTTCCCAACTTATGTAAATAGTTATGTTGGATTTCATCTCGTTTCATGGTTTCTATGTAATCATACGTGACATGTTTTGTGTGAGGTTTTTGATTTATCTCAAACGTAAGTTGAATCAAAAACCTTGATCAGATAGTTTTTGTCTCAAAGAACAAACGATGAAAGTGGATTTCTGATAAAATCCTTATCAGTCAAGCTAACTAATGTCTTTATAAAAAAGTGGGAGTCTGGATGAGGTTTCAATCGAATCCTCAATCTTTGATAAGTGAATTTGATATCACTGTCAGAATAATACTTTAGGTGAATGATATTTTAAATCCTCTCCTTGTAGTTGTTGATAAGTGAGTTTAGAATCATACCACTAAATTAATATTTTAGGTGCAATAAATGTTGATGACAATGAAAACTTTTAGGATGCAAATTTGAATCAAGAACTGTATGATTTATTGATAAAAAATATATTATGCAACTATCAAAAGAAGAAAGTCAATCTGAATAATTCTTTTTTTTTTTCATTGGATATGCTAATTAGAGGTGTCTTGATGATAGAATCCAACAAACAAAATCTACTCTCCTTGTATACAAAAGAACAAATTGCGACATCTTACAAAGATAGAGAGACAGGTCTTATGAGTGCCTTCTTGTAAGAGTTCCATAACCATGCCATTATATCAACTGTACAATCATATCAATATTACTCTCGCATCAATGAAAAGCTAAGACTTTGATTCTCTTTATCAGTGGAAAATGACATTGGCATGCATCACCTCATTCTGATCATTAGAAAATTAATGTTAAATGAACATCTAATTAAGAACTAGATTTTTGAATTGAGAAATAGCTTGAACATCAAATTTTGTTATTTTTTATTTGAAAAAGATAGAGT
The DNA here is from genome assembly GCA_024322285.1 of Musa beccarii. Classification (NCBI taxonomy): domain Eukaryota; kingdom Viridiplantae; phylum Streptophyta; class Magnoliopsida; order Zingiberales; family Musaceae; genus Musa; species Musa beccarii. The sequence continues at coordinate 8,334,480 of CM044397.1, read as the reverse complement.
AACATGCTCAGATGTCCTCTAAATTACAGATCTAAAATGAAATGGAGAAATGTAAGTCCTAAAAAGGACTTGTTACAGAAAACACCCAAATGATAATTAAAGCTAATACACTCGTTGTGTTGATGATTCCTATGGCTGTACTGCTTGAAGATGGTGCTGAAAACAAGAAACAATTAGTTTCTTAGCATTCCTCTATCATTGAATTTGCAACAACATACACAAGAAATTAAACCACTTTCCTAAGATCAGAATAAGTTATTCTTGCTCATCCAATACATAACTTAAATGACAAATGAAAAGGACAATACATTGCAACAATACTAATCAATCTGACTCGACTTGGAGAACATGCACAGAAATTTGAAGTTTAATAAATTATGAATGTAAATTATCACTCAGATGAGTGCATTTCTGTGTCTCAAGTAGTTCTTTTTTCCGAATAGCTAAATGAATTCGTGTATATCTTTCAAATTCACTTGAAGCTTTTATATTTCCATTCATTATTATTAAGAAAAAAGTTAATCTTAAGATACCATCTTAATTAGGTCCAAGTAATATCATGAAATTAATCATCATGGCTTGTCTAAGTTTCACAATGGCCAAGACTCTAGAGTTGTTGCCTCGTTCATTATCTCCGTAACAAGTATGCAATTATGAGTGAAGAGCAAGTAAATGCATAAGCTGAGCTATAACAAGCCAGCTTTGATTTAAAAAAAAAACACAAACCAAAAATCCATTTAATTCCAAATCAATATTATTCGGATCAAATGCTATTAACAAAAGTTGACTAAAGTAAAGAAATATAATGCACATTAAATTCTAATTGGATGTGTCTGATACATGAAAAAAAATACACATACATGTACATGTGTGTGTAAATACATATTTTATATATATATATATATATATATATATATATATATAAATAAAACTAGCTCATGAAAGACCATTTACCTTTAGGAGTTGAGGATGGAGGCGATGAGACATGAGGTGGCATGGGATTTGGTTTTGGAGCATCTGCAGAAGTCATGAAAAAGTTTAATAAAGCATATAAGTATACTAATTGTATTAGTGATCACCAAGTTAGGTAAGAAAAACAGCGTGTATACTTATTTTACACTTGGAGTTTAGAATTCTGGAAATGATCGCTTTGTTTAATTTTGATTAATATTTACAATGAAAATTAAAATTATGCACAATAAAACATTGTCATCTCCTAATTATTTGCTATCATTGTGTGCTAGAATATTTAGTATGTGAAACAGGAAAGAGAAAAATCTGAAACCTGAGAGAGATATTTTTAGATAATCCATGATTTTTTTTTTTTTGTGGTTTATGCCAAGTTATCGGGCATAAAAGAGTCTGGGAGAATTCAACAAAACTAATGTTTGATTTGTCATGCAGCAATAGGTATGGTCAAATCAAATTATTTGGTTCTAAAGTTTCTTTCATGCCAATTGAACTACAGATGGTGTAAGATCTGGCCAGATATGGAAAGAAATATATCAAAAGATTAAATGTGGGATGGGATTTATGGCCTACCTTAATTATGAATGAATTAGAATCGAAAGATTGTATTTGGTGGAAAATGATTTCCTTTCTCTGACTATAGAGATCTAATGAGATTAAAATGGAAAGACTGGATTATATAGGGATCCATTTGGTGCAAAATCATTTGCTTACTTTATTCTCTCTTTGTTTAGATAAAATCCTCATATTTTTCTATCCATGTCCAAATCTATATATTCAAATCTACCCCTTTTTTTTTGGACAGTAATATTGAACTTACCATGTTTTAGGATTCTTGAATAAAGATGCACCTATACATTTCTTGACTTATTTAGGGGGGACATGAACTCACCCACTGCATGTTTGCCGCATCTCCATATGATATTATATAGATCAAACATACAAACAAGAACAAAAGACTATAACCATCCTTTTAATTTTTAGTTAAAGCAAATTATTGATATGTTGATTTCATATTAGGTTAAAATCTACGAGTATCCAAACATCATTTAAGTTTATGCAATGGCAAAAGAGTTAGAAACACTGTATTAGGAATCCGATAACAATAGCAAATATTTAAGGGGAACAGCTAACAATCTACCTGAAGAAAACTTGCACTTTGTGACGTCCGGCGCCTTCAATCCGCAGCGCGGGGGAAACCCCAGGATTTGGGACTGCGAGATGTTGAGCGACTCGAGGAGGTGGTCGTCGAAGAAGAGTTTGCAGAGGCATTCGATTTCCTCATCCAACGCGTTCCCCAGGGGAACGCAGCAGGCGGCGGGCGGCTTCTCCTGGGACCCCAGGTAGTCCAGGCAAGGCAGTAGTTTCCTCACGCACGGCGGCACGCCGACGTCGGTGTAGCCATCGGAGACCTCCATGGAAGCCCGGAGAGAGAGCAGGAAGAGGAAGCAGATGAGGAGGTCCTTGTTGGACGCCATTATGGGCCTATCGAAAGGTCTGTGCCGCAGCCGAAGTATGATACACTCGCGGTTATATAGAGGGAGTGAGGGGGAAAAGGTTATTATTATTATTATTATTATTGTTATTATTATCCTTCTAATATTAATTATTATCCATATATGCCGTTTTCAGTTACATGCACCCAGCAAATCCTTAAAGAGAAAAAAAAAGATATATAATTACCCAAAAAATGGCTCTAATATCAACATTGAATTATAAATGCTGACGTAGAATACTATTATATTATATAATTATTTATTTTTTTAAAAAAACAATTGCCACCTAAACTAAAAAACATTTCCATTATTATTGTTAACAGAGTACTTAATCTACAAAATAGTAAAGAAATCATTTGTGTGTTAGTGGAATCAATATTAGGTATTTCTTGAAATGTGCACGTGATTCGTGTTACGTTATGTGGCCAACTGTTCTTGCCATATTATTGTAGCTCTAATTTTACATTATTTTCCCCCTCTTTTTTTTTTTGTTGGTGAATCTCACTCACCTATATCTTGATTTTAGTGGACGTTAATAATCTCATCGGCTAATAAGCACCGGTCATAATCTCAGTTGATTGTACTAACCTTTTAAAGATACTTTTTTTGAGACTGTTAAAAGAATTTTATGTAGTTTAGAGTTTAAAATTGGATACTCGAAGTTGACATCATCAACTAATATGAGTAACTCGCGAACTATAGACACTAAGAGTTGCAGGATGTTTATAGTGCCATGCTTCAACTCCCATCCGAACTAAAGGCCTTGCAATTTTGGAAGCTTTGATTCGGACAAAGACAAAGCATATACAATGTTTGCATAGCCTCTAACTCACAATAATACTAAGCTTTTGCTAATATTTTTTTCCTTAGCTTTTGAACTAGATTTATTTTCATTCCCAGGAATGAAAATGATATTTGTTCTTGGCTCTCGAATCGATTTGCCAATCACCTGGGGACAAATATAATAATTATTATATATTTCAAAATAGATTAGGTTCGAATTATAATATTCATGGGGTTTATTTGGGACCAAGTGTAGTTATTAGAATTTAAGAGGGCATATTTGAAAAAAAGAAAGATGTTTTAGCACATGTTTTCGACTTCTTTTTCGGGAAAGGAATTCTTTATCTTAGATCTTCGTATTTGAATAAAATTTTCATATATAAATATTATAAATTTTAATTTTATGACCTAATAAGATGAGGATGGAAGAATAAACTAGGATGGGAGTATATTTCATTATCATATGTATATGTGACGAGGATGCGCAGAGTATTTCTCAATTGTCTATTGCCTCGTTAATATACGAGTCTAAATGTTATTTAGATTGGATTGAGTTGAGCGTCAGCGAAATCGATTATAAACTATTTAGTTCAATTAAATTAAATAAGATAATATCAATATTCAACGGTGACACCGCTCCTCTGTAATTTAATAATTTTATTATATATAAAAATTGATATTATTAATTAATTTTGATAGTAATTTTTTAAAAAAAATATTAAATTAATTAATTAAGAGAATATGAAAAACTCATGAGTCCTCTAATAGAATTTTTATAGATGGGGAGAAGGATTGGGAAGTACTCTTGCCTTGGTCCTATTTTGTTGACATTGATAATCTTGATTTGTTTGGGGTAAAATTAAAAAAAAAAGGGAGAAAGAGACGATGAAAACAAAATAATTATGCCACGGTGTTGTACTGTGTGAGAAAAATAAATAAAAAGGAAGAGAGGGAGAAAGAAAAAAAATATCTTGGACGTCTCGTTTTTATACTAAAATAGTTAGTTTAAATTTTAAAAATATATTTATATATGCTTTTGAATTCATAAGATTATGCATCAATTAATCTTAAATCCTCGAATGTGACAATATCTTATAAAGGATAAAAATAAATAATTATTATTGAGAAAATAAAATGAATGAATCTTGATACTAATGATTTAGGAAAATAGGAAGAATATTCACTCTTCTGTCAATTTTTTAATAATCCACGGTCAAGATAAGTATTGATGATTCTTCTTGGTTTTTAAATTTAATAATGTAATATGATTTGAAAGTGTTTGAATTATTAGCTTTTAAAAATAGCTATGTGAATATTAATTTTGTTTAAAATTATTAAAAAATAATTTAATTATTAAAAAAATTAGGACACTTTGTTTAAAATTATTAAAAAATATTTATTTTTAAATATTATATTATTTATCATATTTGAAATAATATACAAGGATTTATGCATTGAAAGGTTTTGTTGATGTGTTATTTAAGTGATATTCAATTGCTTAATCGGTTTGATTATAATATTAACAATACAAATATGAATTATACATTAATAGGACTAGTTTTTTTTTATCATAACATAAGGATTAATGTGCTACATACACCATAAAAGTTAAACATAGTCCTAAACCTTGTCATGGGAATACAGTATAACCATAGTCGTTAACACAATGGATTTTGTTCTGATACGTGCCTTTAGTTATAGTTATGATTATAAATTTAAATATGAATTCATAATAATATTTATACCAATCCATGGTTAGTTAATATTAATCTTTTATGTTAAAATTATTTATATTCACTTATGTTTTTATTATAAAAATATATTTCATGATTATGTTCAAAACTTATCTCTTGTTATGCTACAAGTTATGTTTGGATATTTATATAAGCATAAATGATTGTTTCACATGTGTGTGTATTTAAATATATATATATATATATATATATATACGTATAAAGAAGGTACATATTTAATAAAATATTCTTTATAATAAGTATTACCAGTATATAAGTTTTGGTGTTTGCTCTCATGTTGATTTGCTTTCGCTTGTAGGAATTAAAATGTGTTGCTTTTAGAATTTCTATCTTATAAAACTAATAATGTAATAAATATATGTTTGAATGTTATGCGGTGAGTTTTATAAAACAAGTGAAAAAAGGATAAAGGATTTTAATATTGGGAAATGCGTTGAAATTTGGAGACGCAGATATAATTCCATGTAACATCTTATCGTCACCGATGGCAGTTTGGTCCGGTAGAACAGTTCGTGAGATAAACTTGCCGAAAGTAAACTGTTTCATGTAATCCATCGAATCGATTTCTAGGGCGTTAGATGTGCTTGGTTCATACGCCACCTCTTGCCCCGCCCAATCTCGAGTCCTCAGTCTCCCCCCTTTCCTAGCCACTTTGTCTTCCTCCACTCCTCTTCGTGTCTGCCGGCGAAAGCTCTCGGATGCGACAAGCGAAACACGAAGCGTAGCGAGAACGGCAACCTCCGGTTTGTTCCGTGCGATGGATGCGATCGGGGTGCTGTTCGGAGGATTTCCGGTGATGAGCCCCCTCTGAACCCCAGTAAATGGAGGCCAACCAGCGGTCCTCGAGGCCTCTTCAGCTCCACCCCGCCCGAGTCGCTGTCCTCGATCTCTTCAACCTCTATCTTGGCGTAACCTACCTAACCGAACACTCTCACTCTCTGAGTCTTTTTTGTTTCTAGGTCCATCGATGGGCTCTCTCCTTCTGATGAAACCTTTTGTTTGCAGAGGAACGGCCGGCAGAGATCGGAAGACCGGTCTCCCGAGGCCTCGTAAGTTGAAATTATACCCTTTCTTACGAAGATTCGATTTATGGTTAGCGTCTTTGAGGCAGCACTGAAATAAATGGAAATGAGGATATCGAATATGGCCTAGGGCTTTACTTTTATATATAAAAAAAACTAGGAGTTAGCTAAGCTCTTGGTCGCTAATGGTGCTTTATGGCGACGAAAATAAAATATTGTGAAATGATGTTTCGTGCACGAGGAATTAGGAGTCAAACGTTACTTTTAACGTATTTGGTCAGTGACACCGCTGTTTGGAGCCAAAAATAGGCAATTAGGTGAGTGGGTTTTGCTAGATCTTTAATATTGTTTGTGCCATGTGTTGGCATGTATAAGTGCTTTAGTTTTATACAAATTATGACTTTTTTGATGAGTGATTGGTGCTCTTTGGTGCTAGCAATGGCCATTTTGTGCTTAAATTTCAGCAGGAAGATTCTAGGGTATACAAAAATTCTTTTGGTAATTCATCAAATATTTTCTTCTTTTTTCGTTCTAGCCCGAGCTTTTCTTAAGATAGAGCAGATTCATTAACTATTGTAGTGGTTAATGTGTTTTTGGTTCTGGTTATGATGTTGTATTGGTTTGGCTGATTGTGTGGCTTATGTCTATGTTAGAAACAAATTACAGAAGAGGGTCACCGCTCCTCACGGGGAGCTTCCACCGCGTGATGAACAGTTTATATTGGATTTTGAGCAGTTGCAAGGTCAATTTCCAGTGCGTATCAGAATCTTTCTGCTACCTTTGCAAATGATTTTGTTTCGTTGACAATGACTTGTAACTAACTGTGCTTACACTATTGCACTTCAGGATCCGGAGCAACTGCGTACAGCCACGGAAACAGTTATTATGTCTCTTGTTGTGCAGTGCAGCAGTCATGTACCTCAATCAGAATTTATTCTTTTTGCGATACGGAGCTTGTGCAGCATAGGCTATCTGAAATGGGATACATTCCTTCTTTCACTCCTTTCTGCAGTTTCCGCTGCAGAGGCAACACTTGCGCAGGGTACTCCAGCAACACCAGGTGTGTTGTCTACTGGGTTGTCATCATCTTTAATTATGTTTCCACTTTTCATCATCTACTGCTAACGTGTCACCTGCTCCAAACCTCCATGCTTCTAATCCAGCTTCTCCATTAGCAACTATTCATGGTGTCAGCTCTCCTGCCCAATCTGCTACTGATCAATCCGCTGGGGCCACTCTTTCACCGGTTAAACCATCCGAACTCTCTGGTTCTGGGCATCAGAGTATAACAAGGTCCGGTCAGATGACAAGAGGAACTACTATGGGTTCTCTCCGTCAATTCTCATGCAAGATTATCTTAGCTGGACTAGAATTCAGTCTAAAGCCAATTACGCATGCAGAGATCTTGAGTCAGATGGTGAATTGGTTGGTTAATTGGGATCAAAAGCCTGTGGGATCAGATGACAGTGATGACAAGAAGGCCTGGAAGCCTGAGAGGCCTGTGCATGAGTGGATGCATACATGTTTAGATGTTGTATGGAGGTTGGTGGATGAAGATAAGTGCCGCATTCCCTTTTATGAGCTTCTTCGCAGCAACTTGCAATTCATGGACAATATTCCTGATGATGAGGCAATGTTTGGCATCATTCTGGAAATTCACAGGAGAAGAGATATGGTTGCCATGCACATGCAAATGTTGGATCAACATCTTCACTGCCCTACCTTTGCCACTCATAGGTTCATGTCACAATCCTATCCAAGTATAACCGGTGAATCATTGGCCAGTGTTCGTTATTCTCCCATCACATATCCTAGTGTTTTAGGAGAACCATTGCATGGAGAGGTGAGAAATCTGCTTTTTCTTTCAGCATAAAATCATGCATTTTGTAGCTTGTTTGCAGCATAACATGCTGTTCTATGCTTGCAAAATGAAAGACACATTTCTCTTTTTTGTCTCAAATTTTTCTTTGTGGTTGTCCCATCAGAGATGGAAAAAGAACAATTCATACAATTGATGAATCTTGTTTGATGCCTACTTGTTTTCTTGTGATCGGTCTAATTGAGGTTCTTTAACCATGTGCTAAATTAAAATTGAAGATATGGTTTTTAAAGATTCAACAGCGGACCAAAAATGTCAGACCATCTAATCATATAACCCTGACATTCTGTGAGACAGTATGACTTCTAGGTTTGACACCTATGCTTAATTTGTTATGGCAAAATGCTATGTGGATTTCATGTCATACTCTTTAGTACGATGACTTAGCATCTAAGAACATATTTCAACTGTGTCGGGAGTACGAATTAGGACATAAAGTCATAAAATACGACTTCAAGGATCTTGTCAACTGAATTTTAACTTGTAAGCTATAAAGTTGAATTAGCTGATAGGATTTCACATAAGAAAGATGAAATAGTTTGAATTTCAAGGGCGATTTGTTGCCCACAATCAGAAATTTATGGCAAACATATGTTGAACAGTTGCATCTACAATTGTTTGGTTTCCTATGAATAAATTTACACTTGCAATTCATTAGCTTAATTCTTTGGACTTTTGCAAATTGGAAGAATAGGGAATGCAAGCTGATAGAGTGAGGCTACCCTTCTCAATATGTCAAGAAAAAGAGGAGGAATTGGGTTCATTGTTGAGAAGGGAGAAAGATAGGGGAATAGGGAATATGGATGCAGAAAGTTTGGAGAAGAGAGAGGATTAGAAAGAATTGGGGGTTGTTTTGTAGGTACACCCTCTTAGTTAACTTACCAAGTTGCATCCCACCTGAGGAGCAAGTTATCAAACATCACGCAAGGTCGAAATATTGCATGCACAAGTCTAGAGATCATAGATGCAGGCAACCATACTTCCCTTGTTTTCTTGTGTCGTTGAGAAATAAAATTGAACTCTATGTTTTCTGGAAATATTTTAACATTATAAGCTGTATGATCTGGATCTAGCAATTTTATTAATTTGATGAAATTTGAAGGTTTCAAGAGTTCATGGTTGTCGATCAAGGGTTTTCATGATGTCTCAAAGGAGCTTCCTGTTTGGAGGGTTTCCATCAATATTTAAAAGATAATATGATTGGATGATAGTATCTGCCAACAGTCTTCAAATTTTGATCTTACATGTTAATTTCTATAGGTGGAAATCTGACTCAGATTACATACGTAAGAGTAGTGGATTTTGTAGAACTTTTCTTGAGTGAAGCATTGCTTATATTTAAATGTTTGAACAGATGAAAATAAAATGAAATGTATTTTATAGATATATGTTTAATACATGAAAAAGGTAAGGTTATATAAGGATTGGAAAAATAAAAAAAAGTAGTTACAAGTAATATTGTAGAAGATGATTAAGGTATCATGATTTTAACGAAATCAGTCAACTACTGTCTATCTGATTGTTGAATCTTCTTAGGTTATATGGAATTGTCCACCCATCCAACAGCATAATTTGGTGTCTTTATTAGGTGCCAGACACATTTACAGTGCCACAAGTGATAGTTTAGATGGGGACTGTGGTGATGGTCTATGATTATTTTCTTTTGGAGAGTAGGGAAATTGGAAGAGTTGGAAGGAATTACTTTAGCAAAAGATGTAGTGGCTGGTGCTGCTTACTATGAGTTTTGCCTGGAGTTGTTCCAAGTATTTTTGTTGCTGTGGAACACTTAAAGGAGAACACCTTATTGCTGTTTGTAATGCTATATTGTATTTGCAATTACTCTAAACAATAGATCATGCTGATCAGATATATAATTGGGAAATATAAATCATCATCTTGTTGCATTGAGACACAAGAATATCACTTTACTGTTGTCTTACAGCTTATCGCTCCAATTGACAGGATCTTGCTACATCTATTCCCAAAGGGAGTTTGGACTGGGAACGTGCTTTGCGTTGTCTAAGACATGCTCTTCGAACAATTCCATCACAAGATTGGTGGAGACGTGTACTTCTTGTTGCCCCTTGTTATAAACATCAAGCTACACAGGCATCAACCCCCGGTGCTGTTTTTTCCCCTGAAATGATTTGCGAGGCTGTTGTTGATAGGACAATGGAACTATTGAAGATCACAAACTCAGGCAATACTATATCAACTTGTATTATTTTGCAAACCCATAACTAATTCAACAAGTAATTGATTTCCTTCTCTCCAGGTATATAACTTAGCAATAACTTGATATATCAGGCAAGGTTTGTCATACTGTAACATACTGCCCGGTACAGATTGTACATATCGGTTTGACAAGGGACTGGTATGAGTGGTTCATACCAGTCTGTTAGTATGTCCCACTGTACTATGTGTCGGTACGTTGCTATGGTTTGGTATGTACTGTACCAACAGCCGATTGGTACACCGGTATGGACCAGGAAGGTAGACCATTTTAGCAGGTGACATGCATATTGGATTATGACTCTAACAGCTACTAAAGTATGAGGAGCTTCTATAGTTGTATATTCTTTACACACTTCAAATATAAACATTTTTTTTATTTTTTATTTTTCAAATTCTTTGTTGTGCATGTCATGATGTTGTCTCGAACTCTCGATTAGTACCTTGCTGCTGAAATTTCAGTTTCAATTGAGGACCAAATTGTTGTCTTTATTCAGTTATACTGACATTGAATTATTGATGATATTTTTTGGCTGGTTTGAACATTTATATTTAATTTTTATGATGGCAACTTGGCAAGTCAATGGCTATCTGCATTGGGTTCACAATTTTATGAGTGTAATAATGAAAGAAATGCAGTAGAACTTGAATAGTAGATATATTTAGTTTTTTCAGTACTTCCATAGAAAATGCTGCATCTGGTTTAGATTTTGTGCATCTTATGTCTTTATATACTTGTTGCTAGTTGTATGTTAGGACTTCCTGTGCCTTATATTTTATGCCACAAGTTCATTAGTTTGTTCTGTCTCTTTATCAAGTTATGCTATTTGCAGATGCTATATCTATCCATGCTTTTTTTTGGTGGTTTTCATGTTCTTGTTTGGCATTGGCAGAAACACAGTGCTGGCAGGAGTGGCTTATATTTGCCGACGTATTCTTCTTTCTTATGAAGAGTGGATGTATCGATTTTCTTGATTTTATTAACAAGATTGCCTCTCGAGTCACAAAGGGTGACCAACAGATTCTTCGCAGTAATCATGTGACGTGGCTGCTTGCGCAAATTATTCGCATTGAGATTGTGATGAATACATTGAGTTCAGACCCAAAGAAGGTGGTTTTAGTGCATAAATCTGTTGTTCTCTGTATTTTTTAAGTCTTGAAAGGAGTTAATGCTTGTCTCCTTATATTTTTATGTTATCTTTTTTGCTTTTCTAAAAAATATTTTACTTCTAAATTCTAATACAACAATTATAGTTAAGATTTTAGTGAGCTTGCTGGATCTCTGCATCTCATTGATTGAAACCAACCTTTTGTATGCCTATATTAGCTCATATTCAGTCACTTGCTTGGGCATATTGTTGAAAAGATAAGGTCATGCCTGTGCGCATGGAACCATGCTATCGACATCAAATCAACAAAATCTTGGATGATCTGGCATACACAGAATTGACTGTGCTTTCTTTAGCTATTGCCTATAATTAGTTGTATATTTACTTTGGAGCAGAAATGACATGTACAAGCAAGTACTTTATTCCATGGCTTGTAGCAATCTTTTCCATTATATGTCAGGTTAGTCAGCATGCTTTTTGGCCTTTTACTGTCCATCTAGACATGTTAATGCCAAAATGCCTTGACACATGATCAGCGTTGTCTTGGTAAAAAGGTGTGGTTCAAGTACAATGAAGTGCTCACATGTAGATGGTAGTATATAGCATTTTATGTGTTGCTTGAGTGTTCAAATCTTTGTAAAACAGATACTGTTAATTTACATCAATAATTTAGGTTTATATTTTTCTGGTTCTTGTCAGGTGGAAACTACAAAAAAGATCATTTCATTTCATAAAGAAGAAAAAAATATTGATCCAAATAATGTCAGCCCTCAGTCAATTCTTTTGGATTTCATCAGTAGCAGTCAGACTTTGCGTATTTGGTCTTTCAACTCTTCAATTAGAGAATATCTTAACAATGACCAGCTTCAGAAAGGAAAGCAAATAGATGAGTGGTGGAAGCAAGTAACCAAAGGTACTTCTGTTTAGAAGTGTGCTTGGATGAATTTATTAATTTTTATTTTCTAATACTGATGGTTATTCATTTTTATTTTCTAGTACTTCTATTCTGAGGATTATTCATCTTCAGTATGCAAGACTTGGAGAATGATATGTACACCTAAAGTCTCTTTTACATGTGACGTTTTGAAGATAAAATAAGCTTTTTGTCTTTCATAACCACATCTATCATCAGGATGTTTTTAAAGTTTAATCTATAGGTATTTTTGATTTCTGAAACATTTATGACAGGTTGAAGTCAAATGAGGAATTTTCATTTTTTGTCATTGGCAAATATATGTGAGAAGGGTGCCAATAAGGAAGGTTTAAGCCATATTTATTCTCTCATGGTTTTGTAGACAATGTACAGAAGGCAACTGGCCCAAGCTACTTCAAGAATTCTTTTGAGTTACTTCCCTCATGCAACATTGGAAAATTTGCAGTTTAATCCATATAAAGTTGAATGGCAATCTGCTGGATGTATGAGATAAAGCCTGAAATTGTTTGATGATATGAATTGTTGGTGTGAATGCACAATATTTATGCTATTGGTGGAATGTTTTAGACATGGATGTTGAACCATAAGCATGTCTCCATGAACCATGTAAAGTTTGAGTCATATAAATATGCATTAGAAAATAACTTGTCTTTTGCTAGTTGCATTTAGGTAGAAAAGGATTTGGTCTGGTTGCTGTAACATTCTTATCTTTATTTAACATGTCAAATGAGTCTTGTTAAATCTAGGTATGATTCAATTTGTGTATTAACCACCTTGGATTACAGATTTCTGTCTTTATGATTTTAATGTTCATCACTATTTTGAGGTTTTCTCTCATTAAGATTTTAATTTAAGTTGTATTAAATTAAATTCTTCTGAACTTGTGGAGATTGGGTTGGTGGAATTTGTGGGAATATATGGCTTATGATTCAGGGTCACAAATTAGTTGCTGGGGCCAGAATAGTTATCACTTAGCACTGTAACTTGTGTCACCAGCCAAATACCCAAAGAAAAGGTCCAGTTTTTTTTTTTGTTTTTTGCAGCCAAAATAGAGATTCCAAAGAAGTACTTGAAAATTGTAATACATACCTTGCGCTCTGTTCAGCTTCTTCTGTGGTCTCCCTTTATTATTAATAGACATTATGCTCCTGCTCCTTGGACTAAAATTGCAACTCTTTGGTCTATTATATTTGCATCAGTTATCTGTGATTCTTTTGAGTTTTTCATTTTATGGATGCCCTTATTCCCTTCTTCTCTTCTTTTTCTAGTTTTTACTCACTCTTGGGTTTAATATTGATTCTTTCAATTTAGTAGAATAGTTTTTTAAAATATTAGCAAAAACCTGTGACATAAGTTATTTGCAATTTTGTTCAGATTGTTTCTTTAAAATATCTGTTATTTCATGAATATAGCTAGATATTTAATTTATATATTTAACAAGCCTAACTACTAATACTGATATAGAGCGTAAATCTTTGGTGCTCTCTTTGTTCTATTTACCATGTTAATCTTGTGTGCCTGGTCATGATTCTATTATCGACATAACTTTTTATGTCATCTGTTCTCGAAATGAAAAATCTTACTATCTATTTGTATGCTTTTCTATTGATTGAAGCAGCTTATAACCTGATATTCTTAATTGAATTCCTGAACAAGGAGTTCATCTGTCAAAATTAGAAAATACTGGGAGGTTCGGTGCAACATATGAACCATTTTTTAGCATTTTTTAATCCATCATATAGACATGCAAAATAAGTTCTCATTCTACTTGATTTAGTTTACATCTTTTATAGTTTTTTCCTCAATATTTAGTTTCAGGGGATCGTATGATGGATTTTACGAGTTTAGATGATCGATCAATGGGCATGTTTTGGGTTCTCTCATTTACTATGGCTCAACCAGCTTGTGAAGCAGTTATGAACTGGTTTACATCAGCTGGAGTAACAGATATTTCACAAGGACCTAATGTACAGTCCAATGATAGGATGATGATGATGCGTGAAACTTTTCCTCTGTCAATGACATTACTTTCTGGCTTGTCAATCAACTTATGTCTAAAGCTTGTGTTTCAGCTTGAAGAAACCATATTTCTTGGCCAGGTATGACAACATGATGTATATTGCTTGGCTTATCTTCTTCTGAAGTAATATTTCTTCCCATAGTTATTTATCATGTACATGATGCTATTTGTAGTGTAGCACTAATAACTAATAAGTAATTACTAGTTCTTTTCGTTAAACATGGAAGGGAGATCAATTTTCCTTATTTTGTTAGAGTTGAATTTTCAATTCAAATTTTCGCTAAGCTACAGTAAGTATAACTTGTTTCAGGTCAGAAAGGTGGAAAAACAAAAACCTTGTTTGAAAATGGTTCTTACAGAGTGTATTTATCACCTATAACCTTGGAATCATCACTTAGACCCTTTGAAGTCTTGAAATGATTCACATTATTTAGAGAAGAAAATCCAGTTACCCTGATTTTAAGTAAAGCCTTTCCAACCAGTACTAGCATGTCTATTTCCATACTAAAGAATAGTTTTGTGAATAATGCACATGATATTTTAAGTTTTTATTAATGCATTTCCTAGAACTAGACTTTGCAGTTAACTAGTACTCAGAATTTGGATAAAGTCTAAGTGTAAGGATTAAGACATCAATCTTTTACCTCAAAATTGAATGTGGAAGCTCCAAATTGAATATTAGCCCCATTTGTGATCTGCATCATTCAAAAAACTTTCAAACTAAAATTCATGTGATTCGGATATGCTTTGTATGTTTATCAAAAATGACACATAAAGGCCAGTATAAAATATGTTTGTGCATGACAAATATAATCGAGACTGCTTTTTAACAGATTGACCGTGATCTAAATATATATTGTTGATCAAATCAGGTTCTATATTATGTCCATAAAATAGCTTAATATCTCCTCCACTCAATGTATATGTTAGGGTCTATGAATAATATGATTTTTATTTATGATTTTTTTAACATCATTGGTCATATTCAATTGAGCTGCTCTTTGTTTTGGTGTCTCCAGGTTTGTTTTTGAGGTAATATGATGGATTTTAAATTCTCCTGACAGGGTTCTAGCTCAATTCAATATTAATTAGAAATATAAGCATTGAAAAATGGATATGGAAATGATTAATTGTACTTGCATGACTGTTTGAACCTGCTGACTAATATGTGGTTGTTGCTTTTTGAAATATATTTCTAGAATCTTTTCCTTGTAAATGACTTGTTTGCTGTTCATAATAAATTCAAATTGTCTTGTTTCTATGCAGTGTGATATTGCAATTCTAAGAAAATGAATCCTGCTTTAAAGCCATATGTTGAAGAGGATTTAAGATTATGTGAACTCTTTAACTTCTAGATTTATTAAGGTGCATGAAAAGGTTAATGAGATTTCAATTAGATAATAATTCATGGTTGTCAAACTCTTAAATGTCCATAACAGCAGTCCATCAAAACTCAATCATGAATGTCTTTCTTGTGTGCTTATTGTCTCTGCAAGTAATATTTAAGCACCAGATACTGTGAAGGACTATTAGTTTTATAAAAGGAAAAATAATCTCTAATATTTTTTTTTGAAATTTACATCTGCAACTGCCTGCTGGTTTAACTCTAGGGTACTTGGGATTATTTTCCAAATTTAACTTTTCATCAAGAAGGAAATTTGTAAAAAATTGAAGATGATTTTTTGTTTTTATTCTCTTGTTACTCTTGGTTCCTATCTTCCTCAGTCTTTTGTGCTGAAAAAGGAAATGGTAACATTTGTTAAAGGTGAAATTTTAAATTCCTGGTTTCTATGAAAGATCCAAAATTTAAAAGATTGCTTGCAATTGTTCAAACTTCAGTTTTCATTTTGGGTCCTGTTTGATATGTGGCTGCTATAAGTCATTAATTTGTTAGACAATCTCTTAGTAATTATAGTTTAAAGACTTATTAAGCTTTTATCCCGTTGAATCATTTTTATTGTTAATTCTGCATAATCCATGATTTATCATAGGTTTTAATTATGATATTTGAAAAACTTAATTTCTATGTATTGTTATTGACATCTTCCATTCTGTTGTAGGCCATCCCTAGCATTGCCATGGTTGAAACATATGTCAGATTGTTGCTTATTGCACCTCACTCGTTATTTCGCCCTCATTTCACGGTACCCTTTTGTGTCTTCTCTATTCTATTTCCCATCTATCTTTGACTTAAAAATGGAGTGCTGTTGTTACCCTGAAAATTTCTATGCTTGTTTCTGATATCCATTTGTTACCTTATGTTCTTAACTGTTTTTTGAATTATAAAAAACTGATTAACATGCATATAAGCAACATTATTTCGAAGTTGAAGTTTGGATCCAGTAATTATTTGCTATAAGTTGCATGACTAATCTTTGTAAAGTGAATAATATAAGTATCTCTTTTCTTCATGGCAAAAGACTAGTTTAGCAACATCTGATAGCTTTTTCTTAACAAATTAGATCTCCGTTGAAAATATGCTGCTGCGTGTACGTGAAGTGTAACTTATACTTTTAAGTTTTGCCAGTAAAACTTTTCAAATTTTTGTTGTAACTTGCCAAAAGATTATGAAATAATCGGCTAACATAACAAAAAATTAATAATTTCCTGTTGCTGTGTTGATGCCAATTTTTTAAAAGCAGCAACGAAATGCTGGTGGTCCAGTTACACTTGTTTGTGACAGCATATATGATAACTTATATACCATTTACTTTGAATTTATCTGAAATTAAATTATAACTAAATGTTAAAATATTGCAAAGGAGGCACAAAGATACTTAACTGAACAAGCATGATCAGGGAAAACAAAAGGAAAAGTTGACATCAAAAATACAGAAAAGAGGCAATGATACTGTAGCAAATATAGAACATGAGCTGTGCAGAAATTTGAATGGAAAACTGTAAGTGCTGCCTGCCACCGCTTGGTGGAATTTATCTAATTTATAGATTAGGGATCCTTTAAACTAAGGATTGCTGTTTCGGGTAGTGGATATGTATTGGTCCTCGGTGGACTGATACGGACTGGTCTGGTATGTGTGTACCAACACATGGTACATTGATATCTACTAATGATTCGAAGAAGAAGAAGGAAAAGAGGAAGGAATAGATGACAGTGGAGGAAAGAGGAGGAGGAACAGGAGGCAGTGGTGGACGAGGAAGGAAGAAGAGGATGCGGTGGAAGAAGAAGGAATGAGAAAGAAGAGGAGGCAGTGTAGGAGGAGGAGGAGAAGAGGAGGAAGAGTACCAATGGTTGGTAGTATGCAGCGTCGGATGACAATGGCGATTCCGGGCTTGTGAAACATGGGACGATATGGAGAGAAGGCTAGCATTTGTGAGCCCTAATTGTAGGAGAATTTTTAAGTCCTTTTTACCTTTTTAATGGGTTGGACCGGATGGTCTGAAATGGGTGCGGTACACATACTGGTTTATGCCGGGACCGGTATGTACAGCCCGTTTTGTACCAGTCCGGGTTAAAAAGTCATTCATGGTTTAAACAAGAGTGAACAATGTAGGAGAGAATTCATTGAGCTGAGAAGTAGTACCAGTAGGCTGACCATTATTTGCCACTGTTTACAATGTTCTGCTACTGCTTGCCAGTTTAATAATTACCAACCTTGGGAGAGTTATGGCATTTAAGTGTTAGTGAAACTGAATAGATTAAGTTACAAATTTCCTTCCTATGCTGAAAGCAGAATTGGCAAACTTGGATAAGTTTGTAATCAGTTCCAAAGTAAGATGCATTTGGAGTAGTTGGTGCCAAGGAATGCAATTTTGGGTACTGGATCCATGGTGGTCTATGGCATAGATAGAGAAGGTGTTGAAGAAGAGCAGGGAAGGAAACAGTGATGGAGGAGGTGGAGGAGGAGAAGAGGAGGTGACATCAAAGAAAAGGAAGGAGGCAACAAAGGAGGAAGAGGAGTACTGATGATACGGGGCCAGTGGGTGGCAGCAGATGTGCATGAGAGATAAGCTTGATGCAGGCGCAGACAACAAACACACGTGAGAGAGAAGAGGCGGTTGGTCCAGGCCCATTACCGTTATTGGTTGAGTAGTAAACCCGGTTCACAGGGTTTACTGAGCAATCTGGTCACGGTTGGACCGGCATGTACTGGTCCACTAGATTTCTGCCAGATTTGTCAAGCCATGGTAGATGCAGTGCGGTCCACTCTGGCTTTCCGGCAGATAGTGGTTTCTTTCTCATTTTTAACACTGGGTTAGGCATTCATTGGTCTAAACTAGAATGGATCTTCCATCTGTAGAAATAATCATGAATTCAAGCATGAAATCAACAACAAAAGTATTAATAAGCACAAAAAGTGTTTTATAATCAAGGCTTCAAGAGTAAAATTAACCAAAAAGATTCAAGTTTAGCTTCAAATTTACCTTCAAATTTACCTTGCTTTGTAGAAAATGACCTGGATTCTATAGAATGAAAGTTTATTTAGTTGAGACTGAAGCTTGATTTGGTTGAGAGGAAGATTTGAGTGAGAGTCCAGAGTAAAGAAAAAGGAGGTGGTTGCTTTTGGTGAGAAAATGGGCAGGAGGAATGGGTTGACTTTGGATACTAGGCTGTAGGCTTACTGTTTGATACATGTATGCTTACCAGTTTGCACCTGGTTGATTTGCACTTGGTTTGTCATGGTTGGAGTATCAAGTCTGTGACCAAAGTGTTAAATACTAATTGGTATGAAGTATGAACAAGTATGACTGGGTTTAAACTTGATTTGAACTTGTATATTATTTGCTTATAATGAGACTGCTAATGATATTAAATCTGTATCGGTAATCTTTACTAAAATATTATTCTGTTGTAATGAATTTGTTTTGCTTCTTATTACAAATTGAATTTTGTGATGGGTCTATTTATTTAATTTATATACTTTATATGCTTTAAATCTCAGCATATTTGCAGGTTTTTGTGTAATTTGTGATTCATTTGCCTATATTGTTTCACCTTTTGTATTAAAAGATGGAATTATGACATAATATGGATATATCCTGAGTGGTTAAAATCCTTGCTAAGCATAGACATATGGTATATGGATTTGTCTTAAACTAAGATGAATGACTAGTATTGTTCTCTTTATCTAAAAAATTTTCTTTATTTTTTGCCTTGTTCTGTCAATTGAGCACCATAATTTTAGCATTTATGAAACTAGGGAGTCATTTTTTGTTCAAGTTTAATGATAAGAACATGGTGATAATTTTCATAACTTAATTGATTATCTACCATTGTTGACACTTTCCTGAGGCCATCTTGGTTGAAACAAATAAATCATCTTAATCTCACTTCCTGGATCTGAAAACTAGTTTTCAGTTGCTTTTGAAGTGTTTGAAATTTTATTTAAAGCTTTTATTAGAAATTTTGCAAATTTGAGTCATCTTTCTTGTTTGATTTATAAAATGTTTTGGAATTCTTGTTCGATCTATATTAGTTCCTTGATAAATCCACTGTCAGTTTTTACCATACCACATGACATAATAATTCCTCCATTTTTATGTAACTTCTGTGTTTGTTCTTTTATCTATAGACTTTGACACAACGATCTCCATCTATTTTAAGCAAGAATGGTGTGTCTTTATTGCTCCTGGAGATATTAAACTACAGATTACTTCCTCTATACAGGTGCTACAACTGCCTCTTTTGTATAAAACAGTCTATTACGAATGCTAATTTTAGTATCTTAGAGACTTCACTGCAACAGCTCAATTATTATTTAGTATGAATCATTTCCGCACGTTGTTGAGTTGACATTAACAAGTAATTTAATAGCGTGAGCTGACATTATCTTAGGTCATGTATGATGACTGGCATAGACCGGGATGCTATACATTTATCTTGCCTCAAGATGTAATCTTATACTTTATTATATTGAGTACTTCTCGATCAGATGGGTTCCTGAAGATGGGAACAATTGTCATGAATGTGAGCAAGGTTTGACTTAGCGGTCCGAGCTAGAGTGTCGGTCAGCCGGCGGCATGCAACGTGCTGCTCCGTACTGGTGTACCGACACATGGTACGCCGGTGTGTACCAATGTTTCGACGAGAAAAAAAAAGAGGTTGAAGAGGAAGGTCTGGTGGAGGAACAGACAAGGAAGGAGGAGCAAGGAAGAAGGAAGAAGAAAAAGGAAAAGGAGGAGAAAAAGTGTAGCGATACTTGGGAAGCAGCGGCAGTGTTGAAGGGAAGCAGTAGCATCACAGCGACAAAGAGGTGGTGCCATTGTAGCATTGCAACGACGAAGCGGTGAAGAGGCAGCGCTGCTGTAGCATTGCAGTGGCGAAGCGATGAAGAGGCAGTGCCACTGCAGCATTGCAGTGGTGAATTAGCGAAGAGGTAGTGTTGCTGCAGCGGCAAAGCGGCCAAGAGGCAACATCGTTGCAGCATCGCAGTGGCAAAGAGGCAGTGCCATGGCTTCGTACATGCAAAGAGCCTTAATATGCTTTTTTTTAACACCGAAATGGATTGGAGCTCACCACTTTTTGATTTTTTTATTATTTTAATTTAGACCGCCTGAAACAGGATGGTCTGTGTATTGGTCCATGCTCGGACCAGCGTGTACTGCCCAAACCATACCGTGTTGGGCGTTACAGCACAGATTCCTATCTTGGTTCCTTTATAGACAGCTTTGGTACTACTGTACTAGGCAGTTTACAATTGGTACCACCACCCACTATCATTGAATACAAGTAATAATAAAATGCTATGATTGTTTGACCACCTAAAACGGTATGTTACGGGCAGCATGTAATGGCCTGGGTATGGACCGATACACGGGCCACCTCCGTTTTGGGCGGTCCAATTAAAATATTAAAAAAAGTAAAAAGTTATGGGCCCCAGTCCATTTCAATGTTAAAAAAGAAATAAAAGGCAAATTAGACCTCTTTTTGTGTACGATGCCGCAACCCTCACCGTTGCCTCTTCACCGCTGTGACTCTACAGTGGCTTAGCCTCTTCGCCATTGTGATGCTGCCGCTTTCATTTCAATGTTGCTGCTTCTTCCTAGGTATGCTGTGTTGGGAAATCCAGGGGGCGACATCTCATGCGCAGCGGAAGAACATAAAAACAAAAATCTTGGATTTCCATAAAAGGTTCTGTCGTTGTGCGAAGATCGGTGCGTCAAAAACAAATCCGTGAATCCGAAAACTACGTGTGTAAAAGAAACGATAGTACCTAGGGAGATCGTATATCCCTGAGTTCCTGTAGATCCCTGTAGTTCCTGTAGGGGGAGGATGAAGGTGGTCAAGCGTCCTCCTCTCTAGCAGTATCCACACGGCAGGGACTGCAACGATGCTCCTCTCTTGGGGAGAGGAGAATAGAAGGTGGCTACCAAGAAAAACCCCAGCCTATAAACCTTTGGTTCCCTCCTATTTATAAGCTCCATGTCAACCCTAATGGATCCAGCCCTATTGGGTATTGAATCTCCATCCAATTACTCAAGCCTCTTAGATTAATGAGTCTCTACCCAATAATCTAGCTCTTATTGGATCTCATCCATGGGATCCAATAATACAGGGGCTTATTGGATATCCAATAAGATAGGGGCTCCGGCGGATATCTCATATTTGAACCTCTACTCGTCGCAATACCTACCATATGTGTGTACCCTCTAGGCCCTATATCGAGCTGGCCGTGAGTCATACTTGTCAGAACTCTTTCTGACTCAGTGAATTATTATCTCTATAATAATTCACTTAACTCATCGACTGTGGACGTACTAGGCCACTACGCCGCAGTCCCCAGATGATATAGGGGAATCCAATCCTTTGGACCTATCTGTCCTTAGTTACCATATACCTATAGTCTTTCATCCATCTAATATCCCGGAGACCGTATATCGGGCATGGTGCTATCAGGCCCATACGATTTCCAATCGTGTCTCGCTCTAATTGGATTCTCCCGGAGAACTCTTTCTCTCTCAATCCGAATGACCCTGGTCAGGGATTTGCCTAAGCAAGATCACATGAGATATTCCTCCCATGATACCGAGAGTGGATGATCCTCTATTGACACTCAATAGCTCTCGTAAGGTTGGCTGCCACTCCCAATAACCGGCTGTACTAGATCTGGAACTTCCAAACCTATAAGTTCGGTATCAAAGAGTGGAGTTCTCATACAGAACATCCTTGGTGTCTCAAGTCTAAGGACCAAATACACTACTGGGATTACGGAATCGCTGTTTGACGTGAGGTATCAATAAGCATGCAACATTCCGTAAGCGGATCAATCAGTGAACTCATTCTCCAATGAGCACCTGTATTGTATCCTTAGTGTCCTCACACGAGTAGCTATGAGACTAGCCACCTCCATCATATGGATGGGTATACAACACACTAGTCTGTCCGGTTATCTCGATGTCCCTCTCGAGAAACTTATGACCGGGATTATTTACGATCTGTGTTTAAAGGTGAATCGGTCTCATTATCGTGATCTCATCATGATTCGATTCCCATTGCACAGATCCAAGGACATTACAATATACATCCAGATAATGTGAGAAAATGTTAATAATCATAAGTAAAGAGATTGACGCAGCGTGTTATAGGTGCCATCACTCACGTGATTGGCTTGTAGGGCACCTATAACTAGCATGCTGCCGTTGCACTTCTCCACTTCTTTCTTCTTCTCCCTTCCTTTCTCCTTCCTCCTCTATTCCTCCATTGCCTTTCCTCTTCACCCTCTTTTTCTTCATCGTTGAAACATTTGTATGTACCAGCATCCCATGTGTTGGTATATCAGTACAGACTAGTACATACTGTTCTAGCAGATTGCCAAAACCGGTCCGGTACCCAAAAAGGCAAACCTGATAAAATGAATATCGACCAGTTCATGTTATACTGTCCAGTATCAATCCTTGGTCAGACTAGTAAATACTGGTCCATACACATTGATCTGGATGGTATTGAGTTCTGTTAATTAGATGTATGTTCCTTGGAGCATTTGATTTATTATGTTTTGCAGTTTTAAATGAGATAATTATACATTAGAATATTTGGATATAGTGACATATGAACAGTGTGAACATGGAAAACAGAAAATGATTCTACCACCCTCTTTTGGTCTTATCTTTACTGTAGCTCTTCTGTGGAAGGAGGAAAAAATTGATCTGAGTATTTAATTCTTTCTATTTCAAATCCATGTGTCAAAGATAGCTGTTCTGGAACCTTTAAATTTCTGCGAAGCTAAATCTAATCTTTTTTACAACTGATATAGACATCTGCATTGGATTTAATAAAACTAGCACACAAGCACATGCATGTACATTTTTGCAAAACATAACAGTTTCAAGAGATTCTAATCAATAAACATATATCAATCAGTTAAAAATTGACATTGATAAATATATTCATGTTTGTCAAATAAGATATAAACTAGCACAATATAATAAACCAAAATGATTGGAAGCAGTTATTCTGGATATTCAGCTTGGTACTTTGCTACTTTTTTCTTGTTATTCCTATTGCAGGCCAGGGCTGCTGTGTGGGACATTGTGACATAGCAGAAATTGGAAATTTATCCAAACTAACTATTGATTGTAGAATTTCAATATCATAAATGCACAAACCAAACTAACAATTGGTGAAGTTTTGAAAGCATACTGACTACATATATATCCGATAAGGATTGCAACAGAGTTCTAATCCTTTATGCATTATATATGAATGCCTATATAATTTACCAATATTTTCACAATCACTTAGTTCACTCTTTCCAAGTGTTTGCAATTTAAGAGGTTTATCTTTTGCATGATCTTAAAGTGCAGTTAATAGGTTACATCTTTTGAACTATCAATTATTTGGTAACTTGAGAGGGTTGTCTGTTGCTTGATCTTAAATTGCACTTAATAAGTTGATCTTCCTAACTATCAATGAGACTTTTAGTCTTTATGACAAGACCTTCTTGTGTGTAAACTTGTTTATGCCTGGTATTTGGCCTCGACTTTATAGGATTGACTTTGGCCTGCTAGCCCATCACAATGATCTGTTCAAATTTCCGCTGATGCCTTTTTAATCTGGGATTACATAATGAATTGAATAACATTCTTGGATAAGCTGCTGAGGACAATGTTGGTGATGGTGATTTATGATTTCTGCTTGGTGGCATTATTCACCCTTTTGAATCTTAATTTTTAATAATCATTTGTTCATTGGTTCAATATAAGTCACTTCCTCTAACTTTTTATTGAAACTGTATTGTGATCATATTGGTGTGTATTGTTTAAGGTATCATGGCAAGAGCAAGGCATTGATGTATGATGTTACAAAGATAATTTCTATGATAAAGGGAAAGCGTGGGGAACATCGCCTTTTCAGACTGGCTGAAAATTTATGCATGAATCTGATTCTCTCAATACGAGATTTTTTTCTGGTGAAGAAAGAAATAAAGGTTTAACCAACTTTGTTCAACTTACTGCTATTAATACCTTTAGATAAATGTTAATAAACCATATCTTTCCTTATTAAGGCTGGTTCTTACAGGGTCCAACTGATTTCACTGAGACACTTAATAGGATTACAATAATTAGCTTAGCTATCACCATTAAGACACGTGGAGTTGCTGAGGTTGAACACACGCTTTACCTTCAGCCGTTGCTCGAACAGATTATGGCCACTAGTCAACATACATGGTCCCAAAAGACTTTACGATATTTCCCTCCAACCATTCGAGAATTTTTGATGGGAAGGATGGACAAAAGGGGACATACTATCCAAGCATGGCAACAGGTATGTTCTTTCTTCTTGAATTTTTGCTTGCTTATTTGTTTGGTTTTTTTTTTTGTGCGCCTGAGTTTCATTTCTGATTTTTATTAGCCATCTGCATGTATTTAATTTGAATTTTATCACATATTTTAGACTTTTAATGAACTATTGGTATATTGTTAAATCGAAATTAGGAATGACAATTTTTGATAATTTTGTTATCATTCAATTGTTCTCGAATTGATCCATTCAATGGTTCAAAATGTAACAATATAGCAACAGAATTGGATCCCATGATTCCAGTTAAGTATTTGTTGGGTCCCTTAGGCACTACTGTACCTAAAATAGCAAATTTCTATTCATATTACCACTTAATAACTTATAATCAGATCTTGTTAAAGAAATATTTGCTACTAGACAATTTTATGACTTCAACAATCGATTTCAGTAACGATGGTCTTTTGTTATTGATAATTACACCTTCAAGGTATATTTCTCTACATCTGGGTAGATTATCTGGGAAGGTAAGCAACAAAACTATATCATTTGATGAAGTCAAAATGTAATTGATTGAGATAAAAGTTGTTGTACGAACATGATACTTAAATCGAGTCAAAATCTTGATGTCTAGGTGCTTGAGTAAAGAATGGAGTTGTACAATTTTTAACATTTGGTGAAAAAGCTTTCACTCTGCATTGTTCATAATCCATTTATGAAGTAAAATTATCCACAATGGCATTAAGGGTACGATTAACCTGGTTAAGGGAATTTTAGGAGGCACATAGGTAGGTGCAGGCAGGCAGTCTGGTGGTATGATGGTGGCGAGGTCCCTCTAGAGTTGAAAACATCCATTCTAGCTACCTCTTTGCTGGGCTTATTTTGAAGGTGATGAGCAACAGATCTTGCTTAGGCACCTAAGCAAGTGACCATGACTATAGTATCTCCAAGATGAAATGAGATAAAAATTTAGATGCTAGAATTGCTCTTTGAGGAGCTTTATCTGTTCTAAATTTTTCTGTTGGGAAGAATTAATTTTGCTAATCTCTGGAGAAAGCCTTATACATGGAAATTTCCATGGTTAATAAGTTACGGTTCAGCCCACTTAAAACTAAAATAATGATACAGAGAATTCCAGCTTTGCAAATGTACTCATTGAAGTAGAAAAATTGAAAAAGAAAACTGATAGTAGTTCTCGTAGAATATGTTGGTTGTTGGAGTGAAACATAAACCTTGATCATCTACTGGTCTACCTTAGATAAGGAATTTATGATGTACCAATGAACATATTCTGCCATGAAGAAAGATCCTATATACATAAAGTTCTTTTAGGTTAATTTAGCTCTTATTCCAATAAAAAATTGAGTCCATGTATGTTGCAATTCGATGTTCTTATCAAGCAAATATTTATATCCCCATATAAATTATTTGGAAAGAATATCCAAAAATCAGTGATTGCTTTAAAATGAGCTGGAATACAAAATCCTGTTGATGGAACTAGTACAAATGCAATATTATAGTAAAAAGGATGAGCTAATGTTTTAGTGAAATGTGTATGAATATACAATAGTCATTTCATTATATTTGGTTAGTGGAAGTCAAATTATTGTTTGAGTTAAAGTCTCTTTTTGTTTTCTTGTGATACTGATTTGTTGTTACCTTTTCTTTTACATCAGGCAGAGTCTACAGTTATCAATCAATGCACTCAGCTTCTTTCACCCTCTGCTGATCCTACTTATGTTATGACTTACCTTAGTCATAGCTTTCCTCAGCATCGTCAGTATCTCTGTGCTGGTGCTTGGATGCTTATGAATGGTCAGCCAGAGAGCATCAATAGTACCAATCTTGTGCGATCCAATTTCATCTTTCTATAATAATTATTTATACTTGCTCTTCTATATTTTCCTACTTGGAACTCAATCTGTTTGGATACAGGGACGTGTCTTGAGAGAACTGTCACCTGAAGAAGTGACATCTAATATATACACAATGGTGGATGTACTTCTTCATCATATACAGATTGAGTTGCAACATGGACATCCTGCACAGGTTCACTCTTTTTATAAATAAAAAACTCATCTGCTTTTCAAAATTTTGATAATGTGTAATCATGTTTGTTGGGATCTTTATCTGCTGCAGGATCTTTTATCGAAAGCAATTGCAAATTTTTCCTTTTTTATCTGGACACATGAGCTACTTCCGTTGGACATTCTACTTCTAGCTCTTATTGACCGAGATGATGACCCTTATGCTCTACGCATTGTGGTATGTTTCCTGGAATACTTCTTGTTTATGTTATTAAATTGAAGATCATCACATGATTGCCTTAATAAATGAAGAAATTTGTTAGTAAGTGAAACTTTAATATAGGATTTATTTTTGCGATATATTTTGAATTTTAACATGGTAATGAAACCTCACCATCTAGAGTAAAATAGCCAAAAATGATCTTGGTTGACCATCAATCCTCATTTCATTATATCATAATTCTTGGTCCATGTTAGGGGTGGCAAGTCTTGATGCAAGCAAGCAAACCTGACAATCCAGACTGAACAAAAGATTATCCAGATCACATTGAATTTGCTAAGTTCATGAATGATTGTCCAGGTTCAAGTTTTGTCTGGATGTGACCAACGAAATTGACTTCATTGGTGATCAAGTGAATGTGTAAGGGTGTCTTATTTTTTTTGTGTTATTCAAAGCATGTTTGGTTCATCCTCTAATTTAATCAGATGACATTAACTGATTGGTTAATCATGTCTAGGGTGTTCAATTTGAATTTGTGTGAGCTTGTCAAGTCAGTCAAAGCTTCACTTTTCCTGCTATTATACTGATTATGCATGCTGGATTAGGTTATGTGTTGGATTCAGGGTTTAAACCTCAAGATACTTATTTACCATTTTTGGTTAAGAGTTCTATCCTACATTTTGCATCTCAGCTAGATACAAAGGTGACAAACAAGATTGATCTGACCCAATCCCTCCTTAGCCCATACAAAAACTATACATGCTTTTGGGCAATAGGGCCAATCTTTAACTTATCACAGGGTTTGTAATTTCGTACCGTACAAGAGTTTCGAGGTCAGCTTGGTATGGTATGATATAAATATATCGAGCGGTACATTTCGGTATACTGCTCTGTGTGTGTGTGTGTATATATGTATATATATATATATATATGTATATATATATATATGTATATATATTTATGTAACGCTTCGATTTCCCGTCATAAGGAGGCGCGTCGCCTCGGTTTCCCGACGCAAAAATAAAGAGAAAAAAAAGGCGATGTCGCCTCGGTGATGTCGCTCGGTTTCACCGCGCTGTCACGGACAAATTGTAAATGGCTTGTTTGATGTAATGCTTATGCATGTCCGTGTCTTTTCAGTTTGTTCTAACTTTGCAAAGAATGTAAAGGGCTGGCCAAAGGCTAAACAGTCCCATTTGAATGAGTTTGGTGGTCGTTTCAGGTTTGTACATAATAATGGTGTCATGTGGACATTTGTACTAGATTTCGGTCTGTAGTGGACCAATTTTATACCTTTGTTGTGCAACTGTTCTGAGCTTGTGATGTATATGGTTG
The DNA here is from genome assembly GCA_024322285.1 of Musa beccarii. Lineage (NCBI taxonomy): Eukaryota > Viridiplantae > Streptophyta > Magnoliopsida > Zingiberales > Musaceae > Musa > Musa beccarii. The sequence continues at coordinate 8,306,004 of CM044397.1, read as the reverse complement.
GAATTTGCATTGACTCTAAAGTGTTTACTGAAAGGATGGCTTATGAATCCCGTGTGAAGCGCTTTCTCTGTCCCGTCTTCTCTTTTACAAGTCCTAAGGGATTGTGTGAAGCGCTTTCTCTGTCCCGTCTTCTCTTTTACAAGTCCTAAGGGATCGTAGGAGGCTTCGGGAGGCGACTTTCATGGGATCGACACGCAATGGTGCCGCACGGCTTAGGCAAAACCAATAAGTCCGTGACCGGATGGTATCGAGCGGACAAGCTCATTTAGAAACACTTAGCATGCAACGCGTGGGGACCTAGCGGGGCTGCGTTGAGGGCAACCAACATGCGCGACCGTTTGGGAAACGGACATGGAGTTGTAAGGGAAGGAGTCGCTCAGAGGAGCGGGCATCCGAGAATGACATTAAGAAGAATGGCCAACCCTTCGCGCAAAGAGGCACCATGAGGACAAACAAGCTGAGAAGAATTGCGTAGCGCACAAAGGCTGGGATGGCTGAGTTTGAGCTGTGGCTCGACGTTGGCACCCAAACTTGACGGTGCTCGAGGCAAGCGGGGTGCTTGGCAAAGGATGAGACCGTGCAAGGTGGAGGGGGTTGTTCAACGATCGAAAGAGTTATGCAATGCTCACAGAGGTGAGGAGAGTTGCAAACTCAAGGAATTCGATACTCATGCAAGGACTTGCATGCGGACGATGGATTGTCAGTGGCCATCCTAAGGCAGCCGAAGATCGGCGTCATGGAGCATTGAAACTTTCTCTTCAGCATGTGCAGGATACTTTTGTAAGAGGTCAAGTGTGCGATGAGGTTCAAAGTGTTGTTAGACCCAGAGGGGTGCAGTGGGAGCTGTATTGGCGAAGAGTCGTAATCTAGCAGGTGCGTTTGCGGAGGCAGAACAGTGCACGATTTGTTCAATAAAGGCGGAGTGATCCAAGGGGATGGTGGTCTCCAAACCTTCCAGAGGGAAAGAGACGAAGAGAGAAGTTGCTCCAACAGGGCAGATATCCAGGAGGGATAAGTCTCGGTTCTCCATAGGGAGAATCATATGCAATGAACTGCACCGGTTGAGGAGTACCTCAAGACAAAGCTCGATGGATCGAGCGAGCAACGAGGAGTCGTTGTATGATCTCGCAAGTGGCAATGCGTTGGTGGACGCATAGCGAGATCAAGTGGGGGAGCGACCCAAGGCAACATAAAGTGAAGACACACTTGGAGTCGATAGGGAGATCAGACTCAACAGAGGGCTGACCCGTGGAATGGTGGGTGCAAGGGCCACCATTAACGCAATGCAAATCGAGAAGCGAAGCAACTTGGCGGTAACTTGGTGGTGTACCCAAGTCGCATGAAGAGAGTTGGCATAGAAGATAGAACATGGAGCGGAGGCTTGGAGCTTTCCTTAGACAGAGGTCAAGGGCTTGGACTCTTGCAGAGACAAGAGTAGGATCATGTCGTTCCATGGGTTCTTCATTTTGATGGAGCAGACTCATCTTGCATGGTGCAAAAGACGAAGGGAGTTTCGAGGCACATACACTTGATCTCGGTAAAGCATTTGACGAAGGAACTAAGGCGACATAGCTTGCAGAGGCAAAGTTGCTGTTAGAAGGCCTTGGCACGGGACAAGAGGATGCGGAGGCAGGTACTCTTGAAGAATATGCCACAGTGTTGCTATTCGAGTTGCCATGAGGAAAGCAGTGCGCAGCGGAGATTTTGCTGGTAGGGGCAGAGTCTCAGGATCCAGACAATGGTGCACCAATTTCAGCAAAGTCAGGGGACTTCAGAGGAGCTGCTAGGCGATAGACTATCCTAGAGCTAGGCTTCGTCCGAGTGTGACCCGAGGGCGGGTGGATGAAGGTCGATTGCCAAAAGAGCGAACAGAATCGAAGGTAGCAGAGGCCCTGCGATGTGTTGGCGGAGTCCACTCATGGAGATATCGTAGTTCAAGTTTATACCACAAGGATCAGAATGCAAGGAGATGTCACCATGAGATGACATGATGCAGCAGATCGTGGTGGAATGGTTCGTGGCAATGCAACACACACAGTGAGTCCTATGGGGGGATTGGATCATGCAGAGGTATGATCGGGAGCGTGACTGGGAGCTCCACTTCAGTGAACAACACGACGACAAGAGGAGCTATGGATTCAAGCAGTGAATGCTATGGTACCGCAGAGGCGGGTCTTTCGTGCTTTCATCGAATGCTGCATTGAATGGAAGCCTTGAGCATCAGCTTATGGGGGCTGTGCACTATCGAGGAAGAAGTTCAGATGCAAGTACCAGTGAGTCCCATGGGGGGACTGGATCATACAGAGGTATGATCGAAGCGGCTGAAGAGTTGGACTGCTTCAGAGCTCACATTCGCTTAAGGGAGCCCGGCAAGTCAGAGGACAAGGCCGAGTAAGCGAACGTTGCGACCAATGAAGCTAAGGAGAACAGAAGCGATGCAAGCCCTGCAACATGATGGCGGAGGCCATACATGGGAGTTGCAGTCTGTCTTTCCATCGACCAAGAGGAACCGCTCAGAGAACACAAAGGTGTTGAAGTAGGTGGTTGAAAAAGGGCGAGGAAGCAATGATGAGTCCAGAGGGACTTAGCTACCCAAAACCAAATATCGGTTCGAATGAAGGTGGACTCAGAGGAGTGTCGTAGTGCCGCAGAGGCGGATCTACCGATCGTGAAGAAGGGACGCAGATGCGAGACAACGGATAGTAGTGCTATGGGCATTGCAGTGCCATGGTACCGCAGAGGCGGGACTTCCGGGGAGTCATCGATCCCTTTCTCTCATAGAGGGAGAGCGCTTGGTCGTGATATGGGCCGTGGAGGAGGAGAATGCATTGACAAACTCCATGTACCATGACAAGGTTGAAGGGCAGAGGCCAGAGAACTTCATAAGACCGATATCAATGTACTTCTCATCGAGATTGCCGTAAGTGAAGGACTTCGGGTCGATGCAAAAGTGCAGGACCAAGGAACGAAGCAGGTAGTACGCTGTGCTGTACCTGTGCTACTCAGAGGAGTAGGCGGCAAGAATAATGGAGAAGGCGGGTACAAATCCCAGAGGTGACCAAATCTATCAGAGACTTGCTCCAAGTTCGAGTGATAACTTCTTGTATTCTAGAAGTTCAATGGCATTGAGAAGGTGAATCATAGTAGCTGACTCAACGCAAGGATTGCAAACACTTCAAGTGCTTCGGAAGTGTGAGTTAAGAGCAGGCGAAGTCTAGTAACCAGCTTGACGCACGAAGTATAACCTCGAGAAGGCGGGCGAAGTCAAGTAACCTTTGCCTTCTCAACTCTCAAGAGAATGGGCGAAATCGAGTACCTTGGCTCTTTTAGTTATCCAGCAGAGGAGCTCTGCACATATTTGAAGACCCTTCGAAGAGACCAATGGAAGACAACAGTTGTCAAGTCCTCACCAATGGTGATCAGTGCTACTGAGAGTATATTGTCCGCTTCATTTCTCAACTGAATGCCAATTGAAAGCGAAAGTGATGCGAACCTACTTGGACGAAGCAACTAGGTGAAAGAAGATTCGATGAGAAAATTTTGTGGAGGAAGGACCTGTAAACTTCAAAGGTTGCGAGATGATGCTCGTTAAAGCTCCAACAAGCATCTATCCAGTTCAAGAGATACGAAGAATTTGAAGACCAACGCATATCAAAGATGGTCTTTTCCTTCATCAGATGAATCCGCAAGAATCAACAAGGATCAGCACAACTCTGCATAACGGATTAAAGTTCGACGACTCAACAACAACAAGTAGAGAACAACTGGGAGCCAAGGGGCGCATCGCAGCAGGAGCAGAAGATTGAAGATCCAGCAAAGACAAGGAGTTGCAGCGTCAACGAAGGCTTTGATGAGGACGCCGAAGGAATAAGTGGGGGATAATGTTACGGACAAATTGTGAATGACTTGTTCGATGTAATGCTTATGCATGTCCATGCCTTTTCGGTTTGTTCTAACTTTGCAAAGAATGTAAAGGGCTGACCAAAGGCTAAATAGCCCCATTTGAACGAGTTTGGTGGTCGTTTCAGGCTTGTACATAATGATGGTGTCATGTGGACACTTGTACTAGATTTCGGTCTGTAGTGGACCAATTTTATACCTTTGTTGTGCAACCGTTCTGAGCTTGTGATGTATATGGTTGGAATTTGCATTGGCTCTAAAGTGTTTACTGAAAGGGTGGCTTGTGGATCCCGTGTGAAGCGTTTTCTCTGTCCCGTCTTCTCTTTTGCAAATCTTAAGGGATCGTAGGAGGTTTCGGGGAGGTTGACCTTTGCGGACTGACACGCAATGATGCTGCACGACTTAGGCAAAACCAGCTAAGTCCGTGACAGCGCAACAAAAAAAAAAAAAGGCGTCAACTCGCTCGGTTTCTTCTGTTGGGGAGAAGAAATCGCTTCTCCCCGTGATGCCGCCAAGGCTTTATTGCCGCGTCGGATCTCCAGGTTTTCTTCTTTCTTTTTCCTCTTCTTTCGTCTCCGTCATCGACCTCTTTCTTCTCTCTTTCTTTTTTCTCCCTCACCGATTGATGCTACTGTCGGTAGCGGACGGTTCGTGTATTGGTCTGCCGACGGACCGGTACGGTTTTATTCGAAATTAAAATCCTTGATTTATCCTATAATAAATCAGTTCAGTTAACATTTAAGTATTCATCTTTTAACATTACTTGTCAGTTTCAATCTACTATTGATCTTCTTAACTTGAGAATAGAAATTTTGCCTAATGCTAATGGCAGAGAGGAGAGAACATGGACATATTTGGTCAAATTGGGAAAATATGCTTCTAGCATACCTAGATGATGGGGAAGATATGGTAGTAGTCAAGCTTTAATCTTAAATGATAGGATTCTTGCTTCTAAGATATGGGATCACTCAGACATGTTATAGCATCATACAATTATTTACGCTTGTTAATATGCAATGTAGAACACTGGATTGTGATGTTCTGTAGATACAGTTATTTATACTTCACTTCACCTTTTCCTCCTCATCTGTTGGTCTTCCTTCCTTCTTCCTCCTCCCCTCTTTTCTTCCCCTTTCTCTTGGTTCGGATGGTAATTCATACTGAATGTTGAGATGTCAGTCCATATCTGAATTGTACCATAAAATAGATAAAAACATTTAGAATTATTAACTCTGATTCAGGAACATTAAAATAATTGGAAATGAATTCAAGAATAAATTAAGTCATCCGAGCCGGACTTGATAATGCTTGACTATTTCTCCAGATGACAGGAAAACTCTCCTTTAGCAAAAGGAATTACTTTAATCTCCTAATAGCCCAATCAAATACTTAGTGCAATAAAAAAAAAAACCAAATCAAAACTATCAATTGAAAATCATACTCCAATCTATCATGCTTCTTGGTCGTGCATTTTTAGAGTCCCAGACATGCAACTGTTTTGTGATTTTTGTTTGACCTGAAGGACACTTATCAGGTACATTTTCATAAATAATTTTGTAATTTGTTTGACTCAGATAAGTCTGCTTGACAAGCCTGAGCTTCAGCAAAGGATTAGAGTGTTCTGCACCAATCATTCTTCTGAACATTGGGCCCACAATCAACCTCCAAAAAGAGTTGAACTTCAAAAAGCTCTTGGAAACCATCTTTCCTGGAAGGATCGGTAAGACTTACTCTAGAGGAAGTTCCGGTGCTTGCATACTTCCTAGGTCAATTTTCTATATTTAGTCTTCTGATTGATAAATTTATATGAGTGTGTGGTTCTTATTTTCCAAAATTGAAGGGATATTTTCACAAATTAAACTTTTTTTGAATATCCCATCACCGGCTTCTTTGGGCCTGTTCTAGACCCAAGTATTGGAGCAGAGAGAGGTAGGCTACTGTCAATATGGATCATTTGGTAATGGGATGTTAGGTTTAGTCATTTTACTGGCATTTTCTAATTATTTGAGGATTGCTGCTGCATGCTTCAGTACGAATTTCACTACATTGGTTTCCTTTCTTCTACGTATATCGTTTGCCAGAAAACTTAAGAATACCACACTTGCTAAATCCCTGCTCTGCTTCTATCAACATCATAAGTCAGGTATGATTATAGCATATGTTTCTTTTGAAACCCAGATGCTGTGCCATCAATTTATATCCTTGGCTTTGCATACACCAAGTTAACCGGTTCAGCTTAAGTTGGCGTGCGTTGCCTTTCTTTTGTATGAATTGGATGGTAATAGCTGTACAATTATTAAACCTTCCTAATGCTTTTTGGCTAATATTTACTTCAAATCCTCATTCATGCTCATGTCTCAATTGAAGATCTTTATGAAATGAGTTTGTTCAGCAATATTCTGAGCTTCTTTGGATATTGCCATATATCACATGGATCAAGACCATATTGGTGGTAATATTTGGGTCCATTAATGGTCAAAAGCATTTAATAAATACTTGTAGTGTCTTTTCCATGTTGTTTCATATCGAAGCATAGGCCAACTCTTGGGTAATTTTGTGATAATATGTCAAATGATTGACATGATTACATCCAAAAATGAATCTGATTCTAATCATTTACATCAAAGATTGCTCAATATCAACAAATACAGTTATTAGACCTCTAGATAGTGAATGAAAGGGTGGCGAGAAATATTTGTTAGATGAACAGTGTGAATAACCATGTTCTGTTTATCTGATTTGTGCTCTTGTTTAGCAAGCTCCATCTTATGAGCATCAATTTGGCACTTTAGCACTTTATATGGGTCTTTGTGATGGAAGGGGGCAAGCCTGTTATGCATAGTAGTTTTTCAGATGCACCTGCAGTGTATAACTCCCAGTTTGGGCATTTCTTTATCCCTACACTAATTCACAGATCTCCTTGTTCTTGTTGTAAATGATTTTTTTTTTTTTTTGGTTCATGTTAGTTTAGACTCAGTTCCACTAAAGCAGCTTCTAACTAGAAGGGACATGTCTTTCAAAAAGATGCTAATCTAAAATGATTCCTTTGACCATGTTATCACCCATAAACTGGATTTTGATGGACAGAATACAGTAGAAAGAGGATCATTAAAAAAGGTCTGAGACTATTATCTTTGAATATAGTTCGAGTCTAGAGACGGTTGTGTTCAGGTTGACCAATGGAAGATGACAATGAGTTAAACGAGGAGTATAAACTAATGGAGAATACTGGTTTGTGAACTTCTGGGATAAGAAATCCAAATTGATATGATTACAACTCTCAAGCATGTGCTGGAAACCTAAGAAGAGATATTTCAAAATCAATGCATACTTTTGAGACATACGTAAATGGGAAGAGAGTAGATGCTTCATGCTCGAGCTCCATTATTAGACAATACTGAGGGAAGATAGGCACTTACCTAACTTGTATAGTATCTAAGATCTTGTCTATTACTGGGATGAGAATACATTAAAGTTTAGTACATTTCTAGGATACCACGTGGGTCCAAATCAGAGACTAATTGGATTAGTGAGAATTCTATCCCATATATGTTGCATGAACACCATGGACAAATGAAGATATTAAAAAAATGTTTCAATTTGTTCCTTACTATCACTTTGTCTTGTGGAGACCATTATAGTGGTTTCAATGGTTACAAAAAAGCTTTGTGCTAAAAATTGGAAAAAAGTTGAGCAGATAATTTTTAGCTAATAGTACTCATCATGACATCATTCGAATATAAATAGCATCATTCGCGATCTTAGTTGTGTACTTCCCATAATTCTAGTAAAATGCAGGGAATAGGGATATTGTCTGAAACTCTCAATTATAGATCACCAATGTAAATCAATTATTCTGAAATAGCTAAAGTTTTCTCAAACACATTTACTATATAATACTAGGCTGTAGTTGCAAAAGTCGTATATGTATAAAGATTTATCTAAGGGGCACATTCCGATTGGTTTATGCATTTGATCGTTATCTCCTAGTTGAAACCTATTACACTTCTTGAGATTTGAAACCTATTACACTTCTTGAGATTCCGTGGTAATGGAAATACAAATATTGTATGGGTATCCATGTCAAATGAATAAGGTCCTGGAAAAATAACAGAAATTCTATGTTAATCAAGGATCAATGGAGTTATTTGGGGTCTTAGATTGTGATAAAGAGGTGCACACTGTGGGTGATCATGTAGCTCTGCGTCATAGAAGGTTGTAAAGGATGGTTTTCAATGGTGATTCCTTACGAAGATGATAGCTTTTGCTTCTGATATAAAGAACCTATTTCGTGGAACTAAGGTAATAGGTGCATGTTTGCCTGAATTAGTAAATAGTATTTAGTTATGTGAAAACCTTGGTATCTCATCTTTAGCACTATGTATGCCTTGAAAATCATTGAACAATGTAGTGTAAAAGTCAAAGAAATGTAGAATTGTCTAGGTTTTTTAACTTTAGGTAGTGCCATCATATTCACGGGCCCTTCATTCTTTGATTGAATCCGATGAAGCTTTATGGATGAGGAGCTAAATGACTAAACTGTATTTATGATAGCAGACAGCAAGACTATAGATCTTTTGATTCATTGCACTGTGAATAGTAAAATGAAGACCTGAATATTTAAATAGAACTATTGACAGGCTACATGGTGTCCCAGCTACTTAATGTATGGAACTTAAGTGGAAAAGAGAAGTCACTGCATAGAAATTGGAAGCCCTCAAGTTAGCATGTCCGCTTCAATAATTTGTTGAATATTTTGAAAGCATGCTGAATTTCTGAGAGGTATGAGGGCATTTCCAGTTAGTGTTGATCCATGAAGGATTCACATAAGATGTTAGGTCAAGTGACATTTCTTTGTATACTTATAAAAATTGGAGGTCTATATGATTGGATCGGAAACATTGGAAACTGAACCATTCACAGGTCTGGTCCATTTACTAGATAATTTTTTTAAAAAACTGAATGGACTGGCTACATGACTAGTTTTTGGATAATCCATATGATAGGTCAAGTCAAATAAAATCAGCCTACTTTTGTATCATTCTCAAAGCTACTTTGAATTTCTCCATTTAAATCTTCTTATTATTTGTTTTCAGTGTATTTAAGTCAATCTAAAATTAAGATTGAGGGGAGAAAGGAAGTGCTCTTGACTAGGAGCCAATTGGCCTTTCTCTTTCCTCATCTTTCTCATCTGGTCACTACTCTCCATCCATCCCTTTCTTCCCCGCTAGTTGCCCCTTGCCCTCTAGCACCCCACCCTCCCCCCCCTCTCCAGCTGTCATTCTCTCCACCTGTCCTTCTCTTTCACCCTTTTCTCCTGTGCCCCTCTTTGTCCCACCACCCCTCTCCCTCCAAACACCCCTCCCTCTGATCTTCACACACATTCTACTCTAGTCACTTATCTATCGATGGTTGCTTCTCTCCCTTCGGCAAGGTCTTTCTCTAGTTTGGATTTTTTAATTTGGTTAAAGGTCATACTTATATTTGTTTATGTTATCTTTTATCTTATTTTATAATTTTACTGCTTTAAATTTTTAAAAATATTTTATAATACTACATATATATCTTATATATTTTTTAGTCAAACATTCGGTCTGACCAATTGGTCTATTGGTCCAACTAGTGACCCAGTATCCTGAGGCTCAATCAGCTTGTTTTCAGGTTATGCTTCTTTGCCTGTTAGGAGTAGAATGAAAACAGTAACATCAACAACACAAGCTAGGTTTGTGGTGGTACGTCGTATGAAATGTCCAAGAGCCTCAGCCTGATTGCAGACTGGCAAATTTTGAGCTGAACCTACCATTTTATTTTGACTATGGATTGTGCTTGCACATCTCAATCTTAAAGTCTTGTTACATCACAAGGTACTCCACAATGTCCACATCACCCATATCAAAATTGTTTTGAGTTGATTTCCTGCAGAGGGGTAGGAAAAGAATGAGAACATTGGGTTACAGTCACTTTTGACTTGTCATCAACTTTTCAAATGTACCTACAACAAGATATTTCTGTTCTACTAAATTTGATGGGTTGAATTGAATCTTTATAATGACATACATGATCATTGCAGGTACCCCACTTTCTTTGATGACATTGCCGCACGCTTAATCCCAGTTATTCCGCTTATAGTTTATAGGCTCATCGAGAATGATGCTACTGATATTGCTGACAGAGTTCTTAGTTCTTACACTCAACTTCTGGCTTTTCATCCTTTGAGGTTTTCATTTGTTAGAGACACTCTTGCATATTTTTATGGTCACCTTCCAAACAAGCTTGTTTTGCGAATACTAAAAGTACTTGATCTTTCAAAGGTACTTCACTTTTTCTTTTCAATATCAAACCTATTTTTACTTTAATTGAGTGCTTTAATTGAAGCTAGATTTTTTTTCAGATTTCATTCTCAGAGTCTTTTCCTCAGTATATGGGTTCATCGAACTCTGTTGGCTGTCCTCAAGAATATTTTGCAAACCTTCTACTAGGTCTTGTGAATAATGTCATACCCTCTTTAAATAGTAAAGCAAAGTCAGACTATACAGGAGATCCTTGTAGCAATTTTGGGCGTCCAGCTGCAAATAGAAGCCAGGCAACTTCAATTAATTGTTCTGATGGTCAGAAAGCCTTCTATCAGAACCAAGATCCTGGGACATACACACAACTTGTCCTGGAAACAGCAGCTATTGAGATTCTTTCTCTCCCAGCATCAGCTTCTCAGGTAGTAGCTTCACTTGTTCAGATTGTTGTCCACATACAGCCAACACTTATCCAGTCTGGCAATGGACTTCAAAGTATGTCCCATGGGCAAAATGCTGGTCTACCAACATCACCTTCTGGTGCAAGTACTGAATCCATGACAACAAGCCGTTCAACTACTTCAACAACTTGGGTCAATGCCAACAATTTCGTTTCCAAAAGTGGCTACTCTTGTCAACAGTTGTCTTGTCTAATGATACAAGCATGTGGACTTTTGCTTGCCCAGCTCCCACCAGAATTTCATATGCAGTTGTATTCTGAAGCATCACGCATCATAAAAGATTGTTGGTGGCTTGTTGATAGTAAAAAGTCACTTAAAGAGCTGGACTCTGCTGTTGGCTATGCTTTGTTGGATTCTACATGGGCTTCTCAGGACAATACATCAACAGCCATAGGTATGACTTGGGTTAAGTAGGCATTCCATTGATATTTAACATTTAAGATGTTTCATGTTGATTGATCTTGTTCATTCTTGATACATTGATTAGTATATACCATTATGATTGCAAAGTGCTTGCCTTGGCCATCCAACATAGAGTAGCTATAACCTTCTTGCGTATCTTTCTAGAGGTGAAATAAGAAGCCATTCAATTAACGAATCAACCATCAAAGATGATCTCTTGCATTTTATTGTCGAGGAGATGATTGTATTAGTTCTCAGTTCCTCATCTCATGTAAAGTTTCAGAAATGATATTAATGGGATTTGCTATTTTTTTGTCTGTCAATTGTTAGATGGTCAAAGCTTCCCATCTCTATTAAAATCCATTTACTAGTATCGACCTATATATCAGGCATGGAATAGGCACCAATTAAATATAGAAAATTTAGCATGATATGAACCTTATCCAAGATTTCTAATGTCAGAGTACCATGCATCTCCGGTAAAATGTCATATACATGCTGATCAACCTATGCTGGTCTGTGGAAACTTATGCTTTGCTGGAATGCTAGTTGGGCTCTATGAGAAGCTTGTGTTTGCATGTCCTTGGCGTGGAAATGAACCTGTGTCAACGTAATGCTTGTACATTGAAAATGACCAAGACTGACATCCATGACTTGGCCACACCATATCAAATGATCTTTTATCATTTTTGGTCTATAATTAGAAATTAGCTTCAAGACTTAAATGTAAATAATAATATCTCTAGTTTCTAGGCTTTGCAGGTCTGCTATTGTTCCTATTGGCTAATCCAAATTTGGCAAGCCTTCTTTTGATGTCATAATTGTGAAGTGATCGAATTATAATAGGGTGAAATCTTAGTTGCATAATTCACAAGATCAGTATTGGGATCATGAGTAGCTGGGGATTATACAATTGATATTGGGTGGTATCACTTAGATTAATGGGATCAATGTCAACTGAGGAACTAATTTAAAAATAAAAAAAGTTAAAAAAAGATAAAAATCATTAATATTAAAATAAGGAATATTAAAATAATACATGCTAAAAGACTATATTATCATCATGTTTCATAAAATAGCTACTTTTCTTAAAAATATAAAGGTCGTGTAGAATTTAACAATGAAATTAATTCAGAATATTTATAAAAATAACTATTATTTAAATTGTGAATCCTATGACACCTGGTGTGATGATGGCATTCCTACCTTATGAGGTTTCTTTAGCTTCATGTTTTTTCTCTTCTTCCCCTCCGCTTTCTTCTTTTTCTTGGTCTGAGGTCATCAAACAATTGACCAAAATCGGTCAACTCTGATTGAGTTTGATTGGTTCTAGTTTATTCCAATCAAATTCTAGTCATAAAGTTGAAAGTTCAACCGAAACATCAATCTTTAATAATATCAATATGGATCAGACATACCATATTGTGAGCAGGCAATATTGCAGACTATGCTTCATCAGTGGTCGCTTCACAATGTCATCTTTTTGCCCTTCTGGATCCTTTCTGCAACAATTGCATATAGCAAATTGGTAAAGTGTTTACTAACCCCCTGCAAATGTAGTCTCTAATCCATCCCGTTGGAATATTTCACCTATTGTCAATTATTCCGGGCACACTGGAAAACTTTTGAGTAGTATGTATGCTCCATCTTATGGCAATACATGATCAACCTACAACTCTTTGCAGACTATCCCATGCCTTCTTAGCATTAAGGTTTTAAATACTGGATTGATACTAATTTTGGATACCGGTAGATCAGTACATTGCTAGTATACCTGGCAGTATACTGAACTGCGCCATCAGATATCAACGGAAAAAATAATAAAAACTACATATCAACTGGACTGACCTATATGGTTTAATAGCAGTCTTTGGGCAAATTAATTATACGTATTGGCTTGGATGATATTTGAAACCTCCATAGCATTCTATTTTGTGCCTCTTTAGCTTATTATGGAGAAGAAAGGATTTGAAATAAGTTATCATGGACATGAAAACATTATCAAGATGGTTGAGGCAATTTAACATTTTGCTTGCTGCTTTTCTAGATTGATCATTGTGTTCTGCATGTCTGACTCTTGGCAATATGGCTTTGACTTTGGGCATGGTGCTATAATTTCCCTGACCCATTCGTATAAACTTATGGTTTACATAGCACTACAAATTACCTGCAGAGGAACACATGCACCCTTGCCATGCAAACCCTGATATGATGTGGAGCCATGCTACAATTATGCTTGTATTTGCTAAACAAATGTCTGGGACTTAACTCCTAAGAAGTACTTGCATTGATCCTTATCTTTTTTCTTACACTGGACTATTTAAATCTTCTCAGCTGTTTTAACTTTCTCTTTATTAACCCAACGTTGCTTTTTGCCTTTCTGTGTCTCAGGAAATATTGTGGCACTGCTGCATTCATTCTTTAGCAATCTTCCACATGAATGGCTAGAATCAACACATACAATAATTAAGCATCTTCGGCCATTGAATTCTGTTGCGATGCTAAGAATAGCTTTCCGCATAATGGGCCCTTTACTGCCTCGTCTTGCCTTTGCTCGTCCATTGTTCATAAAGGTACACAGAATTATTTGCATGCATATCTGTGAATATGTATTACTATTTTTGTCTTTAAAGTTGTGTTTTGTATCAAATCTACAGGGGACCATATTGGCATACCATATTAATCCAATTGACTATTAGAGTGGTACCAGTACTTGAAATGAAAATTCTTGGTTTTGTTACTCGTTAACATTTATAAATGCTTTAACAGTGTGCCACTTGTTGCATTCTATTAAAATATCTGATTGACAAACTACTTGTTTCGTGTTATCCTCATTACTATGTTAACAGTTGCGTACTCAGATGCGATCACTGGCTATTATTTCTATCTACAAAAAGGGGATTCTTCTGGTTAAGACTCATTTTTACTTTCAACATTGCTGAAGTCTTTTTATGACCTCTTAGACAAATTGGAAAACTATATAACAAATTATATAATGCAGGCACTCTTTTCCATATCGTGTTCTGTTTAATATATAATGTCCATTGAAGTTCTTATAAATGTATGATACTTGTCCTTTGTCGACCCTAACATGGACCACTTATATCTTGTTCCGTAGACACTAGCTCTGCTATTCAATGTGATGGCTGATGTGTTTGGAAAGAATTCACAGCCTGCAGTTCATGCTGAAGCCTCAGATATAAGGGACCTTATTGACTTTCTGTAAGTTGTATACATGATCTCTGATTTGTGTGTCGACATATATGGATTATGTTTGCATGTGAATTATAATCTCGTTCTTCTAACATTTTGTGTGTCAGGCACCACGCTGTCATGTACGAAGGACAAGGAGGACCTGTGCAGAACACCAGTAAACCCAGAGTGGAGAGCTTGACCTTGTGTGGCAAAGTCATGGAATTTTTGAGACCGGATGTTCAGCATCTTCTTTCGCACTTAAAGACTGATCAGAACTCCTCCATTTATGCAGCAACCCATCCAAAGCTAGTAGTACAAAATCCAACACAAACAAATTTATGATCGGTGAGATAATCGAGTTGAATCTTTTCAGATTTTTAAGAGCCAACCTTTGCGATTACTAAAGATACATATATTGTTTAACTACGGGCCATGAAAAAGGCATTGATGAACTGGAATTTTAGAACTTGAGAGCTCCTTGGATGGTTCTTTTTTATTGCTAGTTCTTCCCTGATCACGGTATCATCCCCCTCTATCAGTATGGTGTCTGAAGAGATTTATTTTTGTGCTATTAACTCAGGTGGTGACAAAAAGCGTACAATAGTCTATGTCCTATTGGATCGATACTGTACCGATGTATAAATGGGATACTGATGTGTATTGTTTAATAAAGATGGTTGTCAATGTATTAATATCGTGCTATGTGTTTCGATGCTGTGATTTGGTTGAATCAACTTATATTGATTGGTGCAACCATGATTTTGATTACTATCTCGCTTTGTTGTTTGTAAAAGCAATCCTGAAAAAGGAAACGACAGTTGGAAGTAACCATGTGCATCGACCTGCAAAAAGGTTTCCTCATAATGCAGGTATGTGGCGGTTTCGTAGTCTATGTTAATGTGTAGGATGGAGATTGGACCTCAAAATCATATTGTTGGAAAAAATGTATTCAAGTTGGAACCAAAGAGACTACTCTTCTCTCCTCTTTAAAGCAAGAAAGTAGAATTAATTCAAGTTAATTCAAACTCTAATCTGTTCCTGTCGCTAAAATTTTGTTGGCTGTAGTTAGCGGAATCTGCATCGCCGTCGCTGTGGCACGCCGAGCCAAAGCGAGATGCGTGTTTGACGCTTTGAAATTTGTGATCTTCTCATAGGTGTCTGATGACGAACCTTAGCTTTGAGATTCGAGATGTGATGATTTATTTGTAGCCTGTGCTCTTATCACGACTCGTTAATCCAAAAATATATCGGTGCTTTAACTCAAACCCTTTCTCCGCCAAATTCTGCCGCCGGTAATCCTTTCCCACTCTCGTGGTAAGTGTTCCTCCTCTCCACTCCACTGCGGCTGTTGGATGGATGTAGGACCTCCGGTGTGGCAGTTTCCGGCTGGCGGGTGACTGATGGCCTGAAAACTCCTCCCTTCCTTTCTCTATGTGGACTCTGCTTTTGTACACTTTCCACGGCTTCTTAGTTTGGAGTCAATTTCTGTCGTTCTACGCTTGGAAACCCTAACACAGTTGGTTGATTACTAGCCGGTTGTATACCAGATTAGGGATTGCTTAGAGCAGTATCAGATGCCCAAATTAATGGAAATGTGATGTACCAATGAGTTTCAAATATCTGATAGTTTGCTTTACTTATAGTGGTCACCTTTAATGGTTGTGTTCCGATTTACTTTCTCCGAACAGGGTAGTTATGGACTTTCCTGCTCTAGCAATCAAACTAGGATTATATGACTCTCATACATAGTTGCTTTTACTTATAGTGGCCACCTTTAATTGCGATTGCAGGAAAGTAGATATTCTAATAGTTTGCTTTTCTCGGTCAAATTCTTCTGCCGGAATCCTCCAGGCAGCCATAGTGCTCCGTGGCAGTGACCATGACCAATGGTTTTATTGCAATGTTCATTACCATTGAAATGTTAATTTGGCTTCCTTCATATGATTTTAGTTCTGCTTCTTGATATATTTTTTTTTTTATCATCAAGTCTTCACGAATAACATTATTCTTAGACCTTTGAGTTAATAGCTAAATCCTTGAATGGGAGTTTCCTTGTTCTTTTCTTGGATGTTGTTCTCGCATCTTCCAATATGCTAGACATGAGATGATTGGTAGAGATCAACCAATTTATTATACTCACACGAATGCCCCTTGGATTTACTTTAATTTTTGTGTTTTCAAATAGTTCATCAAAATAAATTATTTTTTTTCTCGTTATATGACCCTTGAAATAAATCTATCGTGTGCGCGCACACACACACGTACAACAATTACCAAGATATATACATATAATGCCTTCAATATTTTGTTTTATAAATTAACATAAAATATTGTGGTAGTATATAAATAATTAAAAGTTATTTATGATATTATGTATAAAACACAGATACATTTATATAAAGGTTTTTGCATAGCTTCTGAAATCCAGGATACCCCAAGAACAGGAAATGACAAAGTTTTTGTGGTCATCAACTTCATTAGGTTGCTGCAATTGAATGGACATTAACATAAATGACATCAAAACACTTCAAGAAACCTTTCTCAATGAAGCAGCTGATGAGATCGAATTGGAGGAAGCAGATGATGGAGATGAAGTGGAAGAAGTAGAGGAATATGTAACCCTAGGTCTTGTTCAGAAGCCCAAGAACTCAAATTTCCTTCTTCGCCATCTATTTTCAAGCAAAGCTGGTGATTTTCCTGTAGGTGTTAACATAAAATTGGCAGCTTTCTCCACTAATCTTTGGGATATTTATCTGTCTTTTATTTGTAGGCATGGTTAGATCCAGTGGACCAGCCGTCGGAGAGGTCCCATAGATGCGGTTTTTGCAAAGAGCCTCTTCAGTTTCTTCTTCAGGTAATTAGAGTTTTGTTATCATTTCCTTTGCTTTTTCATATTGAAGTCTGACCAATTGGAAACTCACAGATAAATGCACCTATCTCTGAGAAGAAATCTACCTTTCATCACATGTTGCATGTGTTCATGTGCCCATCCATTTCATGTCTTCTCCAGGACCAGCATGAACAGTGGAAACACAGAAAAGACAATCCTCGTAAGGTGTTAGTTTCTTCTAAGCTTTTGCTTTTCTGGGCCATTTCTGTTAACTTTTGTGCAACTTTTTGTCTGATATTGTATTCTTCATTCTAACTGCTGTGTCATTTGTATTTGCTTATATTCTTTATTTCTTGGAATGGTTTTAAACTGTGAAAATCTTCTGTTGCCAATTACCTCGATCCAATCCCTTCTACTCAGATGAACCACCAAGACATGAGGCACTGAACCATTGAGTGTTGGAGGTAATTGCATTTATCTAATATAACTGTTTGAGAAAATAAGGATCCTATTCCTCTGTTGAACTGTCCAGTATTGCTAAATAGCTTCGCTAGATGAGATTTTCATTTCTTAAATTACTCCAAACAAGTGAACTCTTCTAGGTTGAATATTTATATAAGGATATAGGCAATGACCTGATTCAAGGGGATCTATTTACCTTGACAAAAAAAATAAAGAACTTTTTGTGAAACCTTAGAGGAAAAAAAGACTATCTTGGATTATTTTATGGACAAGCAGCCTTTTATTCTTGAACAGTTCAGTGATCACAAGATCAACAAGGATCCTGTGTTAGCATTAAGGAACTCTACTCAAGGAATTCTCTTAATGGTTTTGAAACCATGTTCAGATCCTCATGTTTGAACCTTTTTATCTGCTAATGCAACTATGGTAATAAAGATGTACCCACAAATCTAGAATGTTGCTTGGTTGTTGGGAGACTTTTCGACTGACACTTCAAAATTGGAATTTATAGATATCTTGAAAATGAAATAAATAAAGAATTAAGTTTATTTTATCACCAGATAAAATCCAATTGATAAATAGCTAGAGACAGCAGAGTAAGAACAAAAAAGCAAGGGTAGACCCAATCCCTTTGACGTGATCTTGCTGATTTTGTTCCCATTCCTGGTCCTACAGACCTTACACCTATCCTTTCTGTATTGCTAGCCCTATATTTCAGCTTATCTTGTATCATTGTCTTTCTTAAAACTGTCTTTACAATTGGATCCAACCCATTCAGTTGATTATTTGGTCAATGTGGTTATAGAACAAAACAATTAACACTAAACATTTATGATATTGACTCTATGAAAGTTCATATTGATTTTACACTTAATTTTCTTATATTCACTGATACTGTCTCTGAGGATGGTATGAGTCGTTTTGAGAGTAGGTGATTGTTATAGGGTTTAATATTACCATATTGTTTTTTCATAAAAAAGTATCTTTCTTTGCTTTGATGTTTTTACTAGCTGCACTTTGCTCTTGGTGTGGCACATGGAAAGGGGAGAAAGTTTGCAGTAGGTGTAGGAGGGCATGTTAGTACTCTGAGAAACATCAGGTGATTAAAAATAATATTTTTCATTTCCTAAATTTTGTGCTTGATCATAACTTATTTCTGTTTTTGGATGCTAGGCTATGCATTGGAAGTCTGGACATAGAAACCAGTGCCATCAGATTATTACTAACTTAGAATCTTCTAGTACCAGTGCTGGTTCATCTAGAGCTAGGCTTCCTGCTACAGATAAAGGTCAGATAAGTTATTTTCGTAATTCATTAGAATACCATTTCAAATGATCTATCATGGTCGTTTTGGCTGCCTGCAGTACATTATGGCCTGAATATGAGATTATTATAGAACGTGAAAGCGCTTTTGATAAGGAGACTTCTGAAGATAATAGTTGTGCCACAACATTGGTGCCTAAATATATGAAAACAGACGACACATATCAGTTCTTGCTGGACAAGTTTGAGGTTTGTCCTTATTGCCATTGCATTATGGCTTACTCTATTAAGATAATATATATTTAATCTTGCAATGTTGTAATGTTGTGAAGGCTGATGAGAATAAAAGGTACTGGGCATCATTTCAAGAACGAATGTCTAAATGTCCCAACCAAGTGTTGAGGTGAGTTAAATTTGCTCAGGATGAATCCTGATTCTGCACGGTTATCTATTCTTACGGTCTGCCTGATAAGTATGTCTGTGGTATAAATGTTCTTCCTCCTTTTCAGGAGGACATATGTTGAATGTTTCAAAAATGGAGACTTCCATTGGCTTTCTATTAATTTTATTTTCATGTTCACTATCACTATGATCAAGAAGTGATCCTCTGTTTCTGAAAATCATGCAATAAAAACTGAAGGATTTATGTCAATTATGAACTTCTGTATATTGAACAGATACTGTCGAGATGTGGTGGCAAAACCACTGTGGCCTTTGTCGATTGGCCACCCCACCATAGACAATATGAAAAAATGCAATCTACTGCAATGGTCCTTTATGCTATGAATTTCAGGTTTGATATGAATCTGTGCTTTTCTCTCTAAATCTTATTAGCTATTGCTTATTTCAGATAAATGTGCAAACATTATTCAATTAAATTGTCATGAAAATTTCATATTGTTAAGTAATATGGTACTCAATACTCAAATAGTATTCCAAATTTTTACAAAATGACTGAAAAGTAAAGTGAACAACACTTACTGGTTGATTAGCAGAAGAATCAACCTGTTCTGATAGATCAAATGGGTAAGAATTGGAACCGAATGATCTATCTATAAAGTGGAGACGAATATATGCTTCTAAGCATGTTGAGGTGGTGCATGCTTCTCCATTTGTTCAGCTGAGATATCACTCCTATGCTTGTTTATGTATAATGAAGGGAATTTAGATTGTTGTCATCTTTCTTGTATCACACGTCTGTTTATCAGGAAGCTAATTTCTTTTAAAATTGTTCCATTTGCAGATCATGCCTCAGTTGCTTTATTACTTTGGTGTTAGAAATGACCCTGGCGCTCTTGATTGGGGAACCAGTAACGAGTTTAGCCTCATGCGAATCGAGTACAAGCCGCAAAGTGGATTTCACAAGGGTTCAGTTATATCCTAGCACACCAATGACTCGAGGGTGCTCCTACATATATAGCCTCTATGATTAAAATTCCAGGTTTGATGAACTTCTTTACTTCCATGTCAGTCGTGTTACTTCCATGTCCTAACGGATGACTCTTTTCCTTATATATGTTTTATAGGATTAAGTGAGTATGGAAATAGAGTTGGAAGTGTGGCAACCGATATCAAACTTTCTGAGAACATACTTAGCATTATTACACTGGTCGGTTCACCACTCATCATTAGATATCTTGTGGTCTAATTACATTTTGGAAAGAAACACTAGGTGCTGCATCATAGGGGGCAATCCTTTCATGGTCATTCAACACCACAAATAGGGTACAAGACCCATTCAAGCTAATTTGAGTTTGTAAAATACCATAGAGAGTAACCATCCATCATAACCTGATTAAAATACAGCTAGCACATAGCATGGAGATTGAACCCTGAACCTCGCATTCAAGAGTTGCGCTAGCTACACCTCTCCGATCCATGACAAGGCCATGGTACGGTCATGATAATTTTTGCTTCTATTCTCAAGTTGAGAAAGTGTTAGTTTCAAGGTTAATTCACGGTAGATTGTTATTTTTCTCAAATTTTTGCCACCTAGCATGATAATTGTAGTCGTTCTTGCTCAGTTTCTCATGCTTGGCTTGTCATCTTTATGAGGTTGTTGTCAAGGGAGAGTGGGACTGAAAGGCTTCCCTCTGTTTTGGCTTTTGCATCATGGAGAGGTTATCTTTGTTTAGCTTTCTTTTCCGTCTCAAGGTGTATCGCCATTCTTCAAATTCCACGTCCCCAATTCTTGTGCATGTTCCTCGAGTTGTCTCCACGAACACACTGAGTTCTGCAACCATTTCTTTGTATCAATGTTCCCTGTCAAGCAGAAACTCTTGAGGTGAGATCTTTTAGTATTCCAGACTGCATAGGCGCAGTGATGATGCATGGAATTGGAATTTTCTGTTCACAATAGGATCATATCTTGTTTTCTGACATATGACAATCACTAGATACAAACAACGACAATCTATTATTATTATTATTAATGTAAGCGATGTCAACTATAATTATCGTCACATGATTTGATGTGAAAAGCACTATCGACTGCTAGTTTCAAAGACTTCACTGGAAATCTTACACGAAGACGTGCATATTTGTTGCAACAATCGCCTTCCAATCTGTTGCACCGTCACCGAACCAGAAAGCTCAAACTACCATCGCCCGCCGGCAACCGACGACGCCCCACCGACGTCGACGCCACCGGCTCCACCACGCCCCCCTTGGGGCTGCATACCCCCACCGCGTGCCGCGCCCAAAACCCGCCCGCCGCCTTCACCCTCGCCGCCCGCCTCCTCTCCTCTTCTGCCGCCGCAGCTGCTGCCGTCTCGCTCCGCTTCTCCTGACGGCTCCCGACGATGAGGCGGTCCAACTCCCTCCTGATCCACTCGATCTCGTAGGCGTCGAGCAGTGGTATGGCGGGCCTAGGCTCGGCCGTCGAGCTCTCACCAGCAGCAGCACGGTCCTCTAGCAAGTGACGAGACGGCCGCCGGGCGGCTTGTGCCTCGCCGCAGCCGGTGCGGTGATGGCACCGCGCCCGACCTGCTGCCTTCGCCAGTGACAGCTCCGGGGCAGGAGCCACCGACGAAGAAGGCACTGCGCTTGTCCTTCGCGTCCCTCGATCCATGTAACCAAAGCTTTACACAGAGAGAGAGAGAGAGAGAGAGAGAGAGAGAGAGAGAGAGAGAGAGAGGTCTTAAGGAACGAAGAGAAGGATATATATATATATATATATATATATATATATAGCTTAGCTTCTTCGAGGATAATGAAACATTAATCTAAGGCTTCTGGGTTGGCGTGTGGTTGACTTTGACCAGAGAATAAAACAAGTTTTGGTGGGATGCTGATGGAGATCGACAGGTGGAACGAGGAACAGCGTTTGATCGGATGCCCAAGGTTTTCATGAAACCATGGGAAGAAGCGTAGATGGCCGCAGATTATGTGCACGTTGCTACTCTCACAGTTTGGTGATTCACCAGGGAATAATGCATGCAGAAGCAAAGGAAAGGCCGAGCTTGCAGCATCGCTCACTCTGTTTCAGCAGTCAAAATATTAGGGCTTGGCCTTGGAGGTGGTGGTGGTGTTATGTTTCCGGTTGCTGCATTACTGAACTCACTGCGTGCTGCGGGGTATGGATATTGTAGGTGAAATCCACTATGATTCATGCACGCAATCCAAGGGGCGTAGGGGGCTGGGGTGGCATCTCCGCTGTTGGATTTGGAACCAAGAATCTACGCGTCTTACTTATTTTTAGGTAAAGCTTAATTCAACCACCATACAGGCATGAGCATGAGTTGACGCTTAGGACGAAGGATCCACGTTGGTGGTATCGGGCTTCCGTTCATACTGTCGGCACATGCAAAGCATTTATTTTGATCTAAATATGCATGATAGATACCATGAGACGTAAACACATGAGATGTCGGCACGCGTAAAGCTTTTATTATGATTTAGATATGCATGACACTCTGATTCGATAGATCATCAGACCATTATTTACCGTCCGATCTAGACTTGATAGACCAATGGAAGTGAGATATAGCAAAATTAGCCAATCTACCTATTTATATTTTTTAGAATATAACACCATATGTTCAGAGAATTGACTGTTTTGTTACATGGGATACGTAATGTGATGTAATAAATATTTATTATATGGGATACTTAAGCGTACTGATGCGAAATCTATTAATTGCCATCTAAGCATAGTATTTGACAACCGTTTCATTTACAAAAGGTCGAGAATTTAAAATCTTATCCAACAAAATTTGAAGGTACTAAATTGCTTAACCGGTAAGAGTCCTACATAGGATCACCACAAGGTTCTAAGATCATCACTCGAGTTTGGGACCAAAAAAAAAACACTGACCTCGTTTCGTGTCAACCTACCACTCCCCCCCAAAGGCCCGCCTCCAAGAATGAAACCAGCATTGTTGACTAGGAATAATGTATATGAGAAACTTACCCACCGATACAACCCTCCTTTTGCAATAAATATCAAATTTCTAACACTACAAATGTCATTAACATCCATATCCGGCTCCAAATCCGAGTAGTTCTTGGGTCGGATCACATATAAAACAGTCTCACTGAGATTAACACTTAGCATGATAAAGTTAACCGTCCCATTATTTGCAGAAGCTCTCTGGCTAACCTGTCATCACAAGGTGACCAGCTGCAGCAGAAATATACTACTGATTCACCTACACCATGCTCCTTTTTCCTATGAGAACAATGTTCACCTGAACAAACACAGACATGAAAGGTATGCAACTGCAGAGACTCGGAAGCAATTTGGATATTTTTGCATTCAGTTCTGGTTTCCAATTCTGACAGCAAAATATGAAGGAGAGTTCTGTTGGCTGTGGTAAGCCTGTCTTCTGTTGCCAGACATCTCGGCACATCAACCTTCGTAAAAGAATTCTCATGACAGTGTGTAGTATTTGCTTCATTTGATAAATGCTCCATCCTAGTAACTTCCACAGGACAGCAAAAGGCAAACCTGACTTGATGCTCTTTCACTCCGAGGGTACGAAGAAGCTCATTCTCATGGATGAGCTTTGCAGTTTTGGTTTTCTCCATAAGAAGGATGCCTTCTGCTGTTGTATCCTCTCTTGCCAACTTTATTATTTCAGTATACTTGGAACTAGAGTCTGAAATGGACAGCGAGCTGTTTTTTACATTCCTGAGCATAGCACTGGAACAGTTCCTGATGAACTTCTTTGTGACATCAATTTTCACATTTTGGGTTGTAGAAATCAGCAGTTTCTCATTGTTTGCCGGATAATAGCACTGGATTCCCAGCTCAGATTGGATCCTTTCTTTTAGCAAGGCCATTTTTGGCCTTTCTCCATGCACAAGTATCACATGTTTTGGAGACAGATACTCAACGAGATCCATGATCCCTTTGGCATCAGTGTGAGGACTAAAAGACAGCTGATGGATCTGCATAAAAGGAACATTAATATGAGATCATTAAAGGATTTAAAGGAAAAGAAAATCAATGAGAATCCAAAGGCATCAGGCATCAGGAACAACAACTGGAATATTATGCTGTGAAAAAAAAGGTTCTCACAAAGGTGCCTAAGGTAAACTAAATTTCTTTTCTCACAAATATCCCAGCTAAGTATCAAAGTATCAATAGGACAAACAAATCAACAAATAGGAAGAACATCAACAAGAATAAGCAACATATAATGCATAAAATAAACGACTGGATGATAAAATAGTTCAACAAGATAAGTCTTATGTATTCTGCATGCATGCATTGCAGAAGCAATAAAGAACACATATTATGTGTGATGCTATATTATTCATATGCAAACTAATTCCAATAGTTTTATGAAAAGGCCATTTCTACTATGAAATTGTCTTCTAGTTATAGAAAATAACTGCAGCTCAACTGGGACTAAAATATAATTTTAGATTAAGACTTGGCACCAAACAAGTGCACAACCTGACTTGCCTTATGCTTAACACATGGTGGTAGCCTATGAATAAGAAGACTTTGCTCAAGATGGTAACACGGTAAAAGCCTATGGTACAGCGAAAAGATTATGGGAGACACACTCCAAGGTTACTTCAGAAAGATGTTCAAATTGTGGGAAATCTTAACAGGACTTTTTTTTTAGGAGAATAAATCCAATCCACAAAACAAAAACACAAATCTGCATAGATTTAAATGCTCGATTAGTTCAAGAAAATCCATATCACAAAGATGGAAGTTCAAGTATACATATCATCTTGCTTAGGGCTTAGTGCATGTACTAGTGTTCACATTGAAAATTTTCAAATGTTTGCACTTTAGACCAAAGAAAAGGAAGTTGAGCGAGTACAACAATGTACAAAGAGCCTGCCCAAGTCCCACTAAATCCCAAGAAAAAAATAGTTGTTCTGCCAAACTGGTTCCTTACACATTTGGCAAGGTGCAAACCTAGATGATCTATACTAGACAATTATGACAGTTCTGAGTACAAAGAAGAGGGTGACACTGAACAAAAGGCATTAGATGTCAAGAGCAAACTAGGAAACTAAGGGCAGTATAGTTGGTCAAGTAAAACTGCAATGGCACCCATGTAAAGCCCATGTAAGGTGTAGATGAAGATGTTATTCAAACAATATATCCTGTCGATGTGCTAAAGAGCAGTCTGGTCACTAAGAGAACCAACAGAAGACCAAAGCCCAATTCAGGATTACGAGGGCACAAAACCAAATCACAATCATGTAAGGTAAAGAAACATGTTATAAAAACAACAAAACCAGAAGGAAAAAATGGTGCAAACTTTGTTTACAATTGTGGCTTTCAGGATGTGCAAAGGCTTACTTCCTGCAGCACCTTAAAGTTATGATTTTTTTTGCTTGTCAAGCAGATATAAAAAAGGCATAGCACAGTTTCTTTGACCATGAAAACACATGCTTTACTAAATATTTTGAAAAACTACAAATTTCACTATATGATTTTGAGGCTCATCTCCTTGAAAATATGTACCATGGATAGTACTTCAAAGAAAACTTCTAAAACCTTCTTTTGAGCCTGCTAAATTTATGACAAAGTTGCT
The DNA here is from genome assembly GCA_024322285.1 of Musa beccarii. Taxonomy (NCBI): domain Eukaryota; kingdom Viridiplantae; phylum Streptophyta; class Magnoliopsida; order Zingiberales; family Musaceae; genus Musa; species Musa beccarii. The sequence continues at coordinate 8,280,197 of CM044397.1, read as the reverse complement.
AAAGAAATCTTTTCATTGTTATTGAACAATAATTATAGTGAGAAGCATCGTGGGCGGATATAGCGAGAATATGAGAAGAACCAAAAATTGAGAAGTATCAACACTGCATCAAAACCTGACATCTGACGTCGACGTAGGTATCTTTATCCAAATCAATCTTGGTTGGTTTGCCAGACATCAGCTTATGCCCTATGGTGCCAGCAACACAGTATCTGCAAGGAGATAAAAGTATCATTTGACAAGCATAATAACAATGTAATTAGTGTTACTTCAAAATTAGAGGATGACTGGCAATTGAGATGCAATACACAACCAGCACCAGCACCTGAAATTAGTCAAACTCCACTAACTTTGTTTTACCGGAGCTTTAGTATGCCCACATTTAATTGCCAAAAATCACAAGCACATTCAATTTTAATCACCCAGTGGATTGTAAAGAAATAAAAGTTAAGCATACCAAAATGAAACTGAACCCTTTCAGATGGTTACCAAGGGCAATATTCGGCCACATGAACCACAGTCTTTAAACTCCGAAATTCCTTTACATCTATAAGAACATAAATGACAATGAGGGCATAAATTTTGACCTGCCTTTGCTGGGATTTCATTTAGATCTCAACAACTAACCCAACACATTATCAATGATTTCGCCCAGCCTGCCTTTACAAGAGATTTACTTGACTCCACTGAATCATGAGTTCATTGCTACTGTACAACTACAAATGAGGAAGCATAGATTGACTATAATAATAACAGGCAGAAAAAACATTAGGACTTGGAATACCCTAAAATATCTTTCTTGACATGTATTAGTGGAGATGAGATGGAAGCAAAAAGTGTGAATGAGCACTGTTTTCCTTTGACAGATAGAAAAAGGAAAAAAGAACACTCACGACTTCAATGTTCTTGGATAGTCTTAATATTTACTGCTTCCATTACTGTAGTAGCTGATTTAGGCAATATTTCATTAGAAGATTCTGGTAAATACAAATTTATACCTTGGGGAGATTTAGAAAAAGCAATTTGTCTACCAAGATAAAAAATAAGAATGAAAGGTATGGTTGAACTATTGTGATATAATAGTACCCAGGAAGTGTAACCAGGTTTAGCTCAGATGGAGCCCATTGCTTGAAAACCTCAAGGGAAAATCCACCACTAATCATCCCCGGCGTTGCAAAAAGAACGCATGGTCCAGGTGCATTTATAAGAGAACGATCAAAAGGGCTCACTGTATGATCACAAACAACAAGAACAATGTTAAAACCTGAAAGAAGATAAGAAGAAAAGTAATCACTCAAAAGGAGGTCAGTTCACATGCAAATTGATGATTCTAATTTACATGATACCAGATAAATAAGAGGGCTGACAAGCAACACATTTGTCAATTACTTGAATATTGTTTAGTCTTTATTATGTGTCCTATGCAAATGACTTGTAAGATACCTTGTCTCCTATCTAAATGTTAAATCATAACCTGAATTTCCATATATGATATGCACAAAGGAACTCAAAGTACAAAAAATAATCTAAAAGAAAATGCTCAAAAGCAAAAGATATTAGATTACAATAATTCTATATCACCAGAGGTTGCTAGCAGATGGCATGCAAATCAGTAACTTGCAAATCCTTTTCATTAGCAAGCAGTAAGCTTCAAGCAGCTTATGGAATAGTTTAATACTCATGTGATGAGGTGCACTCCTCTGTTTGGTCTTACACAATTGCCTAGGAGCACCTTTGGTGAAATAGTATTTGTCATGGTTAAACAACTTTCTCTTTGGCGAGAATGAGTTGCCTCCAAAACTAAGCTGCAAGCATAAGTCAGTTAATTTCAGCTGCAGCTGGCAGAGCCTAAGTATTCTGATTTCAACTAATTGGATTAAGGTTTCCAAAATCAACGAACTTGATGATTTGAATTATTATACTCATGTTTACAAAAAGTACAGAACAATGTTTGTTTATACACAGTTTTGACACAGTAGGCACCAAGCTAAACAAATTTTAATTTACTTCTCATACTCATGTCAAAAGGAGTCCAAACACTTCATGCATACCTATGTGGTATTCATGTTTCATGAGTGCCAGTTTGTCACAGACAAATTGTAAACGGCTTGTTCGGGGAAATGCTTATGCGTGTCCATGTCCCTTTTGGTTTGTTATAGCTTGTAAAGCATGTAAAGGGCTTGCCAAAGGCTAAATGCCCCATTTAAGTGAGTTTGGCAGCCATTGTAGGCTTATACATAAAGTTTGCGTCGAGTGAATACTTGTACTAGAATTCGGTCTGTAGTGGACCAATTTTATACCTTTGTTGTGCAACCGTTCTGAGCTTGTAATATCCATGGTTGGAATGTGCATTGGCTATAAAGTGTTTGCTAAAAGAGGGGCTTGCGGATCCCGTGTGAAGCGCTTTCTTTGTCCCGTCTTCTCTTTCGTAAGTCATAAGGGATTGTAGGAGATTTCGGGGAGGCTGACCTTTGCGGTGATACGCATTGGTGCCGCACGGCTTAGGCAAAACCAGCTAAGTCCGTGACAAGTTGGTATGTGACTCAACACATAAATGGGATAAATCAACTCAATATGTATGACGTGTTGTCACAGACAAATGTGTAAACAAGATGTTCGATATAATGTTTATGTATGCCCGTGTCTTTTGATTTTATTCATGCTTTACATAGCATATAAAGGGCTTGACGTAAGCTTGACAGCCCCATTTTGATTGGCTTTTGTGGCCCTTTCAGTCTTGTAAATGCAGGTTATGTGCAATCATCGCACAAAGATAAAACTTCCCAGAAACAAGCTATCTAAGCAGCCATTTTGGAGATTTTCTAGCTCCGTAGTATGGTACGGAGTGTCAACCAGCACAACACCCAAGAGTTACCTGGATGGCACATGGTTGGATGAGCCTTTGGGGTAGTGTCTAGGGTTGGCTCACTGCCTTCTTCTGCAGCAGTGTCATGTGGACACTTATGAGAACTTTTGGCTACGGTGGACCACCTTAGACTCTTTGTTGCGCGATCATTCAAAGTTTGCGAAGTATATATTTGTATTTTGCATAGCCTATCAAGTGTTTGCTAAAATGACTGCTTGTTGGATCTCGAGTTAAACGCTTCCTCAAACCCGTCTTTTCTTTTGCAGGTCCTTAGGAGATCATAGGATGTTTCGGAGAAGCTGACCCTTTGCAGACGGACACGCAAAGGTGCCGTACAATTTAGACAAAACCAACTAAGTCCATAATAGTGTGGCACACAACATGCAGCAAACAGAGAAGCAACTCTTCAAGCAGTCTAGAAATTGTGGTTGCACATCATGTCATTTGGTTTCAAGATGTGATTAATAAATTTCATCTTTGATCTCAAATTGTAATTGATACATTTTATTCTGACGTCAAATTGTAAACAATTCATTAGTACTATATTCAAGATGTTAAATCGACTATCTTTGATCTTGAAGTATGAGATCCTACGCTCAATTTACATTGCCAAGGTCATGTTAAAGATATGCACAGAGGCTAATGGATCTAAAAGGATCATAGTAAAGAGTAAGGCTGTTTCCATCGAAACTTCAAGGGCCGGTAGGTCTTCAGCAGTGCTTTAAAAGGGTGATGCAGCTGAGAACAGCAGGTACACAACTCGTGGAGGCTTGAAATTGCTTATTTAATTTTCAGCACAAAAGAAGTGGAGTTAGAAGCTGGTATAATGATCAGAATAGCAAGATTGACAGCTTTTTGGTCATTTCCAGCAGGACTGCTATATAATCAGCCAATATAGGAAGACAAAGAAAAAAGAGGAGATTGGAACTGAAAAGAAAGGGATAACGATCGATTGAGTGGAAACAGGAGATGGTTGGTGGGCAAGAGAAAACAAGAAACCTCCATTATTGAATTCAAAGTACACTAACCTCCATTATTGAAAACAAGATATTGGTGTTCTCTCTTAATAGATGCAAAAGATTGGGATATGAACAAAGATTAGGACACTAACTACTCTAAAAGGAAACCAATTAGAGACCTAGCATAGTCATCCAATCAAGTTTTATCTTATTTCCAAACTATGACAAGGAGGCAAGTTTACTCAAATCTGCCTAATTCTATTTTCTAATATATAAGACTCCAATCTAAACTTGCATATATTGAAATACAAAAATATATTAACAAAAATGAATGAAAAAGAGGTAGAGGCTGACAAGGAAAGGAGGCAAAGGAGGAGAAGGAAAGGAGGAGAAGTACCCATCTGATGGTCATGGGTGGTAAGTGACAAACGATAAGCCTGCCACACCGAGTAGCTTCCAAGTTGCATATGTGAATAGCATGAGAAACCCAAAGCACCTTTTTTTACTTTCAAGAATTAAACCAAACCGGACCACCCCTATCAGATGCTTCCCACGAGGAAATCTAGAAACACACTTCTAGTATATGTGCTAGAGATTAGATCAAGCTTCCTAACAATATCTATTGTTCTAATTAGATTCTAAAAATTCTAATCATAATTTTAAAAATCAGCTATCTAAATTAGAATCACCAATAGATGTGATTGGCAATAGACCACACCAAATTGCATAAAACTCTGTACTTCAGAATTTTGCTGTTAGAACACCTCAAATAGGTGTATTGAAGTCTCTAGTTCAAGTCTGTAGCAGCACCTTCTGTTTGGTTAAAATTGTTCAACATCGTTAATGTTGGTCCCACGTGTGATGAAAAAGGTGGATGATTATATTTGGACCCTGCCAGTCAACACCAAATTTTATCATACTGGCAATTCACAAACTTACTATTCATACACAAGATAGACCACCATGGTTAATGTTATTTAGTGATAATATTGTTTTGATTGATGAGAAATTAGATGGGATCAATGGGATTGGTTGTGAACTTGAGCTATCGACAATCTTAGAAACTAAAATCATAGGTTGAGTAGATCTCAGATCACATATATGAAATGCAATTTTAGTGATACCTAAAAATGAACTAATGTGTATTGAAATGGATGGACAAAAAATTTTCATATGTGAAAGATTTAGGTTTTATTCCATAGGAAGGAGAGAGTGACAGAGATTATTGATAGAGTAAAAGTTGGGTGATTAAAGCAAAGAAAATCTTGGAAGCTTTATACCGCCATTGGGCACCTCTAAGACTAAAAGTAAACTCTGTTAGGCCAGTAATACTTTATAGACGAGAGTGTTGGGCAGGAGAATGTCAAGGTGGATATACAGGATTACTGAAAAGATAGAATAAGAAATGTTTTCATTTCTGAACAATTAGGTGTTGCCTTGATAAACTATAAGACAAGGAAAATTTGTCTAACATGGAATAAGCATGTTCAAAGGAAACCCTTAAATGTTATTAGATGAAGTGAGTCAATTATGATTAGTCATACGAGCAGAGATAGAGGGAGATTTAAGAAAACTTTATCAAAAATAATGAAAAACTAATTCATATGAATCTTCATATAACCAGAGATATTGCCTTATAAGAGCTACATAACAGAAAAAGATTCACCTAGTAGACCTTAAATAATTCAGACATTATAGCTTGTTGCACCACTAAAATTGTTAAGGATTGTCCAATCTAGGTAACGGACGTCCAATCCAAGACAATGTATATGCGAGAAGAAAGAAGAAAAGAGGAGAGGAAGAAGAGAAGTAAAAGAGCGAAGGGGAAGATAGAGAAAAGGAGACTTAAGATGCATTTACGGGGAAAAAACAATTTTACTTTGGGAAATTGCATTTAGGAAAGAACATATTATTTGATTAGATGCAACGTAGAGCAGCCAAATACTAAAAATGGAGAGGTTGATTTCATAACTCAAAGAGCAATTTGCGAACTTTAAAACAATATGGATAACAGTCAAGTTTTATGTGCTGGTGAAGCCTCTAGAAAGTTCGTCACATGTACAATATAATAAATTACAAGTAATGGATAACTGCCCTTGTAGATTAGCATATACAAGTGTAAAACTTAGCTGCTAATGATAAGCAGCCTAACTAAGTAAATTTAAAAAGTCATTTAAAACAATTAATATTGTCAACGACTGTTATCATGTCCAATTATTTCAGACATTCTCATGGAGCACTTTGTAAAGATCAATATTTCAATAGGAACATATGGAAACAATTTAGCTACTTGAGCAGGTACCATGTTTGAAGTCAAATGTATTGCGTACTGATGAAGTATCTTTGATCTTTTGGCTGGTCCATCCAATGAGCATCTTATAATACATATTTGCTTGAATTGTCAAGCCTAGCAAGTATTGAGAGACAGTAGTCAGAAGCATTGGATGGTTCAATAAAAGCTCAAATGTATGTTGCTTTCAACATGAAAAATAAAAATAAAAATTGTATTTGACAACAACTGAACTAATCCAGTATTGAGAATCTAGCATCTTGTAATAGCCTTTCTTTCATGCTTAAGTTATGGCATGCATGGATATTGGACATCTAAACACTAGTTCATTGAATGACATGAACAGCTGCCATTGGCAGTTCTTATGATATTTAATTAAAAATAACAGCTGCATCAAAGCCAAAAAAATGATATATACATGCAATCCTTTTAGTTGAATCACTCTTGCTTCAAACATTTGCTATATATATTTGCTCAAATCAAGACTAACTGCATATGATCATCGAATAGAGAGTACAGGAAGTGCTTTCAAACATATCAAGCATGAAAGAAGACAGATAATCTTCATAATAAAATTGCAACTGAAAGAATAAAATAACTAAAGAAAACAACTAAGATGAACATACCAGCAGAGAAGTAGATAGGAACCTTTAAGTTCATACGTTCCCAGTAATCATCCAACAAAATGCAGAGTTCCTAGCACACAGAACTTGTCAACAACAATTTTTTACATGGACTAGGATTTACTTGTTATGCATGTGTTGACTAGAGTGTGCATCATTGTGTTATATCCAAGCAATGTCGGGGGTGCATTACTGCACTAGATCTAAGCCATCGGATATGCATAATTGCACTACATCTATTCCATGTCAGTCATGCACCATCAGGTGTTGTTGCGCAAAGCATGGTCATCAGAACTACTTCATGACATCCAGCATGTTAGCTATTATCAGCATGCCTCTGGTAAATGAACTTGCATAAAAGTATCCTGCCAGTTCCTTGCTCATGGTACATGCTGAAGACCAGGCCAGCAAAGAGGTGGCAGCCTCAGGACTTTGAAGCTCAAGTCATATCTTAGGAGGTGATTAAGCAAGTATTAAATAAACACAAGCAAGATTCCAGGGAAATGCACATCAAACGTTTAGAGAAATCATTCATCTCAAACAAATGAAATGGTCAAAGAAGCAAGCACTATGCAGCATATTTTTCTATCTCATCCATGATTGTCAGGTTTTTAATGTTCTGTCAAGAAGCTTTCATAATCATGGTGAATGTACTCTGCATATGTCATATGTGCGTCTCCTCCTGCAGTCTCCATAGTACCACATAATGTCCACATATTAAAATGATCTTTTATGAAAATTAGGAAGACATTTCACTAATGAGAACCCATTTTCTAAAGACTCTTAACTTCATAAAACATAGGTGTGGCATAGGGTCAGTAAAAAAGAATTAATAACAATAAAAAAACTTTGACTTAAATATTTATTTGACTCAGGGTTCAGCTAATTATCGTCTGTAGGACCAAAAAATGCCTGTTACGATATCATCATATCCAATTTGTGAATTTTTGAGTATCTGTCTAAGAAGTTTTTTGTTATCAACAAAGGATCTAGGCAACTTCCTTTCAAGTCAAAATCACCTGATCTTGCTATGTACCTCATGTCTCTCTTCCAAGTAGAAATGGGATGCTTATCAAATAATGAGGATAAAGACTAAATGCTTCCTAGGATAATATTATTATATCTAATTTTAAATCTAAAGCATGAGAGGTCCAAAACTGTCTCAAGCAATTCAAGATTTAAATGCTTCAAAGAGTCAAGATAATACAAAATTATAAACAATAGTTGGCAGTTCAAGATTTATACGCTTAAAAAAACCAACATTATACAAAATTTAAACTAGAATTGGTCTTTTGGAGAAAAACCGGACAAGCATTAGAGCAAGTTTTGAAAAGGAAACAAAAGTAACAATGAGACTTTAAGGACATATGATTTATTCCATATTCTAGAGGAACAATAAGTTTCAAAAACATTAAAAAAGAATAAACATTGCAAAAGTTTGTTTAAAAGTAGTAGGAAGAAAGATTAAACAAACAAACATCTGCATTCACCAATACCTGTGCTCTCCCCAAGGCAAATGTTGGGATCAGAACTTTACCACCTCCAGCAACACATTTGTGGACCTAACAAGCAGGATAGAAGTATTAGCAGCTAAGATTATGTGCTAAAAATGGAAAAGGAAGCAACAACACCAATCACATTAGAGAGAGCCAGAACTCTAGATGGTCAAACTAGTGTCATCATAACTTCTGGTTCTTGATGCACTAAAATGCTACATGGGATGGTCATATCTAGCTGTATGTTACATTTTAATCTATTGTATTGACTCCTCCTTGATATCCAACCCATACAACAGAAGATATCTTTGACTGCATCAAATGATGTTAACATCCGTGGCACATGTGGCCACACTCTTTTGAAATTTAGAAATACAAAATGTTATGTTAGTCATTACATTAAGTACCCCACAAGTGCTTCAATTTGTCACTGATTATTTGTTAAGGAACAACACTCAGTGATCAATCAATTATGAAGAATTAACTAGACTAATTTGTTGAGCTCTTATGGTGATTTTGGTATATCTTTCTGTTCCTTTTTGAAGTATTTGCACCCAATATTTAAGTCTTTGCATCTAATATTTGTCAACAACTTCAAAATGATTAATCAAATGCAATGATCCATCTCTAGAATTAGTGCAAAGTAAATGAACTTTAGAATAGCGATTTTTCTAAAAAGATAGTGCTTTTATTCATGATATCAGGTAACAAATTTGGAAGAGTTCACAGGGAAAACAGCTGAAGGTCAGCCGTGTAACAGAAAAAGATCTTGGCATGACATATTCTAAAGCAGTAAGCAGGAATTACAAATAGACCAATTTCAAAAGTGATTTAAAACAATATAAAAGTGGACAGTTATCTCTGAGGGATTCTTCCTGCCTACTTAGTGAATAAGTAGCAGGATGAAAGGAAAAGAGCAAAAGAAGAAGAATGGAATGAATAAACAACAGTTTCTCTCGGATCCTCATCATTGTCATTCTGACTTAGCAGCTATTTGGGTTAATAATGTATACTGTTCCTATCTCTTGCTTCGATGGTTGTATCAATTAACAGTAAATGATAGATTAATCGGCTATTAGGTCAGCTGACCATAATAATTTATGGTAAGACCGTAAGAACCAAGGAACTAAAACAAATTTGACATTATTCTACAAAATATGAATACCTAATAACATCTCCCTCGTGCATGCAGAAAGGCAAGGACTACATACCGCCCTTAAGAACTCCCTTTCTCGAGCATATTTTGAGTCACGTATGGTGGTTGCATATGTGGATCTGTAAATGAGATAAACCAATGAAAAAATATAATTAGTAAACAAAAATAAAAGAGAAACTTCTGAAAAATTACAAAAAAAGACATTATGCCAGGACCATAAAATACGTCATATAAAGAAAATTAAAAGGATTATTATAAATGAAACCGACAACAGTATAACTAAACAAATTTTCTGTCTTGCCTTGTTTTTACTAGGTAAGCAACTTCAAACAACCATGAACTTTAGATTGGTTTTCTGACTCATGCAACACAAGTGAAGTCACCCAAAGACTTAATTCTCTATTCATCTTGTTCCTGCTTGGAGAAGCTTGATAATTATGTTTTATCTGTAAGTTCATTATTCATATTATGCGGCCAATAAGACAAGTCGACCACCAACCAATTGATTTCCACTCTACATTATTTGGCACTATATTACTTGACTTTCCCAATAATCACCATGTATAATTTCTACAAAGATTAAATCCTTAGGCTAACCCAATGTATTCAGGTTTGGTTAGCCAAAATTGAGTTGGTATGTTGACTAAAGCCTAGATCATAATACCATATTCCAAAACATTCTACACATCTTCTCCATGAGTTCTTTAAGCAATATACCCTACGATAGGGCTGATGAGTAGACATAAGGCACTGGTGATAAGCTTGCATAAGATACTGCAAAATGAATATAACTGCTGTTCCAAGGAGTAGACTATTCCCAAATTTAAGCGCTCATGGATTTAGTTGCTAAGAGAATAACAAAAGAATATTAGTTTCATTGTGCTATTGGTGTTTTTTCGTCATCGTGAACATTCTCACCACTCACCAGACTCACCATAATGTCATGGGCTTAGTTGAAATTGCCTAAATCATAAAGTACCATTGCGGCAAAGTTACAAACTTAGCTACAGTTGCCTACGTCATGAAGCACCCTTGCACCAACTTCTCAGACTTAGCTGGGACTACCTAAGTTATGAAATGCTCTTGCATTATGCGTCTGCAACCTAGTTGCATCGCAGTCTGCAACCTGTAAAAAACCTTAGTTGCGAGTGACAAACAAGTCTCAACATCTAGCAAAAAGAGAAGTTTTACAAGTAATTCAACAAAACTTAGCAAGTTGATTAGTTCGCAAGCAAGTGAGTGAAATTTGCCAAGTCTCAATCGGACTTAGCTTGGATTGCGTCTTGAGGCGCCTAGCAAAAAGGTTGATTAGCTTTACAAGTAATTTAACAAATGCTTGGTGTGCAAGAGAGAAAAGAGAGGAAAAAGAAAATAAGGACTTTAGAAAGCAAAACAAATAGTCACAAGTCTACAAACGATGGTGACAAAATTTCATGGCGCGCTGCTTGCTCGGAGCTGTTTTTGGATTTACGGGCGATGCAATGAAGCGATCGTTCTGCTAGCCACAATGGCAAGTTCAAGCATGGGCAAGCGGCGAACTAACGTAACGTTAATTTAATGCAAACTTGTGTAAACCGATTCAATCAACGCCCAACCTGCTCGGTAGCGTTGTCCTGCGTCTGCTAAAATGGTTTCAACTTCGCTTCATACAACATGTAGGAAGCTCTGGTGGGGTTGACGAGTTGAAGCGCCTCGAGAAGCATCTGCGGATCGGGTGGTAGGCTTCCATCCCACCCTCGCATTGCACGCTGGGGGGGCCATTCCCTTTAGAGGGATACCAAATCGCCGACTTTGAACTGCGCTTCCCAACGCCCACTTCACCGCCGCTTTTCCCAGCACCGTGGTCTCGCATTTAATGCCAGCCTTGCACGGACTACTCCTGTATATCCAATAGCCAAAGTGAAGCCATTTTGGGATCTCAGTTTGTTGCCTAGCTCCATTGCGCAGTGGTGAGAATTGGGCTATGTCCCAACAACTTCACCCATCGTTGATTGCACTCACGTACAAAGATATTCTTTCGGTTTGGCCGCCTACATTTTAAGCAAAAGCACACAAAATCAAGGCAAAACATGCTGCCAAGCATTTGTACAAGCACGCAAAAGCAACGAACGATTCATTGAGCGAAGATGTTCCCACCAGTACGGTACAACGCGGCTCTAAAAGTCCCACCGGCTCGCGCTCCACTTTGTCTTCGTGATAATAAGTTTTCCATTTTCTTTTTGGCGAATAGAAATCCATTTGCAATTTAATTATTCCCTTCTCTCCTTGCCAACTAATGTAATTTTCTCTTGTATATAAACATTATTACTCGATTACTTGCACATTGTTTGTATCAATGCAAGGTTACTCACATCATCCTTGAATTAACTCTAGTCTTCTTGTTTTCCTCCTCTAATTTCTACTTCCACACATAACACACTATGCATTTGCTCTTCCAGAATCCATGCAAATTCCGCCATATCCATCTTCCACTAGGGAAGTTTTTTTGACAACAAAAATGGATTTTCCGAGATAGATATATGATGGATACACATCGTATCTCCTTCGGTTTAAAATCGCCGCGCTTTCACGTAGGCGGGTGGCCCTCCCGCATAAGTACTCCCCGATAAATAAGTCGATGGACTTGAAGGGCTTCCCATAGTCGCGCTGGTTCTTCGAGCAGCGAGCCTGGTCTTGGAATGCGCTTCAGTTTGTCGGACCATCTCCAAGCACATCTTTTTCTTCAAAGAACTCTCGTTAGTGGAGTTGCGCTTGAATACCCCAGATGAGCGCGATAGTAGCACAAACCCAGCCCAGGATCTCGCCTTCTTTGAGTTCGCGATCTATTTGCTTGCACCTTTGCTTTATCCATCTGAATGGAACCGTCGCCGAATGCCCCAGAATTTCCTTACGAGCAAAGTAGCACTTCTCTTTTTAACAATGAATTCTCCCGAGAACTTTGAAGATTGTTGGAGGTTTTTAGTTAGACAACCACAAACTTGAAATAATTGGTTCATAAGAGTGCGAAATTGGTGGGCGTTGGTTAAACCGAAAGGCATCACTGAACTCAAATCCATACATCGATTCTTCGCCATCACCTTCACCTAAACCTCCGACCTTTGCTATTACCCCAGAAGGTCGAGTTTGAAAATACTTTGCTTTGCCGGTTGGTCGAACAAGTCCGCATGAGAGGATGGGATACTTGTTCTTCACATGATCACCTTGTTAAGGGCTCGATATCGCGCATAGTCGCTCCCATCTTGTTTCTTACGAAGAGAATGGAGCTCCGAATGGTGCTTTGGAGAATGCGGATGAGACCACCGCAGCGCTTCATTAATCGCTTTCGAGCTCTGCGAACTCGCATGCGGTATGGTGGTCTCGCCGCTTCGCTCTGCTCGCTGATAAGATGATCCACGCCTGCGTGGTGGCGGAATTTTCGCTCGCATAACATCTTCGAACTCCTTCGGACATTTGCCACCGCGGCGGTCTTTACGCCTCCCGCCGAGTGCTTCTAGCTTCATCGCAGCCACAAAGGTTAACTCTCCTTTACGTCGCCCTTCTTCGATTCGCCGATAGGCTGCTTGGGGCTTCTCTTCGAGTGGCCAAACCATACTTGCCTCCCATTAGACATATGGAGTCTAGGAACGCATCGGCACCAACTTTCGGCGTCATGAACTCCATTCCAAGAATCACTTGAAAGTCATCCAAGGGCACCGCCATCATGTTTCAGGCGCCCGCTCCACGATCCGATCTTGATGGAGACTCCTTAGCTAGCCCGAGATTCGCTTAGCCTCGAGTTACAGCTCCGCCTTCCTTCCGACTTGGGTTCTTCTCTAAGATTAACCTAAGCCGCTTTTTCTCGATCGGCGATGAAGTTGTGAGTAATCACCCGTGTCCACCATAGTCGATGTTTAATATATCTCTCTCTTTTTGTTGCTTCGGCCGGTTCTCCCCACTTGACTAAACAAACGATATCTATTCTCATCGTCGTTAACTATAATTTTTATTTATTAAAATAATAATATATTTATTTAATTATATTTATAATTATTTTTTTTAATTATATTTATAAATTTTCCCGTATATTTTAGCCTCTGCAAAGTCGGTAAAGCCTTCGCCGCAATTGCTCCGACCAAATCGGTGACATTCCGTCGATGAAGTTCTTGTTGAGCCCATGGCTTCAGCCATCAAGAAAGTGAGCACTTATCTTTTCAGACATATCTTGAATGTCCAACATTAGTGCGAAAATTGCTTCACATAGTCCCGAATGGAAGTCGTTTGGTGGAGTTGTCTCAACTTCCTCCTTGCGATGAACTCGGTGTTCTTAGGAATTGAGTTCTCAACTTTTAAGTCGTCCCGTGTGTCCACGCTACCTTGCGAATCTCTTCCCAACGGGTTTAGTCGCTTATCGAATTTGGTGTCCTCGATCCGACCTGAATACACATTCACATAATCAAATATGATAGAAAATGGATTAGGATGGATAGCATGGACAACATTGTACCATCGCCACTTTGGAAGTGGCCTTGCATCCAAAAGTTACTTGTTAACAAATGATGTTGCTTCACATATCCGGAAAGTAAAACAATGAAAGAAGAAATACACATATATGCTCCATACTCAGTTATAAGAAGGTCCAATTGTAAACGATCAATATGAGCTGCCCCAAGATGTCGATCAGGTGTCATATTATAATCCCCAGTATAGACAATAGTGCTCTCTCCAACCTTTGCATAAATCATTGCAGCTCCAAGGACCTTACATGTATAGATAGAATACAAAAGCATTATAGGCAATATACAATACAATGATAGAAGAAATGTATAGAAGAACAAAAAACAAGACAAGTATGCAACCATTCAAGCAACTAAAGAAGAAGAGACAATTTTGTTTTTATCACATGGACAAGGAATGAAGAAACAAAGAAACACATCTAAAGGAAAAACACACCAAAACATGGCAAAACAGTATTTGTTCAAGGACATGTAGCATTAGCAACATGCTGAAGAAAAAAAAAAAAAGAAAATAAGGCAAAACCAAACGAGCAGCTCATGCTCAGGGTGTCGCCAGACACTAAAATCCCATTGTAAAATCAACGTAGCTAAAATGTTGGATAATTCCACTTTCATTTTTGTGCAAAGTAAATGTTTGGGGGTAGTATGTGAAAGCTGAAATTCAAATGAATCAAAGTATTCAAGGCAAAACATGTGTCTGTAAGCACGCAAAAGCGACGAACAATTCATTGAGCGAAGATGTTGCAGGTACACGACGACCATTCGTGATAATAAGTATTTATTTTCTTTCCCAGAGAATCCATTTGCAATTTAATTATTCCCTTCTCTCCTTGCCAACTAATGTAATTTTCTCTTGTATGTAAACATTATTCCTCGATTACTTGCACATTGTTTGTATGCAACTCACATCATTAATTAACTCTAATCTTCTTGTTTTCATCCTCTAATTTCTACTTGCCACACATAACACACTATGCAATCCAGATGGAACCCAAGCCATATCCATCTTCCACTAGGGAAGTTTTCAACAACAAAAATGGATTTTGAGATAGATATATGATGGATACACATTCACATAATCAAATATGATAGAAAATGAATTGGGATGGATAGCATGGACAACATTGTACCCTGGCCTTGCATCCAAAAGTTACTTGTTAACAGATGATGTTGCACATATACAAAGTAAAACAATGAAAGAAGAAATACACATAGATGCTCCATACTCAGTTATAAGAAGGTCCAATTGTAAACGATCAATATGAGCTGCCCCAAGATGTCGATCAGGTGTCATATTATAATCCCCAGTATAGACAATAGTGCTCTCTCCAACCTTTGCATAAATCATTGCAGCTCCAAGGACCTTACATGTATAGATAGAATACAAAAGCATTATAGGCAATATACAATACAATGATAGAAGAAATGTATAGAAGAACAAAAAGACAAGTATGCAACCATTCAAGCAACTAAAGAAGAGACAATTTTGTTTTTTATCACATGGACAAGGAATGAAGAAACAAAGAAACACATCTAAGGCGAATAGTATTTGTTCAAGGACATGTAGCATTAGCAATATGCTGAAGAAGAAAAAGAAACAAAAAAGGGAGCAGCTCATAGAAGACACTAAAATCCCATGTAAAAGTAGCTAAAATGTTGGATAATTCCACTTTCATTTTTTGTGCAAAGTAAATGTCACAATAGTATGTAAAGCTGAAATTCAAATGAATCCAAAGTATTCCAAACAGTGTCCATATATTGGTATGAACCAGACCCATACCAATTCGTGACAAAGATCTATTTCGGTATGAATCCGAACTCGTCGATCTCGCTTAAAAGCGCGCTCGCGCGCACGCCTAGGCGCCGCCGAGAAGCGGCGAGGCCCGAGCGCCTTGCTTGACTTCCAGGCGACGCGCTTCAAAGAGGCGCCGCTGGCGCTTCGCTCGAGCCCGCGCCGACGCTCGCGGAAAGTTAAACGGCGGCCGAACCAGAATTTTAGTTCGGTTGGTCTTCGCCAATTGAACCAACTAAATCACCGATAACAATCTCTTTCCCCCTAACCCCACGATTGGCTTCTGCTGCCGCTGCGTTGCCGTTGCCGCTGCCGCTTGTTGCTCCCGCTCCTGCTTTCTACTCGTATCACTGCGCCGCTACGCCGCCCACACTGCTGCCGCTCCAATCCGCTGCCGCCGCAGCTTCCCACTGCCGTCATTGCCGCCGTCGCGCCATCGCTTTTGCTCCCACCACTATCACCTGCTGCCGCTGTCAACATGCTCGGTTTTCCTTCTATCCTTCTGCTTCAAGCCTTCAACAGTATACTATTAACAGAATTTTTTTATTTATTAAATTAATAATATATTATTTTGATTTTAATACTATTATTTTTTATTTATTTAAAATTACTGTTAACAGTATATTTATTTATTAAATTAATAAATATTTTTACCTTAGATTTTCTTAATTTAATAATATATTTTTTATTTAAATAATTATATTTTTTAATTATATTTTTATATTTTTATATTTTTATATTTTAGCGCCTCGCTTCACTCGAGCGAGCACCCAGTGCCTCGGGTGATTTTAGACCTTGGCGCCTAGCGCTTTTTAAATCACTGACTAATCTAGCCAAAAGCCACTACAAGTCCAGTAACCGAGACTTTAAACCTTTCTTGAGATATTGATTAACCATCAAGTATGTTTCAAGTACTAAAAATTGTTCTTTGTCAAGTTGGAAAATCATTCTCTTAGATGCTCCGAGTGCATTTAACAAGATCTTAAAAATTCAAAAGAAATAGATAATCAGTATAGAAATCATAAAAAATCAACAAGAAACTTGCTACTTGAAGATGATAAAAACCCTGCAAGCATCCAGGTTTTTGTCATTTGAAAATGTTTTGTTGTGCCAAAAGAAAAGGTTAGAAGCAAAATTATAGAAATGAGGACAATCAAAGCCTGGGAATTGGTGAAAAGTTCTCATATCTTTTCTAAGTTAGTATACAGAAGACATATTAAAAAAAAATAAGTTTTAAAAGATATTTAAAACAAGAAATTCACGTTATATGTGTGCCCATGTTTACTAAAATAGAAACAGATTCCTGCCAGGTTGGATTACATTTCTATTCCAAAATTGCTAGCTCAACAAATTCTTTTCCTGTTTGTGTATGCTTGTGTCCGGGGAGAAGAAATAGGGTTTTGATTGATGTTACAATTCAAAAAGTAAAATGAAAAAGTATTTGCCTGTATTCCTTTGTATTTTAACTTAAGAAACCAATGAAAATGACAGATAAATGTTTTAGGAATCTTATTTTGATGTTTATTATAATTTAGAATATAGCATTTAAAAAAAAAGCTCTTAAATTAGTCTGTTAAGACTCTAGCTAGGAGAGGCCTAATTTAGTTTCATTAAAGGGGGCAAACATGTAAATCCTAAGGCCATTCATGTAAATCCTATCTAGCCGACCCCTATTAAAAAGGTGAAGAGGCCGACTAGATTAAGATTAGTTTGGAGGTTACTTCTTAGAGAACCATTAGGAGTTGATTAGAAGGAGTCTTGAGTAGAAGTCCTATTAGGAATTGGGGTTTAGAAGCCCAATAAATAGCCATGTATTCACCCTCTTTTCTTCATGAATAGATCAATCCTTTTAGCAACCTTTGAGCAGCAACTTGGAGGAAGGAACCCCTATAGAGTTCTAAAGAGGCCAATCCCCTAAAAAGATTAACCCCAAGCTTAGAATTCGCAAGGGTTCTAACACTTGGTATCAGAGTAGAGTTTTTGACGTCTCGCTGCCCTTCCACAGCCATCCATCAGCCCTCCACAGCCGCCCAAAGCAATTCCCACAATTGCTTAAAAGATCGTCACCGAATTCCACCTCATCTCGACCACCGTGGATCATCCTTTGATCTCCCCGTGAATTGCAACAAGTTCTGGTTTCCTACTTTACTGCTACTGCAATTTAGTTATCCTTATTCAAAAAATTCAAAAAAGTTGTTCCTATATTGATGCATAAACTTTTCGTCGTAAAGTTTTTATCTCTACGACAAAAGATGCACTGCAGAATTTCAGCCGCATAGCACTGTTTGTTTGATCCTGCTACTGCATTTTTTCTATCTAAATCTCTACGAAATTTTTACAACGGCTTTGACACTTCCTAACAGCGAATTTCTCTTTGGTTTCATCGAAAAATTCTCAATATAAACCACTGATCTTTTATGTCCAAACTACTACACTTTAGATGTAAAAATCTGCTATAGTACCTTTCTGTGATCTTCAATTTTGCCAAACCTCTTGCTGTCGCTTCCTTCTACAAAATTTTTAGCAACATTACCTCCCTCTTACCAGTAGATTCCCTTTGAGTTTTACTTGAATCGCTGTTGAGAATTGCTGGAAAAATTTGCATCTTTACTGCTGGAATTTTTTCGGCGAAAAATCTGGTGCTGCACCTTTGTCCTTTTTCTTCCGTAACCTACCAAACCCTAGCTACCTTGCTGCCACCAATCAAGACGTCTTTAGGGCATCCCTCTAGCCTTAAGACGTAGCTGTCATAACTTATTTTTATAACCCTAACAGCGTTAAAAAAAAACGCAGACCAAAACAGTAAACCATTACAGCCGAACCCTTCTATCACCGATCTATTGTCCGAACCTTTCACCACCCCATGCCATTAACCCGTCAACAGAAAAAAGACAAGGACATCTCTGATCTACAAGCATATGCTATGGCTTCTCAAGTTCCAATTGATACCAAATTTGAAGCATTGGAATCTCGGATTGAATCGCGGCTTGAATCGCGCTTGGAGGACAAATTGCGCGCTTGATTTGCAGAATTCAGAATTAGACAACCACCGAGTCCAACCAAATTTCAGCGAGAAGAGAGTTCAGAGAGGCCTCCAGAGAAGGAGGGACAGCCCTCGAACATGCTTCAGCCACGTATGAGGGTGGATTTCCCGTGATGGGAAGGAGACCCAGCAGGGTGGATTTCGCGCACCGAACGTCAGATGATGCTATGGTGGAAATTGCTGTCATCCACCTTGAAGGAGATGTTATTCAATGGTACAATTGGCTGGAATACAATCATGGGGCTCCGATGTGGAATCAATTTAAGAACGCACTACTGAAACGTGTTGGACCTACGGAGTATGAAAATATCGATGGCCAACTCGCAAAAATTCGACAAACCTCTATGATTCAAGAGTACCAAACCAAGTTTGAGAAGCTATCCTATCTTGCTCGTGATTTGACTGACCATCAATTGTTAAGAACATTCATCGAAGGACTGAAGCTAGAGATAAAATGGGAGGTTAAGGCGCGGTAGCTCCATACCGTGACGACTATGATTTCTTTTGCCCGAATACAAGAAGAACAACTCGACCAAGATGCTCGGAGGATGAGAACCTCTCCTAGGCCTGCGGCATATAAACCTTCTTTTGCTCCCAGTTGTCCTTCGCTGCCAAAAAAATTGACAAGAGAAGAACTACGTGACCGATCAGTAAGGGGTCTTTGTTGGCATTGCGACAAGCCGTGGAACCGCGATCATTGCTGCAGAAGGGGCCGCCTCCTACTGATTGAACCTCTTGAAGACATAGAGGAGGTCTAAGAGCATAAGGAAGAGGTCGTGGATGAAGAACAGCAGCCGGTTGATATTACGATGCATGCCCTTACCGGTTATGCGAACCTGCAAACGATGAAAGTGGGAGGACTTCTGAAGCAACAACCGATCACCGTTCTTATTGACATCGGGAGCACTAATAATTTTATGAACAACAAGGTTGTTGTCCAGATGGCCTTACCTATCGAGAATTGCAACAGATTTGACGTTAAGGTCGTCGACGGACGAATTTTGAAGTGTTATCGTACATACCCGTGGGTGAAACTTTTGCTGCAGGACCAAGAGATAATTGCAGATTTCTTCCTCCTCCCTCTTGATGATTATAAGGCCATGCTCGGCATTGAATGGCTAACGAGGGTGATGTTTCCTGGAATTTTTTGAAACTAATTATGAAATTTTACAGTAAGAGGAAACAAATGATACTGCGCGGGAAATGTGGGGGCGACGAAACGACGATTTGCACACAACGAATGGAGAAAGTTTTGCACAAAGCATACAGCGGCTTTTTGATACAACTTGAGTAGCAATCTAAGGGAGAGCCAATCGAATTTGAAGACCCAAACCTACTTCCCTTGCTTGCTGAATTTTCAGATATATTTGACGAACCGCATAGCTTACCTCCTATCCGCCGACATGATCATCGTATATGGATTCTTCCGGGCAAACCTCCAACAAATACTCGGCCATATCGGTATCCACATCTCCAGAAGGATGAAATAGAAAGGATTGTAAAAGAGATACTCGAAACAGAAGTTATTCGACCAAGTTGCAGCCCCTATTCTTCACCGGTGCTCCACGTACGAAAGGACGGAACATGGGGAATGTGCGTTGATTACCGAGCTCTCAACGGCATAACCATCAAGGACAAGTACCCTATTCCAGTAGTAGATGAATTGCTTGATAAATTAAAGGGAGCACGAGTCTTCACAAAGCTGGACCTTCGATTTGGGTATCATCAAATACGAGTGTGCGAAGAAGACATACCGAAAACCGTCTTTCGAATGCACAACGGCCACTACGAATTTCTAGTAATGCCCTTTGGTCTCACCAATGCTCCCTCCACCTTTCAGAGTCTTATGAATGATATTTTCCGGAGTTATCTTCGTAAATTTGCACTGGTTTTCTTCGACGATATCCTTATTTACAGCCCTTCTCTTGAAAGTCATTTTCAGCACTTACGACTTGTTTTGACTATTTTACGAGAATATGTTCTTTTTGTCAAAAAATCGAAGTACAGCTTTCTTCAAAAGAAGGTGGAATACCTTGGGCATATCATATTAGAGGAAGGTATGGCGGTGGACCCCTCCAAAATTGAAGCAATGCAAAACTGACCAACCCCGAGGAACATAAAATCGCTGGGCAGCTTTCTCGGTTTAACAGGCTACTACCGCAAGTTTGTGAAAAACTATGGAAAGATCAATGCACCCCTTACTTCCTTGCGGAAAAAAGATGTTTTCCAATGGTCAGACAAAACCACCACCGCCTTCGACGAACTTAAAGTCACAATGTCGACAACGCCCGTACCAGCGCTACCCGACTTCGGCAAGACTTTTGTTATTGAAGTCGATGCCTCCGGAGTCGGAATTGGTGTTGTACTAATGCAAAATGGCTGCCCCCTCGCTTATACCAGTAAGACGTTATCTCCTTCCCATCTCAAGATGACTATTTACGACAAGAAGATGCTCACGATTGTACATGCGATGGCCAAATGAAGACCGTACTTGATTGGGCGATGCTTTCAAATCAAGACCGACCATAAAAGCCTAAAATATTTCTTGGAGCAGAAGATATCTTCCCCTGAGCAGCATAAATGGGTAACAAAGCTTCTTGGATATGATTATGAAATAACTTACAAAAAGGGAAAAGAGAATGTTGTTGCAGATGCGCTTTCGCGACTAGGCAAGCAAACTGAATTTTCGGTCGTTTCACTTCCAACCAGCGACTTCCTTGAGGATATTAGGAGGGAATGACAGGATGATCCGGAGACCGGTAAGATCATAAAAAAATCGTAGGAAGCACCAAGTTCCGTGGCTTATTACAGTTGGAACTCAAAAGACTTGCGCTATAAGGGACGCATTGTGCTTGTGCTAAATTCTACTTGCATAAAAACCATCATTCAAGAGATGCATTCCACACCTACGGCCGAGCACTTCGGGTTCCTTAGAACCTATAAAAGAATTAAGCAACATTTTTATTGGGTAAGGATGAAAAATATTATTGCTGAATTTGTAGCACAATGTGATGTAAGTCAACGACATAAAGGCAAGACAGTGGCAAGTCCCAAAAAGCTACAACCTCTACCCATCCCGGACTCAATATGGACTGATATATCAATGGACTTCATCGAAGGGCTTCTCTCATCACAATGAAAAGCTCAAGCAAGGATGAAACAGCAATATGATCAACATAAAGGCAAAAGAGAATTTTCAGTAGAAGATTGGGTCTTCCTACGGCTCCAGCCATACAAGCAAACATTAATCCAGACCAAATCATCCATGAAGCTTTCACCTCGGTTCTATGGACCCTACCAGATTTTGGAGCGCATCGAAGCAGTAGCATACATATTGGACTTACCCGATAGCTCCCGAATTCATCCAATCTTCCATGTGTCGTGTTTGAAGCTCAAGTTACCACAAAACGAGATAGCCCAAAGCCACCTACCAAATATGACTACCCAAGGAGAGCTTCAGACCTAGCCGAGTGCCATTATTGATCGACGGATCATGACTCGACAACGACGACCCACTACTGAAGTGCTAATACCAAGGTATGTAATTTCAAATCGTACCGCCTGGTACGGGCGTAACGTACCGGTCAACAGATACCAAGATCTGACGCCTGCTACCGCTTCGGTATCGTGTTTTTTATTTTTTTAATAGAAAAAAATCATTTTTTTCTCTGGCGACGTCGCCCGAGAAGGGAGTCGACGTCTCCTGAGGCGATGTTTTTTTTTTTTAATATGCGACATCGACGTCGCCCGAGAAGTGAGGCGACGCGTTTTTTCCTTCTTTTTTTATGTGTGACGTTGACGTCGCTTGAACGATATACCAAAACATACCATTCGGTATACTGTACCGTACCATACCATAGAATTATTGAAACTCCGGTACAGTACGAAATTGCAGACCTTGGCTAATACAGTGGACGAACCTACAAGCAAAAGATGCCACTTGGGAGAACTATGACGACTTGAAGATCAAATTCCCAAAATTCATGGAGCGTCAGCCTCGAGGACAAGGCTGATTTGAAGAGGACGGGTCTGTTAGGACTCTAGCTAGGAGAGTCCTAATTTAGTTTCATTAAAGGGGGCAAACATGTAAATCCTAAGGTCATTCATGTAAATCGTATCTAGCCGACCCCTATTAAAGAGGTGAAGAGGCCGGCTAAATTAGGATTAGTTTGGAAGTTACTTCTTAAAGAAGCGTTAGGAGTTGATTAAAAGCTTGAGGGTCTTATTAGGAGTTGGGGTTTAGAAGCTCTATAAATAGCCATGTATTCACCCTCTTTTCTTCATGAATAGATCAATCCTTTTAGCAGCCTTTGAGCAGCAACTTGGAGGAAGGAACCCCTATAGAGTTCCAAAGAGGCTGATTCCCTAAAGAGATCAACCCCAAGCTTAGAATCCGCAAGGGTTCTAACACAGTCCTAGATAGAATATTTTCCAACTACAATGGGAACACCCAGTATACATGGCCCTTGTCAATGCATCGTTTAGGGAAAATGAAATGTTAAAAAAGACTTGAATAAGCACACTTTAATGGCTGCCATCTGTAATGTGAAACACATTATATGAACTATGACGAGCTGAAGAACAACTTACATGTCCTGCATAGTAGGCACGAATTTCAAGATCCTTGTCAACTTGAACTGTTTGTTTCAAGTCCAATGGCGTAACTGCATGGAAAAATTAATGCAATCTCTTAATAAACATAGAAGTAGCACTATGCACGTATTCTTGAGAAGATCAACAATAAAAAATTTAGCCAATAGCAATAAAATATTCTTATTTAGTGCTACCTTAAAACCACAAGAGGTGGGAGAAGTGAAAAAAAAAAGCCCAGAAGCTCACCAAGCAGAAAACAACATAGGAGAGTGATACTACAACAACAAAAATAAGTTTTAGGTCCCATCTATTAGGATTAGCTATAAAGATCTTTCCAATTACTGAGCTCTTACAAGGGTAATACTAATCAAACTAAGATGGCCTTCAACATAGATTGGAAAGGTACATAACCAACAATATTTACTGGTCCCACTAGGTACTGATATCGAAACGTAAGCTCAATAAAGGTATATATTGATCCATTTTCAATTTTTTTATTTTATTCAATATATCAGGCGAAGTTAGGATACCGCCCAGTACATTAGACCAACATTTAAATCCTTGCTAAGATCTATTTATCTCCTTTAATTGCTTCTAATAAACATGTATTACTCTCAACATCATCATCTAAGCATACTTAACTTTTTCAAAATTGTTTCCTAATTGTGCAACATTCAAATAGACAAAGCATAGGAAGATTTTAAAAAGCACCTTATGTGATCATTTATACAGCCACATTTATGGTTCGCATAGTGGACTGCACTGCACATCAATTGAGCTTTTGTGTAAGGTGGTATCTTGCAAAAAGTAGTGGTGCCAAAGCACTTGTAAGCAATGGGAGTAGCAAAAGGTAATGAACCAGAAGAGGAAATGTTTTCCTTTGTTCAATGCAACCTTTTTTCCTTTTTCCAAGTCTGGAACTAGAAGGGGAAAAGTTTTAACAATAAACATGCAAAGGCAATGAAAAAGAAGGAGAAATAGTAACAATTTAGTTATCACAAAATTCTCTAGCAAAAAAAAGAACCCTTTACTAATTACAGCCATATTGAGCTTGAATTTCATACAAATAGTTTGATATAACAAGGGATGAATAACAACTAGGCAAAATTTAAATGTCATCATAAAGTCAACAGCAATTGGAAACAACAGCTGAAGCAAGTTACCGTTTTGAAAAATCCGTTACTACTTAAAAAATAAAATATAATTTTTTTAATTATGTGGAATAAGGCTAGTCCCTATAACAAAATCTGTCATGTCAAGACCACTAAGCATGAAATGCACATATGAAACCTATGTGTCTTTAAAAGTTCTTACAGCATCAATAGGACTACATTAGAAAAAAAACTAAGCACACCTTTCTTCATACACTCCATGATGTGATCATATGTAAATTGTTCCTCCTCTCCTCGTCGATCTACCATAACCTTCCTATAATCTTCTAACATCAATGGGGCCAAAGCTTTTGTTGGATACTGTACAAACAAATGACCGAATCACTGTGATTTCAGTAGGATAACCAAAATGTGAAACAACCAAAATTAGTATATATAGTGATAAACAGAGTTTCAAAGCCTATCTTATCCACAAGTAACAGCAAAAAAAACTAACTGACAAAAAAACCATGTACAAGCTTTTCATAACCCAACAGATTTGACATGATGTAATCATACACTCTAACCCTAATTGTAGTACAACTTACAAGTGCAAATTCTTACAAAGGTTCATATATCACAAATTAAACTGAATTGATCATCATTCCTAAACACAAAATACTTTCATATATAACACACATAATGATGGGGTACCTTTCTTAATATAATTTAAAAGGGTCCATGTCTATCTCCATGAAATTTTCTGCACTACCCATGTCATTTATGTCTTATCATACAGATTAGTCATCAGAAGGGAGCAAAGGTACATGCTGTGTGCTAAGCCAAACATAACGCCACAACACATACATAGACACATGACAATAATAGCATGGCGTGACAGGGCACAATTGTTGTGGCAGATGGCACATAATATGTAATATAATCGCTGGAGAAACATACACCTAGCATATTTTATTTCTACATAAATCATGCCATTCCTTCCAATGCGATTAGATTGGGAGATTGCAATTTGCAGAATTCTCCTTTTGTTGCTGAATACCAAAACATTTCCTTGTCTACAAATACTTCCCATAAATAGACCACTATCTACCTCCCAAATATTAATGCCTATATTCCTTATCACAACTTATTTGAATTCTAAATATTAGTTGAAAAATTACCCAACTGCCATTTTTCACACATGATATGCCAACACCAAGTAGTTCTAATTAAGGTTCATCATACCGCAACGTACTACTAGGTACAGACAGTATGTACTGGTTCAACAAGGGACTGATATGGGTGGTACATCAGTATGCCCCCATGTACCTTGGTATAGTTCGGTACATACAATATCGACCATTGGTCGATACACCGATACAGACCGGTAAAACAAACCATGGTTCTAATGTCACTAAATAAACTTAAATATAGTCACTTTTAAGATTGAAAATTTCAATTTTGCACCCACAACACTTATTCCATAAAGAGGAACCCACTATACTATGATCCCACTACAACAACATCCGAGGATGATCAAGCACGCACAACCTTAGCCTCACATGTAAAGAGACTATTATCATAAAATAAAACCATGATCCTTCGATCACATTGGAGCTACTTTATCACTATACCAAAACTTTCCGTTAATTGATAACATGAAATATAGCAAGCGTGCCTTTTAATTTAAAAATATTATACTATGAATGGCCATTTTAATATATTTGGATAAACACCTTATTTGCCCGTGTAGACCTAGACTATAGTTTGATTCTGTTCTCTATAGGTGAGCATGCAGGACATCAAGAAATAACATAGTTAGGGACATCATCTTGTGTCTGAGACATCTGGTGACAAGCATTTTTCAGTAATTCATTTCATAACTCTTACCATCCGTTACAGTTTTTACCAGTTATTTACAAGAAATGTGAATGGAACTCAATTGCACCATTCAGGATTATCTTAGATGCCATGACTCTTTTTAATCAACCATGAGAAATTATAAGTATCCAAATTATAGAATTTTGGATGCTTATATCAAAATTTTTGAATCTCAAGATAAAAACTACATACCAACACTTCGGTCTTTTCCCCTACGTGGTGTATTGTTTCTCTGTTCTTGCAAAAATACAAACTCAATGACAATAGCAGTTTAACAGAAAGTACAACCATGGTATGCAATTTCAAATGATACCGCCCGGTACGGGCAGTACATACCGGTCCGAGAGGATACCAGTATGCGGACCGCTCGCTACCGGGCGGTACGCGTATTTTGGCTGGTACCGAGGCGTACTGACCAGAACCGAGGTGTACCGACCGATACTGAGGTGTACCGACCAGTACCACCTCAAATTTCGACTTTTATCGAGATATACCGATCGGTATACCATCGGTATGCCATAGCGCACAGTATGTACCGTACCGATCAACTCTCGGTACACCGGTACGGTACGGTATTGTGGACCTTGAGTACAACAACATTCATAATTATAATTGTGATTGTTGTTCTACATGTACATTCTAGATGATTTCCATCAAGGATTAAGGTTCAGCTTGCCACCAACTTTAGCAACCTACTAGATGGGTATGGTACGAATACACCAAGCAGTATACCAACCTGTCTTACCTAGTATCATGGAAAAATTAATAAAAAATTAAAATTAATGGTATTTGTTCTGGTATCAATTTATATATTTCAATCATGGTACTAATCAAACCTAGTAAATACCAGTTCATACCGATTGGTATGGTCAAGATTTGAAACCTTGCTTTCCATTACTATAATTGTTATTATTGTTGTACATGTATCTTCTAGGAAAGAAGGATCTATATGTGAAATACAGGATAGGATACCATACTAAAATTGAAAGTATCCATTGTTAGAGCATTTAACATCACTAGCATAACCAACTGACAAGCAATTTTGTAAAAGTTAAAGTTCTTGCATACTTACTGTCATGTAAATGGGCCCATGGTAGCCACAAACTTCTGTGAAATATGGAAGAGCACCAACATGATCCAGATGACTGGCATGGTAAAAAATAGATTAATCTCATAATTACATATTGTAAGAAAGTGGAGATCAAAGCACAACTAATTATAAACCCAAGTCAGCCTAATAAGAAGCAAAACACCATATATGTTTAAGCACTTGCAGACAAGATTAAAATGACAGATCATAAGAGTTGGAATCTACAACTGTTTTTCTCTTCTCTTCTAACATAGGTTGTGCATCAGAAAGTACCTTTAGTCAAAGTACCTACTTCCATGGCTTGGTTGTAGCTTCTTTACATGAAATATGTCCAGTGCCTTGAAACAAATAATACTTCTACTAAATAGTGTCACACAGAGCTTATATGTTGTTTATGACCAGCAATTAGGCTTCAGGAGGATGAACGATATTTCATTTTCCACAGTTCAATGGTACAACTAAAAAGTAAAGTCATTAAAGGCTATGCTTCTGTTACCAATGCCATAAAATTTTGAGCCAATAATGACCTAAATGATCATGATGCCAGGACAAACAAGATAATAAAGCTATGTTTCCTTAATGCTACATGAATGTTTCTGCTGTAAAAGTAGATAATTTATGCAATTTGGAAAGTTATGCTTCTTCAAAATGGTTTTGCCATAAGTTCATTTTATGAATAAAATTTATAGTATATTAACATATATACCTTGAAACTTTGCGTTTTAGGATTTCAAGTCTCTTGATGGGTAATACACAAAAATCCAAGAATAAAAATTTAAAAAGTGATGAAATGCTATAAATTATAATTTCAAGCAATATTCATTAAAGAACAAACTCAACCAAAAGATAGGAAAGAAATGGAGAAATTGAAGGAATAATATTTCAAACACATTGTCCAAACAGGTGATTTGTAATAAAATGAAAACAATGATCCATACGTGTCATTCCAAAGCGATTTGAAATAAGGAACTGCATTTTCGTAGGTGAACCATGATATACAGTGGCAACGACTTCAAAAGAATAAATGGCGTTACAGGTACTAATCTCATTTCCGTGCCAATTACTACCATTCAACATAAAGAACTTATTTTTGCTGATAATAACGGAAAACAAAAACCGAAATTGAACTTACCGACAGAGATGCTGTAGATATCCTACCATCAGTTTGTTCTTATACTATCACAATTCTTGACCTTTTTACTCAAAGATGAAACGGAAAAAATGCACAAACGCGAAGCTAAAGAACACTTACAAGTGGGTGATGACCACACAGGTGAGAGCGGCGTCGAAATCGCCGGTCTTGGAGATGAGAGAGAAATCAGGAAACCTGCGGTTATCCAGGTATCCCATGTGCATGCCGCAGTCGAACATGATCCTCTTGCCACCCATAGAGACCACGACGCAGCTCTTCCCCACCTCCTGCCCCGCCCCTGTGAAGCAAGCCGATCCACATTGAACCAAAGAAAACAAGAGGACAATTAGACACAGAGATCGAAGGAGCCCAGGATTACACTTATTACCTAGGACGAGGCATTCGATCCCCATGGATGATGTGACTCGTCCTCCCGTGGTAAACCCTAGAAGATTAGGGGTTTGGTCATCGAGGGTTTTGAATTGGTCCGGCTAATGTAGGGCGCGTGGAAATCGAATGAGAGAAAGCTACTGTCTTACGCGTTACTCTCTCGTTGACGCAAAAGATCATTGAAAAGGAAACGTGGGACCCTATCGAGGTTTCTTCTGCTACAGTTTGATGGTAGATGCTGTGGCAGGTTTGTTATTTTATGCCAACCGTATGGTTTTCTGCTGAGGTGTCCACAGGCCCCTCCACAATAAAAGGAACCATGTTTTACGCACACCCCACAAAACGAGCCCCAAGAAGTCACCCATGTCTCATAGTCATTTTTGATATATATACTCAGAAAGATATAAACACTAAATATTTAATAAAATAATTAATCAAGAGTACCCAAAAAGCATATCATATTCGTAACGTAAATACAAATCAAATATTAAAGTAAGTGAGAGGGAGAACATAATGAACAAGCTCATGAGGTCTCTTCAATATAATTTTAATTGGACGTTCTATTTTTATAGCAAAATAAAAAATAAAAAATACAATCTCGTTTGCCTCAGTTGGAACAAAAAGATCTAAGTTTGGAGGAAAATAAATTTCTCAAAAAAATTGTTAGTCAGCTAATTAACAACACGATTTCTTTCCTAGAATTCATGTAGTATAACTGATATCATCTGGAAAGTGTCTCTAACAGTATAAACAGAAAGTATACCGGTTTTCACTTATAAGCAAAGTTTGTGAAACATTGTAGTAGTAAAAACAATGTTACAATTGCTTCTTTAATTACATTATGATCTCAAATATTCACAATTCAATGAGAAAAGACGCCATAAATATGCTAATCCCAGACACTACGAGATAGAGGCGAGGAGAGAGAACTTGACATGCAGCCTAATCTTCCCCTTCTCCACGTCCAGCTTCGCACCCGTCACCAGCCAATGGCCAGGGCTGTGCTGAGGCCCCTTGCACAGGTGAGAGGTGGCCACAAACCTGAGCAACTTTTGCTCCCCCACTGGCGCCGGTGGGCCCGACGGAAACACAGCTGAGTCCACCACGGCTTCCGGGACAGGCTGCTTTTCCCTGTCCAAGCCGCCGGAGAGAGAGCCGCTCACCGCCGAGAAGAAGCCCAGCTTCTGAGAAAGGCAGGACGGGCACCGCTGCCACTGCGACCGGCCGACGACGCAACCGCGCACCTCGGAGTACAGCAGCCTGAGGTGCAGCACGCTGGTGGACTCGTGGGCCTCCACGGCAAGCTGAGCTCCGGTGACGACGAACGCGGTCGCTCCTCCGCCATCGGTCGCCCACCGGGGGTCGTACTTCACCGGCGCAGTGCACACCCGCGCGAACTTCTTCCGCTGGACCGGCTCGTAGTACCGCTCGTCGGCGATCACGTCCGATCCCCGCCACAGCGGCGCCTGATCGGGCTGTGCTCCGAGGAATGCAGGGGTGTGCGACAGGTGTTCGAGGTGAACTGCTAGCCTGAGCATGTTCAAGATGCTTCATAACGTGATGCCTAATTGCAGCAATACGGTGCCAAAGAGTTCTACTAACCGGTCGTTCTTCTTGCCCTCCAGGTGCAGTCGCATTCCGGTCACCGGCCGCCTTCCGACAGTGACCTGAGTTCCCACATAAGTCAGGTGTTACACGGTGGTAGTGCTTGAGAAGGATCACCAATTGTACATCCAAGGAGCCTTGTGGAATGGCACGAGGATGAGTACCTGGGAAGTGTTGACATAGAGCTTGGGGCTCATGCGGCTAAAAGTAAGTGCTGGCGTCGGCATGGACCTGTTTGAGATGGGACCAAGGGGTAGATCGTGGTGCATGGGAGCCCAGTGCTTGTGAGATTGGAAGTCCAGGAAGTAGTGCAAGTCTGATAGAGGGGGTTTATCTGCGGAGGAGATTTATGCCATCAAGTACCATTAGGATTTTAGTTTCCCTGATCATTAAGCTTGCATGAGAGGATGATTACGCTTACATCGAAGGTACAGGTTAATGGCATGAGACAGGAATCCATTTCCGGGGACCCCCTTGAGCAGTGAGGTGATGGGAAGGAAGGTGAAGTTGATAATGTCAGGCAATGAAGACACGGTGAGAAGCCACTCGCCGTGGCTGCTCGCTGAAGTATCTCCGCCTCTCTTACAGCACATGACTGTCACACCCTGAGAGGACGAGATTGCGTCAAGCTTCCCAGAGAGCGGAAAGAGAGTTTGTGTTGGAAATAGGCACTGCATGAGACATCTTGGACTTACATCTTTGCAGACAACTGGGGCAACACCCTTGACACCATTCTTTTGTAGGTCAAAGACATTGAAAGCCTCTGGAACCTGTTAAACAGCATGAGTTATGACAGTATCTACAAAAGACTGGATGCAGTCGAAGTTTCTGAGTGATCTATTGAAAGCAGACCTTAAGCTTATGTTCTTTAGATTTCCAGTAGAAAGGAGGAAGTGCACATGTCCCTGTGAACAGCTGATCCCCGAGCTTATCAAGCTGTTGTTTGAGTTCAGATGGGGGGAGGCTGGAGGACTGGTCTTGCTTCACATAAACCACATCCTGACCTCCCACACTTAGCCCCACTATTATATGTGTGCCATAGTTTTCAATAAACCTGCACATACAACCAACACCATTTCAATCGGTAGACTTTTAGCCTGGAAGGATTCTTCTTCTATCAGCTATTGTGGGTCAAAACTTGTTAGTTAGAGAGTTGGCAGATGGAAGTTGCTTAGAACTTGAACATTTAAGGATACGTATGACTGTTAGAAACAGGGAAATCAGAGCTGTAGATTGACTTGTGATACAGCTTTCACTATCAAGGATTCAGATAATTTACCAGAGAGAAAGCTTAAAGTCTTCCTTGAAAGAGACTGGTGTAAGGGTTATCACATAATAGATGAAGATGGACCAAATCACTCACAGGAGGTTGATAGCAAGGTGGCTACAAAACAGTTCTCCAACCTAACATGGACAGATAACCATGGGGGCTCTACATCAACATTTCTCACTCAAGACCCACGTATTCAACATTGCTTTGTTCAATAAAAAAATGTCGTCTTTCATGAATTATCCATGATGTTAAATGAGATCTCTTTGTCAATGTTCAAAAGACACTGTCTCTATCTCCAAAGATGTGTTCTCTTTGGCCCAATCAGCTTTCGTATACTATAAAACTTGTCATCCTGCAGTCTGAATTCTACCTCTGTCACTGGTTAATTCATTGTTGATTGCGATAGAAACCTTAAACAAATGAGAATTTCGTTTACTTTGAAAGAAAAGCTGTATTTGTAGAACTATACGTCTCTGACGTTCATCATGTTGGTGATAGTTTTTAGCGTACCTTGCGATTGCACAGGGATCCCAAGTTGAAGGAACAGCTTTGACAACATGATCAACAAGAGCAAGTGGCTGGTGCTCGATTCGCAGCTCAAAGAGAGAGATGAAGTAGCCATCCATGGCGAGGAACTTGGTGTTCGACGCATCCTGAGCCCATGTGCTGCCCTCGAAGGCGAACGTATAGTTGAACAGGCCGGAGGGGATCTTCCCTGCCAGTGAGCTCCTGTGGTTGAACAGCTCCGACATCTGCATGGTTATTTCAATTGTCTTTGAGAAAGTGCCATTGCATTTAGTTTGTAATCCGAACATGACTTGTGTGCTGCAGCAGCTAAATTGTTCAACCATTGATTATTTGATTGTGAAGGTAGACTGAACACATATATCAAATGAGAAGAATAGAAAGGGAAAATGGTATCCAAAATCCAACAGTTTGACTCTATATATATCAAAGAAGAAGAATAGAAAGGGAAAATGCTATCTAAAACCCAACAAATTGATTCTACAAGAAGGAACAATCTTGCATGTGACAGCAGAGTTAAACCTGCATACAAAATAAAAAATTGCCACAGCCTTCAGGATATGATCTATTGAAAGAAACTTTTTGTTTTTTTTTTTCTATGTTGAATGCAACTGAAAACAAACATATTGGGATCATCCTTCTTTGAGTTCCATCTCTTTTTCTTCTCTTATTCTGAGTAGCTAAATGTGAATGCAGTACAGAACAAGTTGCATCAGCAAGTTAATTAAGAACATGAAAATGATTGCCTGACTTGAAAGCCAGCCTTTGCCCTGGTACTCAATGAAATGAAACCTACCGGATGGCCTGACATATGTGTCGATTGGTGCTGGTTACAACCAATTTCTTGACCTCTACTCGCATAATAATTCAAACCTTGGGAGGTGAGGTTTGATTACACTCCATTACCTTCCTGATTCAAAGACCATAACCTGTGCTTGCCAAGTGTCTAAATTGCCAGGGATTGACCCATGTTTTGGAGCATTTGCAGGGAAACATCTAATAAACAACAAGCCAAAGAACATTATGATAACCATCATATTGTTTATATGGGGGCTCAAGTTGTTACTTGTCATGCTTGGTGCTTGACAAGAAATTTCCTTTGTTGTTTTCTGGAATTTGTCATTACCATTCCACCAAGTTTTTCCTCCTAATATATCTTTTAACATGACAAATTTAGATGATTTCCTTGGAACCTTGATCATATTGAGTTAAAATTACCTAGAAGATTGATTGTGCCAAACAGTTCTTCTCCTTTACTACCTTCAAATTCTGCCAAATATTTAGAGATCTTTTGGCTGTAGATAAAAACAGCAACATCGTTATGAATTTGGCAGAGTGATGTCACAGAGCTAGGAGATCATTCTTTTGTTTCTTAACAAGGAAGAAAGGAATAGGAAAACATATATAGTTGCTTTGAACAAGATGGTTCGGAAAAATGAGAAGGAAGAACTGATGACGGGATCAGATGAGAAGAGAAATATGAGACTAATTATTACAAAAGACAGAAACAAGCACCACAATTGCATGCATAAAGCCATAAACTCACAACAAACCTCGTAAAAGGCAAAATCTATTGCTAGAAAATGCAACAAACAGATGACGTGCATCTTTGTCGGTGTACTTGACATTTCATATATATACAGCATTACTTGAAGTTTAGGAAGAGGAAGAGGAAGACGAAGAAGAAGAATTTGATCATCCGATAGGGAAAGCACAAAGAAAGCAAACCTGATTGAACTCGAGCACATCGGACTGGTATCGGACCCGATCCCCCTTATCGCACTTCACATTAACAGAGACATCCTTAAACAGGCCAAACCCGGGCACAGCGAGCTCCCTCTTCTCATCCTCATTCATCACCACCAGCCTCTCCTGCCCCCGGCAGTACTCCGGCCGGAAGTCGCATGCGACGTCGAAGCCCCTCCCGAGGCACCTCAGAGCCCTTTCCACGGCTCCACTCATCTCTTCCTCTCGTCTCCCTCCAACTAATCTCCCACCACCAAACTGTGTCATTTAATGGAAGGTCACGCAGACGAAGATGGAACAGCTCTCGAGAATTTACCATATGCACGTCAACGATGGACTTCGTTTCCCCTTCAGCAACTATATGGCTACGCTGAAATCGATGATTATAAAGGTAAACATCAGAAGAAGACGAAGAAGAAGTCGTAGGTGTAACCTCCATTAAATTAGAATTTGCTTGACCTGAGGCGTTGGTCTACGTAGTCCATGTGATCCTTCTGGCTGGCGTATCAGAAATGGCAGCAGGGTTTGACGGAGTATCCACACATATACGTATACTATTGAATCATGAGCATCGTGCTACTAAACCAAATACTTGCAAACAGGTGTGGGAACAAAAGAATGGGACTCAAGCCATTTCTCTGGATCTAAAAACAGCGATGCTTGTGATGCCAACTCTGAACCGTACGTGAACTGGGACGAGTCGTGAAGGTCAAAGCGGCGACGAAGGGCGGCAAGAAGTCTTGGAGGTAGGCTGTGGCCGCAAGCTTTGTTAGTTCACACCGCAAGATTTCGTTCATGGAGGAAATTAGACCTCTCCATACCAAAACCAGTTGGAAGTCTGAAAAGGTCAGTAGGAAATGTGTGGAGACAGATCTGAAGAATTCCTGCTTTGAGTGATTCAAACACCGTCATGCAACACTTTAGTACACTTGTACGTCAGGGAACAAAATAAAAAAGTGGTCAGAGTTATATTTATTCATTTCTTAAAAGTATTTACATATTGTTTTTTAGGGTATAAATTGCATTTCTATAGTTCCATCTCAACACTAGTATTTCCTTTTAATACTATTCTTTGTCATACACCTCCACTGGCCTCTATAATCAAACACGTCAAACACAAGAAAGAATGAATCCAGGACAATTAAACTTGAAGCAGAAAAGAAAAGAACTGTCTATGGACAAGACCAGAAATGCAAAACCACTTAATGAAGCCTATTAACATCTAATT
This sequence comes from Musa beccarii, assembly GCA_024322285.1. Classification (NCBI taxonomy): domain Eukaryota; kingdom Viridiplantae; phylum Streptophyta; class Magnoliopsida; order Zingiberales; family Musaceae; genus Musa; species Musa beccarii. Next base: position 8,244,925 of record CM044397.1, on the reverse strand, counting down.
TTATAACCTTACTGAGGATATTCAACCCTTAAATATTACAATTAACATGGATGCAAAGATTTTCCAAATCTGAATTTAAAAATTTTAGAATAATGATTCTACATGCTTAATTAGTTATCTCATTAAACCCGGATCATGACAATTCCTACATCAAAGCAAAAGCAATTGAAGCAGGTGAAATACCAGCAAAACATCATTGGAAGATGCATGATCACTGGACAAGTCAAACAATTTTGAAAGTTTCTGATACCCACCAAATCCGATTGACATTGCAAGACCGAGTACAGGAAAGCTAGCTATGGGAGATATTAGAGCAAATCACTGAATGGTATTCCGATATTCTCAAAGAAAAACAAAAACCATGAAAAGTGAAACATTATTTCGAGTGCCGCCGGCAAATCCAATTCACTTCTCATGTGCAGTAGAAATGGTCAGCAAGAGAGCGGGGCAGACTTCATGTACATGCTAACAAGATGGCAATCATACATAAAGAAACTCAGCTAGATAACTATGATACATAGATATACACAACGTAACAAGAAAAGTGAGGGTCTTGGTAACGCTATCCTATCAAGGTTACACCAAAAGGGCAGTGGTGCCAGAAACAATTCCACTTGCTAAATTTGTGCACAAGGTCGAAAGATGAGTCTCACAATGGAACTGAACTCCCGGGTGATTGATCTGAAACGGACGCCAGTCCTTGCAATAGCCTAACAATCTCTGCAGTATCATCAAGGTAATACTTGGCTTTACTGGGTTTTCGACCAACCGTGCAAGCAAACACTTCAGCTGTCGGGGATAAAGCGGAGCCAGACATTGCAGTCATGATCACTTCAAACATGTCCTCGTCGGAACGATCATCCCCTATGCAGAGAACAAAGTCTGGTGACAAACCTCTCTCTTTCATGGTTGAGAGTAGTCGTTGAGCTACGAGACCTTTGCTCACACCCTATTGCAAAAAGAAAATGACGGTGAGTGTTCATCTTTCAAGCCATGAACTATGTAAGGACACGTGATTTGCTCACCTGTGGCTTAACTTCAACATTGCTTGGCCCACTTTTCACAGAAACTGGTTCGTTAGCAAGGACACTTTCAAGATGATCGAAAAGTTCCTTGGCTTGACACGATCCAAAATCTGGATCAGCATCCTCGTAGCACCAAACCAGTGCAGTTTCCTTGTTCTCGATGGTTGAACCATCTGTTGTTTCGGTGTATAGCCTCATAACAGGCTCAGCAATTTGCTTCCAGCTACGATCAGCGACTGTAACACATGTTTCCCATTCTGCATCTCTCCTTAGCCTGGAAGCAGACATCAGAGATAATTGTTTATGTACTAAAGTGTAGAATTAGACCATGCAGCACACCTAGAGAATTGCTGATTATTACCTAAAGTAGTAGCCATGCTCTGCGGCCATTCCTAGATTCTCACAAGGAGAAAACCAATCGCTCAAAGAGCTTCGCTTTTGTGCACTCACTAGAAAGACTAGATTGTTTTTATCACGACATAAGCTGTTAAAGATCTGAATAGACTTAGGGCTTGGGCTCTTATCAATTGATGCCTGTGGCATCAAGGTACCATCATAATCCAAAAGGATGGCACGAGTGCTAGTTCTCCTGTATGCAGAAACAATGTGCTCCATAGCAAGCTTCCTGAAGTTTTGGTCAAGCGCCACAACTCTAAACTTCAATCCAAATCCTATCCCCCAACACCTTCTTCTGTCATGTTCCTTGCAAGTCCTCTCCAAATCCTGCAAAAAACTGTTGGCCCAATACCCAACATCATGTGAGATTACATACCTGTGGTGCTTCTCATGCCGTAGCTGTTTCTCTGCGTCGGCCATTTCCAAGGCAGAGTCCATTGCATCAGCCACTGCATCGATGTTCCATGGATTCACCCTAATAGCCCCACTAAGGGAAGGAGAACAGCCAATGAACTCTGAAACGACTAACATGCTCTTCTTCAGGGTGGAGGGGCTCAAACCTAAAACCTCATCCAACTTATCATTCCCATGCCGAGCAATGATGTACTCGTAAGGAATAAGATTCATGCCATCCCTGACTGCCGTCACCAGACAACATTCTGCCACCACATAGTAGGCCATTCTCTCATAAAACTGGAGTGGCTTGTTGATTAGAATTACAGGGTTGTAATCAGGAAGCCCAAAAGCTTCATTGATCCGCTTCACCATTGCATAGCTCTCGGCCTCTACTTCTTTCACATCCTTCCCTTGTCCCCTGGCTGGATTTGCAATCTGAACCAAGACCACCCTTCCTCGCCACTCTGGATGCTGCATGAGGAGCTGCTCAAAAGCCAACAGCTTCAAGCTGATCCCTTTGAATATATCCATGTCATCAACTCCAAGCAGCATTACTCTGCCCCTATCACGGAACTGCTTCATGAGCTCAGCAACCTTTACCTCTGTCTCTGGAAGGCTTAACACCGAGCCAAGCTGGCCCATATGGATCCCAACAGGCAGTATCTTGATGCTAACAGTGCGACCATAATACTCTAGCCCAATATAACCTCTCTTAGATTCATAGCTGAGTCCGAGCATCCGGCTACAGCAAGATAAGAAATGGCGGGCATAGTCAAACGTGTGGAACCCAATCAGGTCAGAATTCAGCAGTGCTCGCAGAAGCTCCTCCCTGACCGGCAATGTCCTGTAGATCTCAGAAGAGGGGAAGGGGCTATGCAGGAAAAATCCAAGCTTTACCCGGTTGAACCGCTTCCTGAGGAATGTGGGGAGGACTATGAGGTGGTAATCATGGACCCAAACGAAATCGTCATCAGGATTGATCACCTCAAGGATCATATCAGCAAAAATCTTGTTAACCGAGACATAAGCTTGCCATAGATTACGATCGAACCGTCCACCGAGATCAGGGGACAGTGGAAGCATGTAGTGGAAGAGAGGCCACAGCTGCTGCTTACAGAAGCCATGATAGAACCGAGAGCGGAGGTCTGCAGGCAGGAACACAGGCACACACTTGAAGGTCTCCAACAGTGTCTGGGAAACCTCGTCTTGCTCCGAGATCGGTATTTCCTCACGCAGGCAGCCAACATAAACAAATTCCATATCGGGATGCTCGCTAATACCATCTTTAAGCTGGAGGAGGAGGGAATCTTTGTCCAAGGAGAAGGTCCAGCCGCGGCCTTCCGGGCGGCGCTGGGCACGGATAGGAAGCTGGTTGGCGACAATAATGGTACGGTCACGGGGGGAAAGTGACGATCGTTCCGATGACGCATTGGACGCTTCGTCGTCGGAATCATCAAGGTCCGGGACTATGCCAGGTGCCGTCACCACGCGGGGGATGCCACGGCTGATTCGTCCTAGCGAAGGCGACTCGCCGGAGGCCAACTCCAGCAGATTGGAGTAAGATTTCGACACCATTTTGACAAAAAAGTAATTTTTTGGGGGGTGATCCTACTACAAGTCTTTGTATCGAGAGGAAGCTTCAAAATGATCTCTTTCTCTGGCTTCCCCGGTTTACCATGAACAAAACCCAGATCTAGGCATCTAACAGTCCCAAAGAAGGTTTGTAGTTCCCGGTTGATTCCTTTACATGTTTTACAGTTTGCCAAGAGAACCAGGAAACGATGAGAGATTAAACCGAACAAGGATTCCGAAAACCTCAATAACAAGGAACGGAATAAATGCAAGGGGAAAAGCTAGCGAGTGGATAAAATCTGGGGAATTCCCGCAAGGAATCAAATCAGATGAGTGAGAATAGAGAGAAAGAGGCCAACCTTTCTCTTTAAACGAAAACAACCGATTAATCGGAAGAAATCAAGCTTCCATTATCCAAAGATTCCGACGTAGAAGAAAAAGTAGAGATGCCTCGAAACAGATCACCAGGAAACCACTACGGTTCTCGAGATCGGGAAAATTCGCGGCAAAACGGGGCAAGATTCAGCGGGGAAAAGGAGAGCGTTACCGGGATCGAAATCCTCCACGAATTCGAGCTCAATGTCCAGAACGGAGATGGATGGGGACGAAGAGGAGAGGAGAGGAGAGGGAGAGGGAGGGGGAGTAGGAGTGGGAGTGGGGGGAAGGAAAACAACGCTCGGTCTTAATTAAAATCCCTCGCGGCGATCGAACCGCTGCCGCTGCTGCTACGGTTTCGTACGGACAAGCAGCCGCTACTACCCGGCAACAACTCTTATTTATTCCCTTTAATTCTCTTGGGTTTAATTAAATCTTCCCTTTTGGCTCAGCGAGTGCATCGATCGAAATGACTATTCTGCCCTCGGATCTTGCCGCTAGATATGCGGGGATTCGCACACCGCGTTCGCCGTGAGGGTCTTTTAATCCGCCGTCCACAGGGTTCTGACGACCAGATGACTCGTGAACGCACGGAGAGAAGCATGCGGACGCACGCACAAGATCGTGCGGAGCTTCGAAAGATCCGCGGGAGCGTGGAGGATAAGGCCGAGCTGGGACCCACGACGCCCCACCCTCCACGTGCCATCTCCTGGCGACGCCCCACCGAAACGTGTCCTCGCCACCTCTCATTCGCCGCCAGCGAGGGCCGCGTGCGCGTCATCCGACTGGCGCTCCGTGGGCCCCGAAGGATCGCCTGCACCATTGGACGGCTTCTAGGCCACGCGTTAATATTTGAAGCCCTTACCTTGTGGGCCCCAGAAGCCCTCCCAGCGAATAGAACCCTGAACCGTCATGTGGAAGCTGCAGCGGGCAATCGTCGGGCGGGGGGAACAAAAGGACAGCGGGGGTGGGGGGGTGGTGGGATGGGTTGTGGGGGGGCGGCGTTCCACTTCCCGGCGAGAGATGGCGACGCAGTCAACTGGATAAGCCTCAGCGATCGTGTTCATTTACTTGTATATATTTGGGGCCGCTTATGAGCATTAAATAAACATATGGGGGGAAGCGGTTGGTTCCAACAGCGGGTAAAATAAGATCGCTGGTCTTCATGCATCTTGGTGTTGATGCCGGGCTCAGTTGCCCATAGATTTGTCTCCTGCTCACAGCTGTATGCCCCTGCTGCCCAACCTATGGATAAGCTTTGCCTTCTTTTTATGGCTTGTTTTTGATCAGTGTGTAATCCGCGTCATCATCTGCTTGAGGTACCATGATTGCTTTGACTACTTCGGACACTCTCTATCTGGAACTACGTAGGTTTTCTCCCCACAGTTACTGTGTCAGGAATGGTGGCGACCCAGTGTTCCTTCTCTGGTTGTGATTAAGGTGGTCTTTTAGGTTTTTCTTCTGCGTACATATATATAAAACATAGCAACTTGCATGGATGAGGATTGTGTTTCTTTGATCTTTGGAGTTTTGGGTCACTAGATTTCACATTTGTTCCGTGGAAGGAAAAGCCTCTGTCTTCTGTCACGAAAGCTAGACTTGGAATCCATACTGGGGAAGAGTGTGACCAAAGAGAGCATCCGTGGGAAGGAAGATGAACATCTGATCAGTCTTCACAGGAAGACTACCTGTGGTTTGGCATGAAAGCATGCCTAAATAATTATGTTAATAACTATGCATGAACCTGGTCTTCCCATTATTTTAAGCTACAGATCTGCCAACGCTGTCAAGACAAATACCGGTCAAAGGTTGGGGTGGAAAGCTGGTAAGGTGGACCGAACAAAGGATGTGCAAACAGTGTGATGCATGAAACCTGCAACAACAAGGATGTTTAAGCCACAGTCGCTGGGGACTGGCAGTAAGCCATACGTTAGCTGTCAACGAAGAAAGCATCAGTTAATGAAGAAGACAGTACTCCTTCCCTTCTCTGTCTTCTTTCAGCACTTAATCCTCATCCAAACTTAAACTCAAGTATTTGATATCAGAAAACTTCAAGTTACAAAGTGGTAATACTATTATAATCACAAGATCAAAACAAGATGGCGTCTTTGGATTTATTTCCTCGTCTGTTATTTGCGTATAGAGTTGACTTTTAGCATTCTACCCTACACAAAGTCACTATTTTGCATGCATATTCGATTTGGACTGCTGCATCACGAGTCGTATCTGATCTTGGAGCGTGAATCCATCCATTAATAGATCTCATAGCATGGAAAAGCAGATGCCGACCCCATTACATGGGGAAGAGTGTCATTCACGGGGAAGTATGAGGTTGACAGAACTGAGGACTACGATCATGTTGGGATGAGGATGAGGTCCATCATGCTCATGGTCCATATGATCAAGGGATCACAAGATCGATTCGACGACTAGGGGTGATCCAGTTCAGTTTGATTGCCATTCTTAAAAATTTGAACCGAAATCGATGATTCACAATTGACTAAATATAAAATTTTAAATAAAATCTAATGACTTTGGCTTCAATTTTGTTTTATCAATCAAAATTGATGGATCGAATCGGAATCAAAATCACGCGGAATCTATTCGGCTTCGGTTTCAAATTTTGTAGAATTGAAATTGATAATTCCAAAACCGTGGTTAGAGCTTGTCAGAATAACTATAATTATATAATTAACTAGTAAAAATACTTATTTCTTTGTTAATATAGTTTATGCAGTCAAAAATGATGGTAATAAAGTTACAAACACAAAAAAAAACCATAATTAAATATAATATGGTAGGAGACAAACCATATGTCTGGTTCCAAGTTCTTTACTAGAATCAATCATTCTTCCTCTAACATAAATGCATTTTCCTTCAAAAAGAAAAATAAAGCATAACTATGAAATGGTCCAACTTGGTTCTCCTTGCAAGTTGTAGCTCTCATTCCCACTAAGATGCAGTGGAAGCTGTTTGTTTCTCTATGTCTTTCTCCATGATCATTGAGAACACCAGGTTTCAGTATAATTAATAGCTGTAGGTATCAAATTATTTGAGTCGTAGTACAATTTGTTTCTATATGCACTCCTTTTCATAGCTAGTTGATCCAGCAAGGTTTCTTGAGAAGGGTGATAGGGTTTGAGGAGAAAACTAGGGGATAAGCCTCTAAGGAAAAGGACATCCCCTCTTTTGTCCAGTAGGTATATACAATTGAAAATGTTGGCTACTTAGCTCTTCTGCAACATTGATTAGGATAAGCCATTGAAACTGGTCGTGGCAATTATAAGCAAGATGTCCTTGTCATCAATCTCATGCTCTTATAAGCCATATAAGTTGGATGATGTTGGGAACATATAATAAATGATGTGCCGTAGGCAACTCCATTTAGATGATGATAGAATTTTGTATTAAAGGTATTTCATAGAGAAGACAGGTGAAATCTTGTAGATTCATCATGCAAAGTGGATTTGCACAGGTTTTCAGTTGTTCATCAAAGTGGCAACAGATGAACAAATCAAACCAAGAAAAGGGAGAAGAAAGGAAATGTGACTCTACCACTCAACCATCTTTTTCCATTGGTCTTCTAACCCTTGCATTCATCAAGAGGCCAAGTAAAGAATTGGCATGACAAGTGCTGCATGTTTATTTGGCATGTATTGCTCTTTCAAGATGTCCGATATCTTTATCTATCCGTCTAATACTTATATATAGATGTAGATGTCAACCTTAGAGCACCGTAATAGTGATGTGATCGACCCACACTAACAACAACCATCCATGGAGAACATTTCATGGTGAAGTAAACGTCAAAGTGGAGATGCCAAACTCATTTTAAGATAGGTCCCAAATCCTTATTAGATTAGCTTTTTTAAGAGAATTTTGGATATAAGGGCATAATTTTTTTTTCAATTTTTTAAATTTAAATTATATATTTTTAAAAAATTAAAAATGATTCTGATGATCGAAGATGTGATGATTATAATGAAAATGCGACAACATCGATAGCAAATAGTATTGTTTTTTGATATGGTAACAATAATAATAATAATGACTTAAGCATAATTTTTTTAAAAAAATCAAATCTTGAAAATTTTAAATTTAAAAATACTATAACATTAAAGTTTAAATATTCTAATTTTTAGATGCATTCTAAACAATATAGAAAAAGTTGAATTACATGGATAGTCTTTGGAATACCAAGTGTTGTTTTAATTTGATTCTTAAAAAAAAAAGATGTCAAATTAGCGCTAAAACTAATGGTCCATAGCAATCAATTTGTTTCATTTATTACAATGTTCAACATGTTAACTAAGATGAATTCTTCATTTAAATGCATTGTCTATGCTTGAAATAATTTTTTTAAAGTTCAATTTATCTTTTAAAATATAAAACTTTTAAGATATCTTTATTCTTCTTACTTTCATCTTTATGTTTCTTGATCTCTCTCCCTCTTTCTAAAGAACTAAAGAACTACCACCCCCTTATGATTGAAAGTCTTATCATCTCGCCCATTTAGTGATAGTTTCTTTTGTGTTCCGAAATCATACCCTCTTGGTGATGATACTTTCAAATATAATATAAAATTATTATCATTTCTTTCTCATTAACTAAATATCGATGTTTAATTTTGTGGAGCTTCTATATTTTATATACGTCATAAGATAATTCTCTTATTACCCACAAAAAAGAGTTTCGATGGCAGAGATTGAAAGAATGTAGGACTCATTTGACACAAAAAATTTTGAGAACCAAAGAAGAAATGGCACTCAAGGATTATCCATATAATTTAGCCTTACAAAATAACTTCCTTCAATACCCAATACCTTCTTCTTCTCTCTCTCTCTCTCTCTCTCTCTCTCTCTCTCTCTCTCTCTCTCTCTCTGAGAGATGGGCTAAACTCGAGTTCCATCCAACCCAAGTGCTCACTTATGGAGTCTGATCTCCTCTCTCTAACCATCGAGCATTAAGCTCCATTATATCAAATATTAAGTTTTTAAGTTCATATTAATTATTGTTGTATTGAAATATTAACTTATATTTTATGATTAGATTGAATACATATTAAAAAGTCTCAGTTGAGATAGAAGTTATTTTCTTAATTTAAGTCAAAATCTTGGATTGACTCATATAAATAAGATCTAAGATAATAGATACATTAGAGAGAATAAGAGAGAAGAGATGAGATAAAATAAGAGTTTCAAATAAGTTAGTTTTGGAAGTTTTTTTCTTTCTCTTTTATCAACACTTTTCTATGATTTCTTGATGTCAGAAATTTTTTCAACATGTTGTGCATGTGAAAGAAATTAATTTTTTTTTTCAAAAAAATCTTTATAAAAATTTCAAGAAAATATTTATAAATTTATTTTTAAAATTAAAAAAATAGATGCATAACTATAATGAGTATAGTAACATACAAAAAAATTGGTTAAAAAAAATTTAAATTATAAAATTTATAATAAAATAAAATAATATTTTTAAGATTCAAACCCTAGTTTTTTAAGTTTAAATAAATACTTTAACCATTGTACCACAAGTATTATTGTATTATATGTTTTTCCGCCACTGAAATTAAATCTTGTGGTTTTACTTTTTTTAAAATAAAAAATCGAACCATCCTGAACCGATTTTGATTTGGTTTGAACCCCATTTTATTCCGATTCGATTCGGATTTGAACCCGGCCGTGGTCACTCTAGTCGGCAGGAGTTACGTCAAATCTCGATGGGATATGTATGTAATATCAGATTGTTGAGGGGTAAACATGTCCTAATATTTTTTACACTGGCTTTCGCGTTGCACTCCTAAACTGGATGGAGACACGGACCCATGACGGAAGGTCAATCCAACAACGTGGCGAACTATTGGACAAATTTGGTGGGCTCTCATTCCGGGCCCACAGATGTATCCAATAGAAGAAGAAGGTGGGCGAACGGATCCCACAAATGGGTTGGCAGTGTCGTTTGTGGAAACCATTTCAATTATTGCGCATGGTAAGTGCAGCGGATGCAACGTACTGGCGGTGACAGGCTCCGAGCGCTGCGGATGACGAGGCACACCGGGTGACCTCGGCGAATGGCGACCGCTTTACATCCGGTCTCGCTACGCGGACGCACGACTCGCCCTCGCCATCTGTTTCACTCTACTCTCTCTCTCTCTCTCACACACTCCTCTCTGCCCGTCAAAGGGCGAGATGGCGGAATCAGAGGGCGTAGATCAAAGGTCCAACGGCGCGCCCGGCGACGGAGGGGGCGGCGTCCCGCGTCCGATCAAGATCGAGTTCGATCCCGTCACTCCTGGCGGCGGCGAGACGCTCTACTCCGTCATCCGCGACTTTGTCGCCGGCGTCGCCTCGCCCCCGCCTCCGGCCCTCCTCCAGCGGCTCAGATCCTCCGCCGCTAAGGCCGCTCCCCGCCTTCGAGAAGCTTTCAGAATCTCCGCCCGTGACCTCCTCCTCTGGACCCGCCGCGGCGGCCCCCTCCGCGCCCTGTTTGTCATCTCGGTGAATATATTTTTTTTGTTTGATTACCTTTGTTAATCTTCAAGCTGATTAAATCGGATTTTTGTTGGTCGTTTTAGGAAATTGGGTCGTTATTGGGTATGTTGGTTTAACAAAGCTAAGATCTTTGATGAAAACTATGTTGAATCTACTTAGATATTTCGGCCTTACCGACTAAGTCGGAGGATTAGTAGCTACTTTTGTTTCGTTTTCCCTTGAAGAAGCATTCATATGAAGGGTAATTATAATTGCAATCCTTGCTTTTACTGTGTTACAGCTTAAGTTTAGAACATTAGGCGGGTTATGCGCCTCATCCACTGCTTATCATAGCTGAAACCCTATCACACGACATCTTGAAGAGAAGTGTACTTGCCATTGTAAATTCCCCTTTTGTAACCCTTTTATTCTGGAATGTTAATGTAGCTGATGCAAAAGATATCATCTTTCTCACTTTACTTTCTGTGGAATTCATTTTATTTGAAGAAAAACATCCTTATAGCTAGCGCAAAGTTAAATCGTTTTACTAGGTTATCTTTTCTTGCTTTTGGAACAGTTTTGATTCTTGGAAGAGATTGCATCATGCGGCAATGGTTGTTGCTTTAAAAGTTGTAAGATACGAGCTAATCAGTAGATAAAAGCAATCATAGAATGGGTTGTGAAGGAATATACCTATAAATTCTCGTTATGTCTCGAGATATTAACGTCATTGAAACATCTTGACAGAGAGGCATAATGAGATATTCCTATTTTGCATTTTAGGTTCCCCCCTCTATGGTGAAATTGTGGTTTTGGATCACTAGAACAAGCAATTCTTCATACATAATTCCTTTAACATGTACCTGATAGTCAAGCTTGCTTGTCGCATCATGTACCTGCCACAAGCAATTTTTCATACATAATTCCTTTAACATAAACTGGTCATTGAAACTTTTACAACTCTTTACAACGAATGTATATGCAGAATGTTACTATTTTGCCTTTATCATTTCTTTAGTCACATATAGGCACCACTCTGTTTGTTTTTTCTCATCCTGTTTGGATACTGCATCTTAAATTAGCATGATTACATATTTTCACATTACAAAGGACCTCTCAAATGTCTGAGTTTATTCGTTTTCAAGAAGTGATATGCTTATTATAGATTATTGGTAGAAACCTCAGTTATAAGTTCTTTCATGCAGATCAAAAACTACTTATAATTTTCTCTTCTGTATATGACAGGTTGGAACAATCACTCTTCTGGCATTGACAGGGTTGCTAAGTTTTATAATTTTCTTGTTGGTGGCGACACTGAATGCTGTCATTGTCTCGTTACTGATGTCATTGGCAGCTGCTGGAGGATTTTTAGCGGTTTTCTTTGCCTGCTTAACTGCAATATATATTGGAGCAGTATCTTTTGCGATTTTCATAATCTCCACTGCAACCATCTCAGCAATAATTGCTATCATAATAGCTACTGGTACGTAATAAAGTACCTAATATTTTAATCTACTGTCTTACAGTTTAAGGGAGCTATGTATAGATGACAATCTACCTCTTTAACTTCTGCGATTTATATAGTCTAGCTGAATAGAAAAAAACATGTCGTCCTTTTTTCTACTAGTAACACTCTGGGAGTAAGTTCTTCATCCTTGAAAAAAAATGCTCTGATGATCTCTGTTCATGCGGGTCTATGTTGAGATTTCAGTCTGCTTATGATATAATTTTGTCTAACTTGAATGTATATTATCCTTGTCAGTATTTTTCTCATGACAATCTTCTAGGAGGTGCTTGATAGAAATGAAAACGGAATCTATCAATATTTTATTTGGAAACAGAATCTACCAAGTTTTTCTTTATCATACAGATTTTTGGTCAGTACCATATAGCATTGGAAATAATTGTTGATCTATTAACATTGATAACCCCAAAAAACTCTTTTTATTGGTTCTATCTGGATTAGATATGTCATTAAATTCTGCCGAGGTAAGACTGGGTGAATTGGTTTAACCCATTTATATGGAGATTCATGTAGTTCATGGTACATGATGCAAACTGATATTTTGCAACTGTTGGAGCACATAGCTAACTTCTATGTGACCAAAGACAGGTCTCCAAATGGTAATTATCTCAAAAGATGAGGCCTTTTAGATACAAATTTTTTTTCCTTATGATTTCAGTTGGAAGATTTTCTTTCTATTTCCACATTTGCAGGATGGATTGGGTTCTTCTGGATTATTTGGCTTGCTGTTAAGAAAAGTCTGGACCTCACCAAGCGATCAGTGAGAATGACGAGCTCTGCAATATCGGCATATTCAACTGCTCGGCAAACAAATCAAAACCGATGGGTTGAATCCAAAGAATGACTGTAGTCACGCATGATCTCCGACTCATTTCTCCTCCGGAGATCTCTTGTGGAGTTTGCACATGTACATGTATGCAAAGTGTGAAGTACCAATAAAGACCCTGGTTAAGTTCATCTGCAACATTTCCAGTTAAAAGTGTTGCAGCTACTTGAAGCCTATGTGCATAGTTGCTCTAAAACTAGATCTTTTTCTTGAAAAGAAATGCTTGAAAGAGTCCGTGACTCAGTTTAGCTAGTGATATTTTGTCATCAACCAGACACAGACCTCACAGCTTCTTTCATGTTGTATGCTTCAGCTTATCAGAAACATTTCAGAACATCTATCAAGAGCCTTCATCTTTTGTAAAATTTATACTACCAATTACGTATGTTTGTTTCTGTATAAGTTTCATAACGTTGGAATATGCTTTAAACAGAGATCACATAGTGGTTATAAGAATGACTATAGTATGCATGTGTAATGTATTGGTATGATGAAGGCAAATCCTTACTATCCATGCTGTGGGAATAATTCACTGTCTAGATAATTCTAGAAACAACAGGTGTCCTTCATTTAAATTTCCTACAAAATATTTTCTTGTACCATGTAAAATTTCAAATATTTCCTACGATAATAAAAAAAAGAGTGGAAAGCTTCAAAATCCTACAACAAAATAAATAAATAAATAAATAAACCAAAGAAACCAAAATAAATTAGTTGGAACAGTACTCATCTCAACTTGAAGATTCTGATCATTTATTCCTACATCTATTTCTTGATGCATGAATTATGGAAGATAAATTAAAGCTCTTATCTAATTCATAAACCACATATGTTTGCACATATAACATAATGGCTAAACCTCAGAAAGATGAAAAACAAGATGAAAAAACGTAGAATTGATCTAAACAAGATAACAACACCATATTGCATGTATTAAAATTAAACAACAAACATAAGATAATGAAGCACCCAAAGAAACCCGGGATCAAACTCACTCACTGACCTCAAAAAGTGTGAAACAAAGAAGGTACGAAATCATATACTATCACAACGTGCTTTTTTTTTTTCTTTTTTCGGAATCACATTGCACGTATATAAAGCCAAATAAATAAATATCACTTTATTTATAATTATAAATATTTATTCATCAAGTCAAACGTGGAAAGATAAATATAGTGATGTTAACTCGAAGAATCATCCAAGTGGCTCTACCTAGCGGTAAAGGAAGGTCCACTCTCTACTAGAATCTGATTCAGTATTAATGAGAGGCTGCTCTGAAAATCAAAAATAAAAATAAAAAAAATTCAACAACACTGAGTAAGAACCCCAAAAGTCAACTCAAAATGAATACATAATAAAAAATCAATCATCCCATTAGCGTATATCAAATACCCGAAGGAGCACTCCCCCAACAGCACATGGAGAGGCTTTATCCTATGGGATGAGTTTGTATTCTCCCGACAGCGGATGGAGGCAAACTCATATCGCACTCCCAACAGCGGATGGAGTGACGTCCCTCACCCGCCAAAGTGAGGGTACCTTCCTCCCAACAGCGGATGGAGGAACCGTCTAATCGTCACGTCTGACAGCCCGCTAATCCCCGAAGGAAATCACCCTACCTGCCCTTGGCAAGAAATAACATAATCTCACACTAGTTAAGTCTATATCGGGATGAAATAACACATTTAAAACATCTCTTTCCAACATCATCAACATCAATAATACCAATTAGCCCTCAATTGACTTGAACCCTAATTAAATCGGTCTAATTAAACTCGATTCACTAGAATCTAACTGAACCGATCTCTAATCCTTATTTAACTGGTTTGGAACCACCCTAGACTAGTATAATTTGGACTAGATTATATTCAATTTAGGTTAAACTGACTTGAAAAGTCAAACCAATTTGGAACCACCCTGAATTAATCTGGACTAATCAAGTCTGGTTTAGTTTAATCAATGTTTGGGCTCAAATCCAATAATTACATAATATTATTGAGCCGACCCAAATACCGATCATGTGCACTATACATGACTGTACATGCATCACACTAGGTTGGACCAACCCTGGCCCATGATTGCCCACATTGGGCTGAGTTGGGTTAGTTTGTGGGCTAGGGCTCGACCCATAGGTTGGGCCTCGCCTACGAGCTGTTTTAACCTAATCATATTTAATTTCATAAATTTCGAATTACAATAATATATATTCATTGATAATAATACATTAAAATATAATAACAGATTAAATAAATGATAAGGAAAGATAAGCTTCAATATAAGAAAATAATATTCTTGATTCAATAAGAATTAGAAATAATACTTTTAATACATGTAACATAAATAATTTTAACATAATCAAATAATAACATTCTGAATCTAAAAAAAGATAAAAAATTTTAGATAACATATTCTAATCAACAATAAAAATTTTAACATCTAAAGAATTAAAAATTATTTTTGAATTACTCATGGTGTATTTTAATCTAAATGAGATTAGAAGATAACTGTAATAAAATGAAAAAAAATTTGATATCATAAAACATATATAATTTCAGTATGTTTAAAAAATAAAAACCTTTAAAGGGCATCAAAGGATAAAATATTTTATTTCAACAATAACTAATACCAATTTAAAATTTCAGTATGAAATCCAAATAAAAACTTTTAATTTCAAGAATGGCAGGGAGAACCTATCTCTTTTTAGCATGATGAAACTCATCGTTCCTTCCACTGGTGAGTTCTAGTCACGAGGAACAAAGGAGAGAAATCTCTCCCCTTAAATAGGAGGAGGTGAGCCTCCATTAAAGAAAAATTTTCTAAATTTTTATATTTATTTAATATAAATTATTTTTATTTAATATCCTAATAAATATGATATCACTCTATTTGGAATGCTTAATAATCATTTCCTAATTCGTAATGATAAACAAGGAAGTAGGATTAACATTCCTTAGATTATACTAGCATGTAAGGAAATAATATTTAATTCCTAAATCAAATATTTGATTTGATTACATTTCTCCCCACCTACAGAAAAATTTTACTTACTTCAAGAGAATAGATGAAGATACTGCTCTTGCATATCTTCTTCTCTTTCCCACGTTGCCTCTTGGTTTGAATAGTGTTACAAATAAATCTTTACCAAATGTATAATTTTATTCCTTAGAACATGTTCTTTCCTCTCCAAGATCTGGATTGGTTGTTCTGCAAAAGTGGCATAGTCTCTTAGTTATAGAGGTCGATAAGATATGACATGTGATGGATCCTTGATATATCTCCGAAGCATAGACACGTGGAATACATCATGGATGTTAGCCAAAATCGGGGGCAATGCCAATCTGTATGTCACATGCCTGACCTTTTATAAGATCTCAAATGGGCCAATAAATCTAGGGGCTAACTTTCCTTTATGACTAAACCTTATAACTCCCTTAGTTGGTGACACTTTTAAAAAGACGTGCTCACCAACTTTAAACTTTAGATCTCTTCGTCTTCGATCTACATAATTTTTTTAGTGACTTTGAGCTATTAATAATCTTTGGTGTATAATTCAAATATTATCAGTATCTTTTTGAATTAATTGAGGTCCCAAAAGTTTTTATTCTCATACCTCATTCCAATATACAGGTGATCTGTACTTTTTCCCATAAAGAGCTTCAAAATGAGCCATCTATATACTAGAGTGGTAACTATTATTATAAGAAAACTCAATTAGATGTAAGTGCATATCCCAACTTCCACCAAAGTCCAAAGCACATGCTCTTAAGAGGTATTCAAGAGTTTGTATTGTCCTTTCAGATTGACCATCAGTTTAGGGGTGAAAAGCTGTACTAAACTTTAATTGTGTGCCCAAAGATTTTTATAGACTTCATCAAAACTTAGAGGTAAATCTTGAATCTCTATCTGAAATAATACTAACTGGCACCCCATGATATCGAATAATCTCTTTAATATACAAGCATGCTAATTTATCCAATGAATATTTCTTATTAACAAAGAGGAAGTGAACAGATTTAGTTAGTCTATCAACTACTACCCAAATTTCATCATATCCTTTTACAGTCTTGGGTAACCCTATTATAAAATCTATAGTAACTTACTCCTATTTCTATTTAGGAATTGAAATCCTCTGTAATTTTCGGCAAGTACTCGATGTTCTGCCTTCACCTACTGATATATCAGACATTTAAAAATAAACTCTACTATATCTCTCTTTATACCATGCCACCAATAGTTTTGATGTAAATCCTGATATATCTTGGTAGTCCCGAGATGGATATTAAATTTTGATCTGTGTGCCTCCTCCAATAATTGCATCTTTACTGAATGACTTTCAAGAACACGCAGGCGATTGTGAAATATAATAGAACCATCTTCGATTTGAAGGGATTTGAGTCTAGCTCTTTGAGCTATTTCCTTAACTATCATATAGAGATATGGATCTTCCTTTTGACCTTCTTTAATCCTTTCTACTAAATATAATTATGCCATTAGACATGCAAGAAAACCTTTATTTGTCTCTGATAAAAGTCTAAGTTTTAAGTCTACCAACTCTGTCATCATAGAATTTCTATGAATATTCATATAGGCTACAAGACTAGAAGTATATCTGCTTAAGGCAACAACAACCACATTAGCCTTTCCATGATGATAGTTGATATTAAAATCATAATCCTTTAGAAAGTCTAACCATCTTCTTTGTCTCATATTTAAATATTTCTGTATGAAAATGTACTTGAGACTCTTATGATATGTGAATATTTCAAAAGTTTGTCCGTAGAGATAATGCCTCTAAATTTTCAATGTAAAAATGATAACTGCTAGCTCTAAATCATGAGTAGGATAGTTTTTCTCATGAGATTTTAATTGCCTAGACATATAAGCAACTACCCTCTCATTTTGTATTAGAACATAACTAAGTCCTTGTAGTGAGGCATCACTATATACTACAAAACTTTTTCTCCCTGAAGGGATCACCAGATAGGAGAACTAATTAATCTTTTCTTTAATTCTTAAAAACATCATTGACATTTGTCATCCCATATAAACTTTACATTCTTTTGTGTCAACCTGGTCAAAGGTGTTGTTATTTTTGAAAAGCCTTCTACGAATCTTCTATAGTATCCAACTAAACCCAAGAAACTCCTAATTTTTGAAACATTAGAAGGCTGCTTCTATTTTGTTACAACTTCAATCTTATGAGGGTCAACAGATATACCAGCACTCAAAATTATATGGTCGAGAAACATAGCTTTATTGAGCCAAAGATTATACTTGCTTAATTTGGCATATAGTTTTTCTTGTCTTAGGATTTCAAGAACTATCTTAAGATGATGTTCATGTTTTGCCCTACTTTTAGAGTAGATCAAGATATCATCAATGAAGACAATTACAAATTTATCAAGATAAGAGTGGAACACCCTATTCATAAGATCCATGAAGACAGCTGGTGCATTTGTGAGTCCGAAGGGCATTACTAAAAATTCATAATGACTGTATCTTGTTCTGAAAGCTGTTTTCTGTATGTCCCCGTCTCTTATCTGCAGTTGATGATACCCAGATCTTAAATTAATTTTTGAATATACCTGAATACATTGAAGTTGATTAAATAGGTCATCTATTCGATGAAGAGGATATTTATTCTTTATGGTCACTTGGTTGAGTTGCATATAATCAATACATAACCGTATGGATTCATCTTTCTTCTTCACAAATAGGACAGAGGCACCCCAAGGTGATACACTAGGTCAAATAAAACCCTTATCCAAAAGCTCCTAGATTTGTTTCTTTAACTCCAACTCAATTAGTGCCATTCTATATGAGGGTTTAGAAATAGGTGTGGTGCTAGGTAGAAGATTAATTGTAAATTCAATTTGCCTATTTGGTGGTAGTGCAAGTAGATCGTCAAGAAAAATATTTGAAAAATCCCATGGAGATGTCCTATAATATTGGCTTCTTAGATTCTTCCCAGAAATGAAGGTCAAGTACCCATGATATCCCTTCAATAATAGTTGGGTAGCACTCAAGGCTAATATAATAGGAGGGAGCTTTTCTTGAATCCCAATAAACTTGAAAAATGGTTGATCTAGAAGTGAGAAAGTAACAGTCTTCTAAAAATAATTGACAGTTGCATGGTATGCTTAAAGCTGCTCCATACCCAAGATGACATCAAAATCTTAAAATTCTAGTAGAATAAGATTTACTAGCAAATCGTGACTTTCAATAGTAATAATATAATTTCTATATATCTGATCAGCTATCAAGGAGTTTTCAACTGGTGTTGCTAAAATTAACACATTATGTATTGTTTCAGGATTCTTATGTAGCTTCCTAGCAAAATATGGTGATATAAAAGAATGCGTAGAACCTGAATCTATAAGCACATATGCAGGTATACCACAAAGTGTGATGATACCTTTAATAATAGATCCCGAAGCTTCAATATCTTGATGGGTCAATGCATAGACCCTCGCCTGACCTCCCTCTCTGGGTCCTAGCTGTTGTTGTCCAACTGCTTGGGGTGGAGCTCGGCATTGTTGCTTTTGAGGGTAGTCCTTTGACATATGACTCGGTTGTTAACAATAAAAGTATACACGTTGTCCCATGGGGCATAAGGTGGAAACATGATATGTCTTTTCACAAAAATAACATCTTATAATGATTTAATTACTAGGAGCTCCTGTCTGTTGATGCCCAAGTTGTTTGCCCTTGCTTTTCTTTGAGGATCCAGAATGAGATCCCCTATATGAAAACGGTGTAGCATTAAAAGGTCACTTTCGATCCTTTGCTTATTATAGTTCATTATCTAATTTCTCCACCATCAGAGCTCGATTTAACACTTTAGCATAGGTTGGTAAAATCAATACTGCAATAAACTTTCTAATTGATTATCAAAGTCCTCTCTCAAAATGACGAGCTCTTTGATTTTCATTAAAGACAATATGTGGAGAGAACTGTGCTAGTTCAGTGAAATAATAATCATATTCCATTACTATTTTACTTCCTTGATGGATGGTAAGGAATTATTGTTGCTTCTCAAAGTGAATTGAATCGGGAAAGAACTGCTCATAAAATGTATCTTTAAACTGTTCCCAAGTCACCACATCGCCTTCAGCCTCTAACATCCTCCTTTTTGAGGTCTACCAAATGTTTGCCTTTCCTTCCAAAATGAAAGAAGTAAAAGGCACCTTCTGATTTTTCCGACATTCGATAGTTTCAAATGTCTTCTCCACTTGACGAATCCAATGTTTAGCAAGGATTGGATATAGTTTACCCTAAAAAACAGGTGGTCTCAATCTCTTAAATTAATTCAAGGTATTATTTCCATCCCGTGGAGCTCTATCCTGCTCCTCCTATCATTCAAAGTATCCTCTAATAGCATTGAGGATTTCGTGTACATCATCTAGAGCATTGACAAGTGCTGACGCATGAGGTATATTCTGTGGTGTCGGAGAATGGCATATAATCAGTGTTAGGTGGATGTGAGGATTGGGTTTGCTCCACGATGCATGGAACATCCAGGTTATTGTTTGCTCGAACACTCCTTCGAGGGCGTAGGCTAATAGCATTACGACCACGAGCATTATGAGTGATAGGGCCATCATTTTCTTGAATTGGCTAAATTAATCCGATATTAGGTCAAAGACAATATTTGGTCAAAGTCAATTAAGAGACTTAAATACCTACAAGCCCTAGACCATGCTTTGATACCATAAAAAGATATCACATTCTGAATTTTTTTTATTCATGATTACATCTTTCTACACATACGAAGCCAACTAGATAAATATCATTTTATTCATAATTATAAATATTTATTATAATTTATTTATTCATCAAGTCAAACGTGGAAAGATAAACATAGTGATATTAACTTGAAGAATCATCCAAGTGGCTCTACCTAGCGGTAAAAGAATGTCCGCTCTCCACTGGAATCTTATTCAGTGCTAATGAGAGACTACTCTGAAAATCAAAAATAAAAAAAAATCAGCAACACTGAGTAGGATTCCCAAAAATTAACTCAAAATGAATACATAATAAAAAATCAATTATCTCATTGGCGTATATCAAATACCCGAAGGAGTACTCCCCCAACAGCAAATGGAGAGGCTTTATCCTATGGGATAAGTTTATGTTCTCCCAACAACGGATGGAGGCAAACTTATATCGCACTCCCAACAATGGATGGAGTGGTGTCCCTCACCTGCTAAAGTGGGGACACGTTCCTCCCAACAACAGATGGAGGAACTATCCAGCCGTCACGTTTGACGGCCCGCTAATCCCCAAAGGAAATCACCCTACTTGCCCTTGGCAGGGAAATAACATAATCTCATACTAGTCATGTCTATATCGGGATGAAATAATACATTTAAAACATCTCTTTTTAACATCATCGATATCGATAAAACCAATTAGTCCTCAATTAACTTGAACCCTAGTTAAATCGATCTAATCAAACTCGATTCACTAGAACCTAACTGAACCGATCTCTAATCCTCATTTAATTGGTCTAGAACTACCATAGACTAATATAATTTGGACTAGATTTGGTTTAATTTAGATTAAACTGACTTAAAAAGTCAAACCAATTCAGAACCACCATGAAGTAATCAAGACTAATCAAGTTTGATTTAGTTTAATCAATATTTGGGCTCAAATCTAACAATTACATAATATTGGACTAGGTTGAGCAGACCCAAATACTGATCATGTGCACTGCACATGACTGTATATGCATCATACTAGGTTGGGCCAACCCTAGCCCATGATTACCTATATTGGGTTGGGCTGGTTTAGCTTGTGGGCTAGGGCTCGACCCATGGGTTGGGCCTGGCCTACGAGTTGTTTTAATCTAATTCTATCCAATTTCATAATTTTGAATTACAACAATATATATTCATTAATAATAATATATTAAAACATAATAATATATTAAATAAATGATAAGGAAAGATAAATTTCAACATAAAATAATATTCTTGATTCAATAAGAATTAGAAATCATACTTTTAATACATATAACATGAATAATTTCAACATGATCAAATAATAACATTCTAAATCTCAAAAAAGATAAAAAAAAATTTAGATAATATATTCTAATCAATAATAAAAAATTTTAACATCTAAAGAATTAAAAATTATTTTTTAACTACTTACGGTATATTTTAATCTAAATGAGATTAGAAGATAACTGCAATAAAATAAAAAAATTTGATATCATAAAACATATATAATTTTAATATGTTTAAAAAATAAATTTTTTTAAAGGGTATCAAAGGATAAAATATTTTAATTCAACAATAACTAATACCAATCTAAAATTTTAACATGGAATCCAAATAAAAACTTTTAATTTCAAGAAAGACAGGAAGAAACTACATCTTCTTAGTAGGATAAAACTCCTCGTTCGCCCATTGTTGAATTCTACTCGTTTCTCCTATTTAATGGGAGGAATTTTCTAATTCTTAATGACAAACAAGAAAGTAGGATTAAATTCCCTAGATTATATTAGCATGTAAGAAAATAATATTTAATTTCTAAATCAAATATTTATATATACAGAAATTAGAAGAAAATAAAAAGGACGAGATTTTGTCACCTTGGGAATTGCCGAATGAACAGGAGGGATGGATGTTAAACGAAAGATAGAACGAGAATACTTCCTCATCCTTTGACGTGATGGGAAACAAAGTGAGAGGGGCATCATATAAAGGGGAGAGGGGTGAGTGGGGGGGTTTTGGAAAGGTTTTGAATGCTCGAATGGGATATGGATGCTCAGGTAGTAAACTAAAACTGCTTCTTGTTATCTACATCTTAACCTTCCAATTGCGTTTGACTTGCCCATAAATGTCAAGAAATGAGTTCTTTTAAAAGGAAGGAGATTTGTTATTGGAGGTCACCAAATCTATATTCTTGAAATTACAAAACAAAAATTAATAATATAAAATTATATAATAATTAATTATCAAGTCTTTAATAACACATGTAATCAAGTCTTTTAAGAAAGAGTCTGATGATATTTTTGTTCAAATGGAAAAAAAAAAAAAACGAATGCTCCTAAGTAAAAAACAAATATTGGGAGTGCCATCCGGTTAAAAAGTTACTGGAGATTTTTTTATTTTTGATGAAAAGCTCGTACAAATATGATGACATAATAAAAGGTCTTTTGAAACTTTTAAAAAAAATCTTAAAAGTTAAATTAGTTTGAACGAATAAAAAAGATATTCTAGATTAAAAAAATCAAAGTTAAATAAAGACGAGTTTTGAGGAGGAACACAATAGGAAGTGTTCTGTCTACGTTTTGATCGGAAGTGGTCTCATAATTTTGTGATGGTTATAAATAAGAAGCTCGAAGTCATTTTGAACCCATCCATCACACTCTTACCATCTATCTCAACTATATAGACGTGCCATATGTGGGCGACATGATCCAACTATATAGAATGCATCCAAAAGAATCTTCTATGATAA
This sequence comes from Musa beccarii, assembly GCA_024322285.1. Classification (NCBI taxonomy): domain Eukaryota; kingdom Viridiplantae; phylum Streptophyta; class Magnoliopsida; order Zingiberales; family Musaceae; genus Musa; species Musa beccarii. The sequence goes on along the minus strand of CM044397.1, from coordinate 8,221,867 downwards.
CACCATTGCCCGTTCCATTGATTTTTTTTTTTCTTATTGGGAACAAAAACTTAATTCCATCTACATCGAATTGTTAATCAAAGCACTGAAATGGCTAATGGAATGTGTCATTAGAGTTAGCAAATTTTGCAACATGACAAAAGTAGTTATTTTCATTTTTATTTATCTGAATTTGAGTTTACCATATGTGATGCAAAACAAGGATTAACTTTGAGATTAGTGATTATAGGGATTAACCAAGCAAACTTGTGCTTCCATTAACAATGGCAATAATAAAGAGTAAACCCCATGATTTCTCGCTTTATGGCTTCTACTATGCATGTAAATATTAATTTAGGTTTTGCCTCAATTATTATTTTTATTGGAGGTATACACATTACTTTCGGCAAACTAAGACACCAATTAAGACGAGATTGGATTACAGAACGTTTACTATTCAATTGTTATGCTCACATCTCAAGATTTGATGCATCAATGGCATGTTAAGACTCTCCTCACCTAACACATTACCATTAAGGATTATATTACGAAGTTTGATTTGTTAATATTAGCGTTATCATGAATTGTTAAGAAATTACTGATTTCTTTTTTTAAGAAAAGGAGGAGCATTGGAATGGGAAGAGGAGCTAGGAGAAGAGGAAGAATCCTTGACGGAGCTAGAGAGAAGAAATAAGAAAATAATGCTACTAATGATATGATTATTATTGTTTATTATTCATGAAATATAATTAAAATTAATCATGCACATCATATTAGCTTCAAAGATGATAAAAAAAAAACTTATTGGATATGCCAAAGCATTATCTAGAAGATATATTTTCTTATTAAATCGATGATTATGATGATTTTACATTAAAAAATACATATATTTTTATTTAAAATTAACTAAATAAACACTTATGTACCTTAGATGCTTATGAGTTGATCCTAACTTATTCTTTGAAAGGGGTTCCATTAGATTAACGGTTCGGAGTAAAAAAAATTTATAAGAAGTTAGATATGAGATATAGATAATTTTTACCATCCATCTAAGTGGGACAAAGAACATAAGATATGAACATTTTTTATATTCAATAAACACTTAATGATCAATCAAACTCAAAAAAAAAAAAAGCCTCTGATCAGTCAGATTAAATTCGCAATCAAACTTAACCTTATTAAATAATTATTATTTAACTTATAATGTGATCGATTAAGTTATCGATTTGACTTGCGATCCAATGAACGATTCTGATGAATATTAACTCGTTAAATTAAAATGTCATGTATCAAAGTCTGACTCCTCCAACAATAATAATATAAATTGACATGGACGGACAGAATTGAAAGATACGTTGGATTGTCCACGTGAGGTCTTCCCTACCACCACTTCGACGTGACGACAAGGCTACCGTCCAATTAGGAGCCGGAAAGATCGGAGAAAAGAAGAACTTTGTTGTGATGGGACGCCACATTTATCGCCTTCACGGATTAGATCGATGGTTGAATCAATCGTATAGTATGATGCTTCGACTCAAATATTGAAAAAGATGAATTTTCGTAATAACTCTTCAATTGTATTTTTTTTTCCATTTGATGTGCTTTTAAAAAAAAAAATTTCGTCAGTCCCTCATTTTTATAAGGCAATCAAAAAATTTTTGCCATCGGTTCGGAATAATTCATAAGGTGAATTTTTGGTGTATCACTGTAATTATAAACAAAAATTAACTGACTCAAAATTCAATGCAAACTAAGTTTCAGAAAGATATATCTTTTATTGATCCATGAGTAATAACATACCAAAAAAAAGAGATAAGACTTCTGTATCAATTATAATATTTTTTAAAATAACAATATAATATTTTTATACCTTTAAAAAATATTGTAGTTCTACAAAAAAAAAAACAATCGACACAACAGTGGATCAACTCATCTTATATATTGTTCCAAGGAACCATGGGAATACAGGAAAAGGTAAGGCATTAATGGGAGAACACAATAAGGATAAACACCAACGAGAAAAGGCACAAAATAAGAGGTTTTTTCCGGGAATTCACGGTATTAGAAATATACAATAAAATTTTGTATATTAGCTCTTCTTGTTTTTTATTTGTTGCTAACACCCTAAACACAAAAATTCTAAGGAGACTAAAGAGTTTATATATTAACTTGAGTTACACATATATATATATATATAATTATATAATTAGTGGTCTCCATGTGAATGTCAGAAATCATGGCATATGATAATTGAATGAGACGTATCATCTCAGACTCTGTCTTCCATCTTTCTAATGATTATATATATATATTGCAGATGGGTTTCCCAATAACGAGAATGCCCACAAAGTCTCCGACATTATTATTGTTGATATTGGCGGAATCTGACATTACAAAACAGGAAAATAGTTTGAACTCAGATCATGTTATAAGTCAATTATAAGTTCAAGATGAATAATCCTAAATTAATAATATATTCATCAGATACTTATAAATTAAATTAATATTTTATCAATATAAAATTAAGTTTTTGGTATTATAGTGCTACAAAACTAACACCATTAACTATGGACGAGCATATTAAATTATCCAATGTGGCTAAGAAGAGTCTTCTAAAAAGCCAGTAATACGAAACTCTAGTTATGTTTAAAGGTGCTTTACCATCTCAAAATGATGATGTGTTTGTTCCTAAGACATCTTAATCTCTCTTCTTTCTACTTGGTTTGGAAGCAAAAACCTGTGAACAAAATAGCACAGTAAAACAATGTTTTTTTTTTTTTTTGTCCCTCGTAAGAGCTTGCAGTTGATGAATTGGCTTATTCCCAAAGCTAAAAGCTATGGTATCACAAGCAAAATAATGCCTCAATCCCCACATGAAATCAAAGTGACAACAACACAATAGGATTCAGACTACATTGCAACTGTCAGACAACTATAACTGCACCTATTGCACAAAGTAATGTGATGAGATGTATGGGTACAACCTTTAAAAGATACCCTCTTATCTATTTATGCAGAAACATTGAACTCTTCGCAACAGCTGCTGCTGCCGAACCTTAATTATGAGCAAGTATCCCAGTCTTCCATGCAAGCTACCCCATGCCTATCCTACTCTCTCTCTCTCTCTCTCTCTCTCTCTCTCTCTCTCTCTCTCTCTCTCTCTCTCTCTCTCTCCCTCTCTCCCTCCAGAATTCTCACTCCTCACGTCCTTTCTCTAGCACATGGCCTGTGGTTTCAGCAAGCCAATGGATTCCTTCGTTACATGACAAGCCTCTCAATCAATCTATCTATCTATCAATATGCTCATGTTTTGGATTTCCCTCACATGAGTTCAGAACCCAAAGTGTGTGTCAGAAAAGCAGCTCCTTCCAAAAATTCACACAGACAACTCCTTGCTCTCTTCAGTCTTGCCATGAATGACCTCTTACTGCAAACTGATCTCGAAGAAGCTAATGTTAGTGTCTTAAATTCATCCATATAATACTTGTCACAACATCTTGAGCGAGCCATCGACATCAAGAAAGCTATAGTGCCAGGTTGAAACATTAATTGATGGTGGAAGAACTCTTGTGTATGTGAGTGTAAGGAAATCAGCATCGTTGCGTGGGGCAGGATTGACATTTTTTGGAAGGGAAGTATAAGAAGTCATGGTTTTCCTATGAACAAAGCAAAAAAGCAAACCCTGCATGAGAAAGTATTCAGAAAGAGACTCTTTCCCCTTTCTTATTAAAAGCAGTGTTATTCGGCTACACAGGAAAGCAGACAAGCTCTACGTAAAGCGCCAAAGAAGCGGTTGTAATCTACCTATAATACGACAAGTACTGTGGCATTTATGATGGGCTTGAAACCGAGTCAGGCACTCCATATAACTGCAGGTAGTAGTTGGAGACTCGAGGACTGTCATAATAGGAGCAGAAGACGAGGGGGAGGGGGAGGGGGAGGAGGAGCGGGGAAATGGCCATGGGGAACAGCGAGGTGGTGAAGGTGGCGGAGTGCGGGTGCTGCGGCATGTGGGAGGAGTGCACGGTGGAGTACATTGGGCGGGTGAAGGAGCGCTTCGGTGGCGTATGGGTGTGCGGGCTGTGCGCGGAGGCGATCAAGGATGAGCAGGCCAGGCTGGGGGTGGGCGTCGAGGCGGCGCTGCTGGTGCATGCCAAGTTCAGGCAGAACGCCACCGTCGACCCGTCGGTGCGCATCGCTCGCTCGCTTCTCCAGTTCTTGAAGAAGATGATATCTTCGTCCGCTGCCTCTCCTGCAAAGCTATGACGTGCATGGCCGTCTCCCTTCGTCTTCTCACTGTAACTTCTGTGGTAGCTAACTCATGCAGTACTGACTGCAGTTAGGTGTAGATGTTGCCGCCATGCTTCCAATAAATGGTTGGTGCATTGGCTCTTCAGCAAAACAATTCTGCAACTGGTAAGCCATCTCTTCCATGCATGACTTTAGATTACTTCAGGGACCAAGTTTGACAGAGATCGGTTCACGCTATCAATAGCTGGTGACGGAATAGTTAGAGAGAGAGAGAGAGCAGAGAGCAGTGACACTCTGCATGACTGCATGAGAACGATTAGAAATCCAAGAGTAAGCATGAATGAGAAGACACAATAACTCATCAACCGCATTTATGTTAAGAACTTAGAGAATAGAGAGATCTTGAAACTTATTCAACTCCATCAACAACGTTTGCTGCTTATTTCTTGTTGACCGAGACATGCATAAAGACTATAATCTAAGATCATGATGCAAAAAGGGAAGATGATGGATCAGTTCTTGATGGTTACAGCATGATCACAAAATGTGAGGACTTGATACAGCTGCTGCATACACCAACAGACAAAATGTAGATTAACATATACTTCACTGCTGGGTGAGTCTGCAGCAGGTTGTAGATGTAACATATACTCAAACAAGCAATAAGATCAACACAAGATTATCTAAAACTGCAAGTAGGAAATGAAACCTGTTGTGTCTATTAAAATCCATAGAACCCAGAGATAATATCTTTAAGCATAGGAGAGTAAATGTGCATACCACACAAATATTAGCTACACATTGGTTTCGTACTGTGAGTTTCCATTCAGTTACACATTCATTAGTAACTTCTGCTTTGAGAAAATAACGAGGTTAAATTTCACAATAAAAGATACATGCAGGCTGAGGAAGCCACAAAGTCAAATTCTTGCACAAAATAATCAATCTTCCCAAGTTGGAGCCAAAGAAGGATACAACTCTGCTGTAAGTAACAACAGCACAGATTTGCCAAAATCATGAAAAGATAAATCCAAAACGACGAGAAACAGCAAATCTTCTAATCACAATATGACTGAACATGAAACAATCTTGTCTCCCATACTTCACATAAACAGTTAGCCATGTTTACAGCCCCAACCCTTCTCCATGGATCCATGGATGGTTGGGTTGATTTTTGGCCAAGTTGGACACAACTTACTGAAAGTTCACAATAGTTACATACAAAGATTGCCAAGCAACAATGACACATATTATATAAACTAGTAACTCACAAACTAAGGGCTGGAACCCACAAGCGCAAGGAGAAAAGTCCGATAATGGCCTGATGTCTCCGAATGTATTGCATCACGAAGTGGTTTCTTGTATTTCTTATGGTACTCAGCCTTTATGTATTGCATGTCAATCTCACACCTGGTCACTACAACCCTTATCAGTGTCGTGTCATTCGTACCTAAACCCTTCATTGCCTTGCGCAAAACCTGAAAAAATATGGAGGTAGATTGACATCATAGTTCAAAAAACAAACACTTGATTTTAACTTGTAAGAGTAGATGCATACTCAATACCACATTGCTGATTCATCAACCAATGTAAGACGTCATAAAAAAAATTCAGCCAAAGGAATGCCTAATCCATTTTGACATGAACATTTCATGAGAAGTCATATAAGACAGACTGTTCTATTCAAGAACATCCAGGCCAAAACTCTAAGATCAGCATCACCAAGAATGAGGCTAATGACCTGGGCACAATCCTGCAGCCCGAGAAGCAAAATCTTTCTTTGTTCGGAGTGCAGACTTTGGCTAAGCTAATTCCTAAGATATCATCAAATTGTGGAGTTATTTCAGTCTCTACAATGTCAGTATAAGTGTGGCATTCAGTGTGAGGCTCATAACAAGTTGTCTGCCATAGTGCCTGGAACGGGAGCAGTTTTTTGCCCATAGTCAAATTTGTCAGACTCTTATCCAGCTTCCAGGGCTTTGTTGCAGAAAAATGGCAAAAGAAATGGAAAGCAGGTAAAATGTTGAAATGAAGAAACAGAGACAAGCATTTAAGATTGATCAGATAACTACCTCACAGTATCTACTCTAAATACAAACCATGAATGTTAAACAGCCTCATGTGCAAGAACCCATGTATGTAATCCTCACTAGATTGGTTGTGAGAGAGTCCTGAGCCCCATCACAAGGGCCCAGCTGTCTGGCCAATCACTTGTGTCAGGCCAGTCATGAGGATTCATATGTCAGGCTTCTTAGTTCCAACCAGTCCCAGTGTGGTAGAGCAGTTTGATAGAAGACCAGAAATCCATCAGAATTTTTTAGAAATAAATGTTGAAATAAAATTTACAAAAGTAACTTAAGCAGACCTGTTGGAGTCTGATCCCGATTTTACTTAAGAATACTATGTTGATCAAGTTTTAAATATAAAAAAGAAACTTGATCCGAGAATATGTCGGTGCAACTTGGGAGCAGAATTTCCTTCGTCAGAACTAAACAGTTTTAGAAAGAATATATAGAAAAGTAAATGTGCACCTTTTGAAGATTAAAATTCACTTAATGAATGACTGTTTAAGTTCAGAAATAATCCTTAGTATTACCAATCAGGAGTAAAAAGAGGATGCATGTATTACTTGAATTTATTGAAAAATTCAGCTAGTGTGGATTTCTGCAAGTGAAATAAATATTAACAAGTGAAAATATGAAGACGGTTCAATTGATCTTAGCTTTATCACAAAGTTCAATATAGCATTCATTTGTGTCAGTGAAATTTTTACTAACAAGATAAGAAAATGTGAAGCCTCTGTCCTTTTACCATTAATAACCTAATGTATAAATTTCCATTTGAAAGAAACATGCATCAACATACTTTAACCACCTGGCTTTCTAAATTGTGCAAGCTTCAATCATAATATGTTATTCTTTGGAAAGGAGCAAATTGAAGAAATATGTACCTTTGCAAAATACTTGCCAGGATTCTCTGCACACCTTAGAATCGTGAGAAGAGCAAGTTCAAAATATCCAGATGTTTCACTCTTCACAGCCTGTAGATTAGCAATACTACTTAAAGAACTAGTATAAACAATGTTGATACAGAAAAGTACACTCCAGACCAGATAATACCTTCTCCAGCTTGTTGCCATAAGTACGGTCATAAAAAGAAGCAACAGCTGCCAAATGTGCCCAGCTGCATCCACTGAAAATGCGGATAAAGGTATTCTCATCTGTTCCCAATCTTTTCTCACCAGCTTTGTACAGATCCTTTGCAAGTTTTGATACCATATGCTGATCAACCTCAGGTCCCTCATGGCGTAATGTGCCAACATATGCCAGCAATAGCTGCAGGCAACATACACTTCTGTCACTTCAAAGGAAATCCAAAATACGTTCTTTATTGGGCATTCCATTGTAACATTAAATGCATCTTGCATTACATAGAGAGACACAATATCAAAAAACTAAAGAAAACTATGCTAGATCACCAGAATGTCCTGATTTAAAGTTTGCTAACATGTAGAACAAACCAAGTTATGATATGCTACACGCTCGAATCACACTTCACATATTAGAACTTAGTTTCTCCTGTTCAAGAGCTAGCAAAGAGAAAATATCGCTGATTTTAGCTATAGAACAACTAAATTCATCCCAGAAGCTTTCAGCAGAAGTAGCTCCTTAATCAAAAGGGAATATAAATTTATGTATCAAAGGACAGTGCTTAATTTCCATTTCTCTTCTTTTTACAATTATTTTTGCAGATTGTCTTTTCTGAAGGTCAAGAATGAGGAGGGGTTTATTTATTGGGAGAGAGAAGTAGGGACTTCATGGTTCAAGAGCTCAAGACATGGGTCCAGTTCTTGTGTAGTTGTTTTTGTTTCTAAAATTTTTGGTAGGATATTTAAATAATTCTGGAAATTGCAAGTGTTCCCCAAGAACATAAAACAAAAACAACACTATAAATATGTTCCATGCCTCAGTCGGTGAAGTTTAATTTTAAAAAAAAAAAAGAAGCCAAGTTGCACCAGGTGGTCCTGAGTGTTCCATCTAGACCAGCTCCATTACAGAAGATGATCAAAGTATCAATGGGATTTACAAACTTCAAACCCAAAAGTAATTACTGATTTGTTTGTATTTAATAGCATAATTCAATTGCATGGAAGGCAAAATATGACAAAATGTTCTGATCTTCTGTAAAGAATAGACCAATTAGAAAGCAAGAATTCAAGACAGCAAAAGCCCAAGTCCACAAAGCTGGTCCAATCATAAACTAATCCACCCACCCACTAAAAAAAATGAAAAAGAAAATAAAAGCAGTAACTTAGCTGGAAGTAACTTGCTTCTTTAGCTTGGAATGCCTTAGCCAAACAATTGACATAACCAACATCTACTCTATGTGGTCATGAATCAGAAATTTAAAGAAATAGCAACTACATTGTGATAGTGAACTGAACATCATGGTGAATACCCCATGAGTACCATATGTTAGCTGGAAGTTCAGTTTATTTAGTGGAAAACATAACCCATGTGCAACAAAGACTTATGTTATTTGTTTAGAATACAAAATTAGATCCTTATGTAGTCCTACATACTCTCAATTCCTATCACACACATGGAGGATCTACAGCTCTATGCAGAGACCAGCAGAATTTGATGCTTAGCATACTCAAACAGAAACCATTGCTGACAGAATTTACTTATAAAAGGAATTTGACATATCAAAAAAGTAAAAACAATTAAAAAATCCGTTATCATGTAATTAGCAATGACCTTTTGGTGATCACCGGAGGTGTGATAATGAATGTCATGTTCAAGTTGAACACCAAATCTCATATGGTATATCTGTTTGATTGTCTGTATTTGCGAGGATGTTCGAGAACATATTACTTCAGTGGCGGCTCGTAAATCAACTGCATCTCCAGTAAAAGCTTGCCTCAAAACAGTTGCATCTCGTCCAGCTGGGTCAAGAATCCACAGAAGCATTGCTTTCTGAAATGAAGGTCCTGAACATAGTTACATGATATTCATCTGATGCACTTGATTTTCATGAAAGTCGGCTAAAAGAGAAGAAAAGTTATCAGGCTGCTCCATTTTCATGGATAGGTTAAATTAGTGCAGTTTAGCACAGGTCTAACTGAAGTGAATAAGCAACCATCACAATTGTCAATTTAACCCAAGTCAGGAGAAAACATGAGCAAGTTTCCAATAAACAGATTTGATGCATTAGCTATGTGCAGGTGCATGCAGGTACAAAGCTTGTTGCATTTAGGCAATAATTCATAGTGATGACCACCAGATAAGGGCAGGTTGTTACGGAAACAAAATGCGGATAGGGTTGGGGATAGAGGCTCAAGGGGGAAAGCATCTGAATGGATGAGGTTGAGGGTCGTTATGACTAGTGGTGACCTAATGTATGTGATATGGAATTTGAGATGCACAAAAATTAGAAATGTCAAGCTGCCCCGAAATGGTTCATGATAAGATAATTTCAGGATTTAGGCTGTTTGACAGAAAATTCTCAAGCATGACTGATGCTTGTGATCAACCTTAGAAATATGAAAAAAAATGGTGTTATAATTAAGTTTCCAAAATTATGCTTGACAGCCCGTTACAGAGAATCCTGCCTAAGAGCTGGAATTTCCTTGTAATTATTCTTCACAAAATATGTTTAAAAGAATCGTTTATTCATGCCTTAAGGTTTCCACTAAGCTCTGAAGACAGCCGATTGGTAAGCTCTTCGGTGTACATGGTTTTGTATTCCTGTTGAATAAGAGCACGCTGGGTTGCATCACGATGAGCAAGTATATTTACAACAGCAGCACTGTCACACCCAAATCCTGAATCATCATTAGCAAATACAATCCAATTAGTAATTTGCAACAAATTGTAAAACAAAGAAAAAGCCATCAATGATAGGGAACCTCAATTTATAATGAGACATGCTGTCTAATACAAAGTTTGAAGCATCTGTTACTAACAACAATAAGCAATTACAAACATATCTTATGGACACCAACTTTAATATGATGTTCTTCATTGGCTTGCAGCTAAAAACAGGAAGCAAAGGGCAAAACTAAGCAAGATAACTTAAAAACCTTGAGCCTCATAACACCAGAATATATATTCAAGTGGAAGATAATAAAAGAAACAGCAATATAGAAGTGACCTTTTCATGAATGCAGAAACTACCAAAGAGCCCTTATAAATTTGCCCATATAAATTTTAACCAACTAGAGCAATAAGACAATCAGAACAATTGGTAACACAAGCACCATTATTCTTTCAGCTATCGGCCAATCGAAAGCTCATTCAAATTAACTACACGGAATCATCACTGAAGAAATTAGCATTACAAAAATAATTGACATTATCTTCCTCCGCATATAGTAGAATACTCTTGTTCTCTCCCCATGTCAATGAATGAAGGTGAAAAGCTAAACTTTGTAAATCGATGTCTTCTGTATCTAACTTTTCTTTTCTCTTTATAGAATTGCCTCAGCCACTTCATTACAGAACCATTCATCGTTGCACATAGCCCATGCTAAACTTCTTTATATATTTAGGTGCTTGTAATCTGACTGCTTTCCACCACCCAAGTCATCTGTTTTGCTCCAAACTTGCTCCTACCTTGATCATGGTCGCATCCAATGCCACAAAAGTAGTAAAGCATGGTTCTGAATTTTTCTTGTGCAACATAGGTTGTTTAGTAATCTAATTGGCTTAAATCTTAGAATTCAAATTGATCAATCTCCCTAAATCAGTAAAAGCGGCAGTATTGTTTACAGTCTTTAGTAACTTGCTTTATTAAAATGCTTGCAAGTAAATAGATCCAATCAAAAATCCTTGTGGCTGTGTTTTCTATACCGTCCCATTATACTTGATCAAATTCTATAAAAAAAACTCTGCATGGGACCTAGTTCTTTTCATCTATTGCTGTTTGACTCCTTTCAAAACAAAAAGGGAAATTTGAGATGGTTGAGTTGGTCTGAGGTACCATATTAAGATTGAAATGCCCCAGTCATCCCACACGATGATGAGTTAGATTGGTAATGTAATCCTACATTGAATTACTACTAATAACATCAGTCTTTTAGGCAATGTGGCTCAAGCCCATTCTATCCAAGTTGAATTAGTAGATCTATCATGTTTGCTTGTGACAATCTTTTGTATTTCTTTAGGCCTTACAAATAAAAAGTTTGTCATGATCAAAGAGAAACAATTGAGGTATTTGGAACTTGAAATTAGAAAATAACCACTGATCATACCTGATAAATAGACTAATACTAACCATCACTAATTCAACTAAACCATATATCACTTTGATAGTTATGTTTGATCCCAATAAGTTTTATTTTAGAAAAGGAACGTTAGTTGATTTGGTTTTCTTTATTCAACGAAAGGAATCCTAACCAGCTTTAGAGGGACTACTGATTATTAAAGTTAGCAAATTCAGATATTTGTTAGTTTTAAGAAACCTGAGTTGAAAGAGCTTGCACATGATCCAAGTTGCAGAATTGACTGTATTACGTTATAAATTCTATTAAAAGACTCTGTCACTGGCCATGCCTGACTGGCGTATGATTCAGATTTCAACAATCTTTTGTCCACAGATGATGTTTCAATACTTCAGCCAATTGCCATCAGCGTCACTCAGCAATTTTCCATTCAAGTTTGCTGCCCAACTGTCTAGACACGGGACCTGTTTTTAACTCTTAATTTGAATCAGGTCCAAGACGTACAGGTTACTAGGTCCAGATACCAATACTACGAGTCAGATTGACTAATTTATGGTCAGCGCTTCCGCACCATTGTACTCAAGAAATTGTTCGTCAAAATTGACTAACCACTACAACAAAAAATGGCATGATCAGTTCCCAATCTGAACTCCCCAAAATCCACAGGACCAATATAAGCGAAAACATCAATAATTTAATAAAATAACCAACAAAATACAGGTTCTCGAAACCCACAGCAAAGTTCCTCCATCGCCCTAAAATACTTATTTTCTTTTTTTCCTCACCTAGCACTAGCAATAATCTAGCGACAATATTCCAACAAAGAGTAAGAGAAGAAAATCACAAACGCCAGACTCCTCCAAGATCTATAACTACCGACAACCCACTAATGAAAATCACAAAAAAGGAAAACAAAACCCAACAAATAATAAAGGAAATAATAGATCGCTCAAGAAATTACAACACGCGGTGCGGGAGATTCTTCAAAGAATGAAGCTTTACGAAATATCCCAACCAAACTACAAACTGAAGCACAGATAGAAATCCAGTACGCACCAGAAAGGGGGGAAAGGAGCAGAACGGGGATCAGAAAGGGAGAGGGAAAAAGAACTGGGTTGGATTACCTTTGAAGGCTTTGTAGAGATCGATGGCATCCTGGCGAGGCGAAGTCAGGAACGGAGGAACGCTCAGTGTCGACATCGTCTCTTCTCACCAACGCGGTAGAGAGCGATCGCCCAACTCAGCCTTTTATTCCGTACTACCGCGTTAAAATCGAGGCGGTATTCGAATTGCGTGGTAGTTAATGCTACGGGACGCGGTCAAAAGAACTGTTGATGTAAGGCAAATGTGGTCCCTTTTAGGCAGAATGACCCCTTGAAATTTGTTCAGGGTGACGAGACATGTCATACAATTGAAGTGGGTTCCACCTAGGCTGGTAAGTGATGTGCGAGCACATCGCCCTGTATAATATCCGGGGTGATTCGGTCACACCAGGCAGGATTTCACAGAAATTTCTCCCGAGCACTTCCGCGGTGTGGCGCCCACGCGGGAGTCTACATCGGTCGGGTCGGACCCAGGGTCAGGTTGGCTGGGACCCACCAATACAATTTACTGTCCCAATCGATTGCGACGAACGAAATGGTCGCATCTTTCATGGATAGTCATCACCTGAGATGATGATCGTAGCCGTTCATCAAGACATATACGTTTCGCAATACGGTCGTTGGGAAGAACTTGGCAGCACATTAGACCTTCCTCGTTACGTTGCAGTGACAGATATGGTGAAAATAATATTATAGTACATGAAGGGGTACACAAGTACACATAATAGCATATGTTGACGACGTTTAGATATAAATGGGATCAAAAGTTGGATATTCACCTTCAACACGCAACGACGAGATAGGCAATTAACTTTGATCACTCCATTTGTCTTGTTGTTCAATGCACCACTTTAAATTCTGGTCGACAGTAACATGAAATAGATTAGACTTCACGTACTGCTCATCGTAAAAGTAATGTGCACTTGTTTCTCTTGACTTGGTAGACGATCTGCTCGAACCAGATTTTGACATTTTATCTATACACGTAGTTTTATCTTTACGGTAGATTATATATATATTATATTTAATTGATAAAGTGGGGGGAAAGGACGTAAAGAATGGAGTTAAGATGCTAACTTAAATAGTGGAGTGGGTTTGGTGGGATAAGGACTTTATGTTATGGCAGCATCTCGAACCTTATTTTTTTATGCTAAAAAGTATTTATTCTTTTCTTTAATGTTCAAAAAGCCAAATGGTGAATGGATTCCCATGGTATTTGATGCGAAATAGACATCTAAATTTGATGTGGATGCGACCAAGTTGAGAAGAAATATTCTTTTTTTGATATCCGAAGTTAAAATTTTAAATAGGTTATCGTTGTATGTGAGTAAATTATAACATCTCAGTTCAGTTCTACATCAAGAGTGTCTAAAGACATAGATTAATTTATAAGGATGTGATAGATATATTGTTATCAATTTAAGCTGAAATATTTTTGATCCTTTGGTCTCAATAAAATATTTTTTATGGTTTTCTCAATATTGAAGCAGCACAAGGTTGAGAAGCATGCAGTAGATTAGTTTAGTGTGCCATGAGCCTACTGTTTACGATGTCGAAGGATCAGACATTTCATCTACTTGGCATGCAACAGCTAGATTTGGTTAGAATCTGCCACATTTCATCTATTCGGGACCTCTCAACCATGCATGCATCCTGCATGCCAGGATCTTTGGGTGCAAGATGGGGAGTGATGAAGACAAAAACGCCGGCAATAAAAGAAGGTTGATCATGATTGGTTTTCTGTTCATCTTCTTGCAAATGGCGTTATGTCAACACTACATTTCGGTGAATAAGTTATTGCCAATCATTGCAGCAGGAGACAACCTTCTCCACCTGCCACTGTCTCTTATGGTGCAGGTCACGGTGTCAGATCTCTGTCACAATATTGGATTAGTTCTTGTCGTCTGACATTGAAACAAGTGGGCTCGTTAAACTACAGCATCTGAAAGATTCAGCACTGCAGCACCCAAAGATTACTTCTTCAGCCATTTCTTACACCACCCTGCCCATCCATGGCGTTCGAAGATTGCAAGACGACGGCGTCGACTTCAGCAGTGAAGATTGCTCGAACTGGTCGGTGGTCGGACAGCTGCGACTCGCATCGTTCGTACCCGATTTGCTTCAACCCCTCACCCAGCCACAGTATTCGATCGCACCTACAAAACCAGAACGCTTCACTTCCCCAGAGCAACAGTGAAATGCATGCTTTCGTGGATGCAGGGACCAATGGACTAACCACGCAGGAGCTCGTCTTTTTTCTCCTGTACTACCAGGAACTTCCCAGCAATACTGATCGGAGTTCGGATGATACTTGTAGGTGGGAGAGAACGTGATGGCACCCTCATTCCAACCTTCAAGTGTTCGGCCCTCGGATAACTCTAATCTGAGCTACAGATCAAACAAAGACGATGAGAGGTTAAGCAGTGTGTGTATGATAGATGTAGAAGCAAAGGGTTGAAGTACCTGATCATGATCTAACAAGATGTTCCACTCCTTTTGTTCCACCAGTGAACTTGTCTTGGCTTCTGGCAAGGAGATCCTGTAGTTTAAATCCCCAAACAACACTATTCGACTGCATGAAATGTAAAATCACGTTAAGTGAATCTTTCCCAACTATATACATCACCACTCAAATGTAAAAAAAATGAAACAAATAGGTGCATGATGTGGAACTATTTATTTGATTATTTTTCTGTAGTTCAATCTATGGATATTGATCATGAAATGGGTCATCAGACTTATCTCAGCGCCATTTAACAAGGTTCACAACAATTATATTCAACATGATACATATTAACATAACCAACAAGGTCTTGGTCTACTAATTGGCACTCTTCCATTTTTTTTTTCTCAACCAAGAAAATATGACCAAAACCACTGATAGAAGTTGATGGTGTACTCACTCATGATCAAGGATCTTCTTCGGCAAATCATTAGAAGAGTCACTGGAAAAGCATGTCTTCGACAGTATATCCATGACATTTGAGTTCCTACGCATCTCATCTCCTTCCTTTCCTCCCGAAACCAAATGGCAGCAAACAAAACAGAAACTTGATTCATGCAAGCAAAATCTAACAGACACTGAACCCTGCAAGCTCCAAACAAGATGTAAATATGAAGAGAGAGAGAGAGAGAGAGAGAGAGAGAGAGAGAGAGAGAGAGAGAGAGAGAGAGAGAGAGAGAGAGAGAGAGAGAGAGAGAGAGAGAGAGAGGGTTACCTTATTCCTTAAGCAGCCCATGATGCCACAACCAATGGATGAGACACTTGGATAACAAACGTAGTCCAAAAGATCCTTCCTAATCCATAATGATACCAAAATTCCAACCATTTGCTTGCTTATAATGCACCTGAAATCTCCAGCCTTTCTCTCCCTGTGGTAGCCATCCTTCACAGGATACACCTTACGAGGCTCCACTGGTTCAAACATCTGAGTAGGCCTTTGGTCGGGTAGGGTCTTGTTCAATGTTGCACCTATGATGGAGTTCCACTTCCCGGCCATCTTACTCTCTTCCAGACCAAGGACATTCCTGGTGCTAAGTGGTATGATCTCCTGAAACCTACAACAATGATCAGTTATCAAAGTGTTACGGAGAGGAACTATAATTTCAGAAAGATTTGGAGAAGACAAGCGTTGGATATACCCAAGAACATATATGTCATAAGAGTTATTACTGGTGTCCAACCAATTCTCCAAATCAAGATCATCGGACGGCGGGATTCCTCCTACATTCCATGTACCAACAAACACTCTGAAAAGGAACAAAAGGAGCCATGTTACCATGTTAAGATCATCAAATATATGAAGGCAAAGCTGTGTTATGTCAAGCTTACTTGTATTCAGATGTGACCAATTGACCATAGCATGCACCATCAAGCAATGCCATGTGTGCTATCAGCAAGTTAGGTATCACTGTCAGTGACAACACATATGTAGCAGCAGCTATACCTTGAGCTGTGTGTGTTGGCTTCTCCAAGTTCTCGTTGCCTTGGCATGATACTTGGAGAAGGAAGAGGAAATGGGAGGCTGCTTTCGAATGTAGGAAGACGATGGAACAAAGTGGTGGAGGTAAGGAAGATTAATAGATATGGAATGGCACTAGAACTTATGGATTGGCAAGTGGGAGCAAATTGGTCTGACGTATAAGGTGACGCGTGCAAGTCGAGCTCCATTGGCCATTGGATTGCACTACTACACCCTTGAGATATCATGGAGATATGAGGGTGATGATATGTTGGGGCCTAGGCTGTAAATTCCAGAATCATCCTGCTTGTTCTCTTCCTTGTTTTGTGTCTCATGGTTTGTGGAGACAACATAGTGAACAGTGTGTTGGATGGGTGGCCACCAGCAAAGGTGACAGCAGACATAAAGGACTGAATCAAAAAAATTAAGATAATTCTGCAACTTGATCATAATTTATGTGCATCTTGAAATTGTAATCCTTTTGTTCATTGTTTATGCCCTTAAACTAGTAGTACAATCTTATATATATATATATATATATATATATATATATATATATATATATATATATATATATATATATATATATATATATATATATATATATATATATATGCTTGCACAAGAAATTTTCATGTCCAAACGATTTCATTTGAAGAGAAAAAAAACTTTGAAGACTAAGGATTGGTTATTTATAAGTATCCCACGTATATATTAAGATTTTAAGATAAAGTGTGGAAGAAAGAAAAAGAAAAGAAAAACTTAGGATGTTTGTTGGATTTTTTTCGAAATTTATAAGAGAGGTCAAGAGAAATTTTTTAATTTATAAAAGAAGATATAATAGTTTTAAGTTATATTGTAATAATATTGGTGGAGAAAGAATCTCTAAATTAAAAAAAAAGCCAGAGATCAACAATGAAAGAATATACCATAAAATTGATAAAAAAATTAACATGGCCCGATATTCCTATCTTTATTTCAAAAAAAAATCAAAATTTTCAATATGTGAGATTAATAACACATACCTTTCAATTAATTCTAACTTTATAGATTCACTTCTATACCTTATTACATAATCTTCTCTCGGTCGATTAGAAAGATTATTAGGAACACTACCGATATGTAAACATATTATAGCACTCAATTTTATAAATATTTATGTAAACATAATTTACCACTCAATTTACATCCAAGCATGGATCTAAATTTCCATGGCCTTTTATGTTTGGCTTCCTATGCATCAACCAAATGCATACAAGTTGTCAAATACTAGTACATAACCCCACATGTCTTGACAAAAGTCAGTGTCAATCATCTTTGAGTTTTAAATGTTATCATGAAACTCTTAGGGCACAAAACAAGACAGTGCCATCTTTGTCTCACTCTAGCGGATAATCTAATCATGAGAGCTCCCAAATTTATTTAGTTCCACTTGCTAATTTTAATGCTCTCTCTATCTTTGCGATGTTGCCTCGACTCTTATTATTTTTCTTTATATTCTTGGAAGTACCATATCTGCTTTTTTCTCTTGATATATAAACTAGCTGCTGCCAGATGCACAAAAGCTATAGATTATCACACTGGAACATTCTTAATGCCTGAACTACGTACAATCTCAATCTCTCTCTCTCTCTCTCTCTCTCTCTCTCTCTCTCTCTCTCTCTCTCTCTCTCTCTCTCTCTCATTTTCAGTAGTGACATTAATATTCCTCAAGGAAGCCAAATAGGAATGCAGATGCAAGGTCAGCCTACATTCTTTTGAAGAGGTTTGCAACTCCTAAATCTAACAATAAATATTCCATGGAGAAAATAACAGCTCAAAGAAGCTAGTCTATTAGAAGGACTAAGCTTATCCTAGTTATGAATCTTAAAGCTCTAATACCATGTAAGCAACATCTTGATCTGAGTTCCCTAATCCATCTAATTGAAACTTTTTCTTCAGTATTGGCTTATTTAGATTAAAAAAAATTGCTCAACCAGTTTTGATTAATGTCATTTCATCTAAAAAGTTGAGTCCATAAATGAGACATGATTTATTGATTTATATTCATATTACTTTCCTTCACATCTGATTAATTGCTTCCAACTCAACCCCTGAAACCTAGATTAATAAAAAAATATTTTTAAATGCATAATCTAGATATGATTAGAATACAAAAGTCTTTCATTCTGATTTTTATTTTTTTATTAATATCTTATAAAGTTCTTTGCTTCATCATTAATGATAAACACTCTAAACACCTTCAATCACTCTATTTATCTTATGTCATCACCACAACCAACCAATGCACCTAATCACTTCCCTTTTCTCTACGTCTGAGTATGATATTTATAATGTTATCATGTGCCTCTCACTTGCCATATCTGGGTATATGTATAACATAACAATCTTTTATATCCCAAGGATAAAATATCATGATGATGACATGGTTTGAAGCAGTAGCATATGATCAATCAAGGTGCAACAGAAACCCTACAAGTTTAATGGTTAGTGGAAAGCTGTTAAATAAGTGAAATAATTGATCAGAATGCATGAACCACCACTTCCCTCTTTCTACATTTCCCTGTTTATGATAGAGAGTCTCATCATATTGGCATTGTTCTTATGGACCCAGAATTAGGTGGCTCATTTTGTAATGGCCTAATGAGGAACATGACAAGGAATCCATATTGTTCATCATAGCTAGCTAGCTACTAGAAAAGCTTTGATCTTCCATTTGCTAAACTACATCTTAACTTTCAAATAATTAGATTTGAACATATTCTTTTCTTCCAACATCACCTAAGTCCATATTCTTTGCTATATATACTGATGGGTACTTGAGGAAGTGATCTTGATAAGTACTTCTCATTAAAACAGCTGATTGATCTACTACTCTATCTGCTATCAATTAAGTTGAGTGGGGAAATGATAGCCAGACAATCTTTAACTAGTTAATCTAGAGTTACATCAGTGTATCATGTAAGATAAGCACAAGTTGCAAGCATGGAAAAAGAAGTTTAGCTTGCAAGGTCATAATGATTCTAAAGAATATGAAACATCAAATCTGATGGTGATGGAAACCATAACTCACTCAAATCAGCTCATGTTTTTGCTGATTTGTTTTTGCAGGCATTATGCTTAAAGGCCTTCTACATGTATACACTAAATGTAGTGCTAGAAATCATGAGGGAGGTAAGCTCCAAATTTTAGCTCCCTCAAAACTAATATGATTCCTAGTTTCAGGGCATCCTTTCTAATCTCTTACAAGTTCTCATTCTAACCCATGAAAAGCTTAGTTAGGAAGACAGCAGTGGGCTTAATGACTCCAAAAGTTCATTAGAGTATAGCTCACTTCAAAGATGCTCAAAGGATTTCACCTTAGAACAGATTATTGTTCTATCCAATTCCATTTCCAATCCCTTTGTCTTAATTTATATCGATTAATTTTGATAGTTACTCTTTGTTGGATATGTTAAAAGCTTATTTTATCTTCTAACTCTGTGCGGCAAGCAAATTAAGCCAGTCCAAGCCAATTCAGACCCGGCCCGGTCCGGCCCATTCCCGCTCGTGAACTGGACCGGGTTAATGGAGGCCAATGACTCGGGCCATTCTACTCCACCCAAAACACCCATTACTTCAGATTAGATTAGAGTGAAAGAGATCGACGTATAGTTAATCATTAATTTGTGTACTAATTAATGAATACATGATAAAAAATAAACCAAAATAAAAATCCAACTCGAATATTTCATATTTTGATTTTAAATGGATCGGACGCGGGTATGTCATAAATCCGATCCGCTCCAAGGTGCGGAAGAAAACTCGTAACGGGTGGCCCGCAGGTCTCGTGGCCGTATCTCCTCGTACTCGGCGACTGTTCGGTGTCGGGCGGTGGGCCACCGTCCTTTAAATCTCCCGTTGCAGGACCCGTCCTTGCCCTTCTCGCCCTTTCGTTTCCCTGCGGAGGATTCCTCTCCAGAGAGTCGCCCGAAGGAAGAAAATGACAGAGACAGTGACAGACACGCGGAGAGAGTGGGAGGGAGTCTTTCTTGGAGATGCGAGGGGAGACTAGGAGTGGTCGTGGTTCTGCTTTGTTGGGTGGAATCCATGGAGGCGAAGCGACTTCTCAGCGGTAAAGAGAAGAAGATCAAAAGAAAGGAGGTGGGTTTCTCATCTCTTCGTCTTGTTTGTTTGATGATCTTAGCATCTCCCCGGCTTATCTATGGTTTGTGCTCGAAAGATTGGATTTGGTATTCAGCTTTTGATCAAATGAGCATAAAAAGTTCTCCTTTTTCTTTTTTTGTCTTCTGTTAACTTTAGGGCTTTCCCTCTTTTCTTTCTGCTTTTTGTTGCCTCTGAACGTTCTATGCTCCTATACTGGTGTCCTTTCCTCTTTTTTTCTCTTCCCGAGTTCTAAAAGAGGCCAATGTGGAAGTGATGTTCTGGAATCGCCGGCTCTAAGGGTTTTCCTTGTTGAGTTTAGCAAACAACAGCCTCAAAGTGTGGATTTTTGTTAATATGGTGGCGGCTGTCGTCCTTTTTTCTTCGGTTAGTTTGGTGCCCTTCAAATATTTAAGGACTTTAGTCGTTCTCGATAGCCTCACTTTTGCAGTGGGCCCTGCATGCAACTGGAGAGGACAACAATTTGATAGAACTTTTTGTTAAAAGTTTGGTGCTTGCTTACTATCTGAGCATTTTCCCTAGAGGCCACTCTCTCTATATTCATGCAACTACTGAGATCTTTTGACACATACCATCAGTCCTTTGGGGTATTTGTGTGAAAAAAAGTGAGCAATTTGTTGGAGAATTCATTGGTTTTAAATAGCAAGGAAAATATTGGGAAAAAACAACTAGCAGATGAAGTATAAGAATAAAGGAGAAAATAATTTTTTATTTTATATTTTTGCAAATGCAAAACAGAGCTAATTTAATACGAGACTATTCTAGCGTTTGAAATTAACCACATTGCCACTCTATAAGCAGTTCACCACCTCATTTCCAGGACAAGTAGTATTTTGCACGTTTGGTGCCTTGGAATCATGCATCAACCACTATCATCATGTCAATCTTAAACATTCTGATGGATTTCTGATACAAGCTGTATCCAACATAATATAGCTATTGTTTCACTTTTGGAAAGGAATAATAAGCTAGTTATACTCCTATCAGGGTTAAACTTAATTACAACCAATGATCTTCATTGCTTCTCCTAATTGTCACATTTATGATAATAATACTTGCAATATAAGTCCTATTTTGCGGGCCTCCTTTCTTGTGTCACAGATCCTTTATTTCTTAAGTTACAGGTATTTACTAATTGTTTGCACTTGAGCTAGATAGTAAAAACGATGTGAAGATGTGCACTGAGATAAATGTCCTCGGCTGTTGCTTATGACAAAAAGAGAAAAAAATTGTATAATTTATCCCTCAAGATTTTATGGAATTTTAGGAAATTTTCAATGAAAATTATAGGAGACCTATGAAAGTGAGCTTATGCGATATAAGTGCCAGTTAGTTAAGGAGATATTAGAAAAAACAGATTATAGCAGGACAAACTCTTAAGCAGAAGAGGAGAATTACCTTCGTTATCAAATTGTAGAGAGAATGAAGGGTAAGGGGGGATAAAAACCATATGGATTGGTTCAAGTTAATTTCCAAATGAAGGACTGGGTGGCCACGGAAACGGATTTGAGTTCTTATTTTAAAAAGTCATAATCTTCTGCCCATCTGTGCATACCACCTCACCTACCAATATGGTGATTGGATAGGCAGAATGGGGCCTGTGTGGAACCCGCTAGTGGGCCCTTTGCTGCATCTCAGCCTAGGTGAGATGGCTATGGCTGCATTCATGTGAGTTTATACTTTTTTTGTATTTTAGAAGAAATCACAATTTTCAAATCCATACATGTAAGCAGGCAGGAAAATTTTTACTCGATAGCTATGGAAATAAAATATTAATGATGATTATGCAATAAAGTGAGTGGGTAATGATTTATCCTAGGATAGAGGCTTGTGACAGAAAGATTTGAATGCCAGATTGGATATTATAGATATGCACACTATTGTGAAGAGTGGTGTTGTTATCATTTCAGTCCAAGCCCTAAGATTATAGTAATATGTTGTAATGTTAGAGAGGATTCGATCATTTGTGGTTTTGGCATGTTGCAGGACTCTGTAAATTCAAACTATTGAGGACTAGAAATTAAAGAAGCTTTGATTACTTGATTTTAGTTGGAATTTCAGTTTCACTCACATCTAGAGTGGATCTGCTGAGAAAAATGAATTATATGAATATGCTGATTACTCTGTTAGTGTACCCAAGACCTGGAAATGTTTACATGCTAGACACAATCTTGACAAGCTCTGCTTGAGTCAGAATAGATATTACAGCAAAATCCTTTCATTTGAGAAATTTCTGTCTTGATGCACACATCTCTTTGACTTCACCAACATATTTTCAGGAGATATGTTACTTGAAAGACTAAGTACATGGTAAAATGAGAATTCAGTTTCTGAAATTGTGAGGGGACATGTGCAAACATGTGAATTGGAAGAGAAATGGAGTCCAACATCACATGGTAAAGTTCCTTAGCATTTGATGTACAACATCAAAAAGTGATTTCCGCACACATGCATAAAATATTTAGTCTAAAACTCTACTGGCTTGGTTAACTTTCATCTGATTTATCTATATTGATTATTTTTTCTCAATTAAATTATGATTATTTTTTTCATGCACTTAATTATTTAAATAGTAATGCTTGAGGAATATATGCAAAAATCTAAATGTTGCTACTGACAACAATGTGTTTCTGTAGGTACTCGAGAAGAAAAAGGCAATTGATGAAATTATAAAGAAGGCATCATCTGTCAAGGACCATCTAGTTTCCTTTCCTCCCTTTTGTCACTATGAAAGAAACGGTAAATAGGAGCTAGAACTTTAAGAGCATGGGAAAAGATGTACAAGTATGTAATGTTACATTTCCGTGTGAAGATGGTAGTTCATAGTGCTATACTTTCTTTATGCTGTTTTATCCTTTAAGAACTTATTATCTGAAAACTCAGTTTTCTATTATAAATTTAAAACAACCTGTCTTTTCAATCTGTTATGTGACATAGACAGTTGGATTTATGTATCTATACATCTGTTTCTACTTTGTAGCTTTCTTTCTTCTTGAGACCATCTATTTATATAGTAAGTTCTTTCTATATCTCACTGTGATAGTATCCTGATCATGTTAACTGATGATCAGGAATTTCCGTCTGCTTGGAATCAGGACTTGGAGACCAACTTGCTTCTCCTGTTAAGAAATATATTCAAAATCTTCTTAAGGTAAAACCATTTACTTTTTCAATTTTAGAATGCATCAAGTACTAATATCATGTGTTAAATCAAATTGTCTAGGTCAATATGGAAGGCCTGTATGGTCCAGAGTGGCAAATGGAAGAGAAAGTAAAGCGCAGGGAAATGGTTTCACCTGAAGCACACTATATATTTGTGCGGCAATTCACAAATACAACTTCTAATGAGAATTTCTCAACCAAAAGTGAGGAAACAACCTATCCTGGTCAGACAGGTGATCGGAATCGTCTGGTTGGTTTTGTGCATTACCGGTTTATTGTTGAGGAAGATATTCCTGTTGTTTATGTATATGAGCTACAGCTTGAGACTTGCGCACAAAGGAAGGGATTAGGGAAGTTCCTGATGCAATTAGTTGAACTTATTGCTCGTAAGGTAACAATATATGTTTTGTAAAAGTGATACATATATGTGCATGGCAAGTTGTTTTTGTTTTTGTGACAACTTTCATCAGATCTGGTTTTGTTTCTTTATTTGTACAGATCATCCTAATAATTATTGTCATGCTTTATTGTGAAGTCATTTCTACTTCTTTCCATTTGGTTGATGGTCAAAGTGAATTGTGAGCATGACTAGGATCTTAAAATAGATGGCTCCTTGTTTGAGTTGGCTCTGAACATTGTGTTCCATGTAATCATTAGAATCACATGGGAGCTGTGATGCTGACAGTACAAAAAGCTAATGTTCTAGCCATGAATTTCTATGCAACTAAGCTGAGGTAGGTTGTTATCTAAACATGGATGATGAGTGCAGATCATGTAAGAACATAAATATCATATATCATTACTCTTCACCTTTGGCTTGAACTGAAAAGTCAAATTAATGTATTTTCAGATATATCATCTCGAACATTTCACCATCACGAGTGGATCCACTGGTATGGTTTTTCTTATCTACAATCAATGATTTTTTTAAAATTTAAAATCTACAGAACTTACTCTTGTTCTCTCATAGTAGATTGGAGCTGAGAAAAGCTATGAGATTCTATGTAAGACGTTTGATTCTGAAGCCAAAGCAAAATTGGAGGTATTCTCTATTCTCATAATAGATAAACCTTTTACTCCAGATTTCTTTAAAATAGTGGTTAATGTGTATGCAAGTTTATATCTATTTATACAAATGCTCTCTTGCAACAGTAAACTGGTTTTTATCTGCTTTCACCTTTTAGTCTCTTCAGTGTGGTTGATCCTGCCCAACCTCTTAGGACCAAGACAGATCATCAGTGAGAGTTGTTTGCCCACTTCAGGTCTCAATCACAGGTCATAAGTTGGGAGTCATTCTCAGTGTATCCATCACCTGTTTTGCTCCTCCATAGATGTCTTGTGGTTCTATATCAGACCATATACCTCCACCAAATGAATCATAATGTTGGTATGAAAAGTTATACTTGGAACATACTGGTTAGGAGCCAGAAAGGACAACCATGAAGGTGTGGTTAAAAAGACAGGAGACTACTATAGGTGTAACACCAAAATATATTTGATAGCAAAAAGAGAGATAAGATGAACGGTTGCCTGGATTTATTTGACTATGATCAGAGTTTTGGCTTAGTTCTCTAGAATGGCAACCGTTTCCCATTTTTCACTCTGATCTTTTCACTTTACTTTTGCTCGCATATGCTCATGGATGATGATATCCAAATCCTAATACCATGTTATTATCTTCCATTTAACAATGCTGACATGGTAGATTATCTTCCATTTACCATGAGGATGCAAATGCATTTTTGTATGTATCAGCCTTTGAAATATTGTAGAATTTATTCACTAATAAGCTTCTCTAGAACAATAGTAGTGTTATTAAACAAAATGTGATCAAACAAATATATGAAGCCTAGAAAATTTGATCTTTCAGATGTTTGCATGTTCCAATGTACTTAAAACATCTATCTGATGCACTCTTCCCCAATTTATGTAGGAAAAGCAGCAGGATGGTGGATGAGTGCAGTGCTCTGTTTCAAACTGTTACTAGACAACATTTGTTGCTGAAAGATGTGCATGGCCAATTCAATTGCATATCTACCTTGTTTCTAATTTCTTTTTGCCTTGGGCTAAATTTTACCCCGAATTCCACAGCCCATGAATGTAATGGAAAGTTTACTTACCCAACAATTTAGTAGAAATACTTAAATGTTCTAATGTAATATTTTCTACAAAATGATCAATTCTTAGCTGAACTTGTCAATTCTTACTGAAATATGTATACATTCATCTCTCTTTGCACATGACTGGATTGGCTTTACTAGTATTTATTATCTTTAATTTGTAATGTGTTTGCATGACTCAACTTCAAGATTAAATTTAAACTCTCATCAAACAAAATAAAATAGCACAAAAAATGGCATAAAATATGTGTACGTGTGTGTACATTTTTTGATTCCACATGTCAATCACATGGGTGGCTAAGAAGGATCGGACTGCACGCTCCTTTGTACCGGATCCCAGAAGCGGAAGAAGGTTCTGCTGCGTCACACTTTGCTCGACCTTTTCCCATTCCCTTGTCCACTCACCGTCCGGTGAGTCGGTGACAGTAGCGAAACCTCTCTCCCGAGCCCTCGCCGGCATGTCCGAGGTTTCTCCTCCGTTCGTCGTAGTACGAGAAATATCTGCAAAATTCTCTAAAATTCCAATTGTTTTTTCTCCCTCTGATCTGTGTTTCGATGAGTAAAAGGTTAGTTTAGAATTATGGAAAACGAGCAAATCTAACCGTTAACTTAGGGAGATAAATGCGATGGATGTGGTCACCTTTGGCGTCATAGTGGCCATCATCCTCCTCTTCTTCGTGCTCGTCTTCTGCATCACCATCCAGGGCACTTGCCGCCGTTCCTAACCCTAATCCGTGCCTTCCCCCCCTCCTGCTCCTCCTCCTTTGATGCCTCCCTCCGCTTCTCGGCGCATGCGCCTGTTCTTCCTCTTCCTTTCCCTCCTCTTCCTCGCCGCCGCCGCCAGCGTCGGCCTCTCCTCCTCCTGCCCGTTCTCCCCTGCCGTCGATCTCGATGATCACCACCACCATGACCATGACCATGACCATGACCACGACCATCATTGCGGCCATCATCACCACCACGACCGCCATGGCGAGATTCGGGGATCGAAGCTTCCCGAGGAGCTGGCTGAGGAGGAGGATCTGATGCTGCTGGACGGATTGGATCACCACCACCATCACGAACACGATCGTCACCATTCTCATGGCGATCAATACAATGAGCTGTCTCCAGCAGGTGACTTGGATACGATAATTTGATTCAGTTTTTGGTGAGTATAGATAATGGGTTCTTTTCTGAAAAATCGCATCTTTTTGTGTGTCTGGATGATTGTGGAGGAGAAGGTGTTTGGGTGCGTGCGATGGGGTGCTCGCTGCTGGTGAGCATGGCGTCACTGATCTGCCTCATTTTTTTGCCCGTGATCTTCCGTGAGTGATCTGACCTTGGCTCGGTGACGTGTGTTTGGTATTGATCATGATGTTTCTTTTTGTGATCGGAAGTTTCAGTTTTGATCTCTTTGCAGTGCAGGGAAAGCCGTCGAAGGCCGTGGTGGATTCTCTAGCTGTTTTTGGGGTAATTTTATCTATTCATTTTTTTAGAAGTTAGTATTTCAGTGTCAGATGACTAACTAAAAGTAGAATACAGTGATTGCAACTTAGTTGAAAGGAAATCTTTATTCTTTTATCTGCATTATTTTTATGTATAATTCTACACTATAAGATTAGTAGCAATGTGCAAGAACTATTTCTTGCCTGCAGCGACCATGTTCTACAGAATGAATTTGGATGAAGATGGAAACATATCAAGAATATCATGAAAAAGGAAAAATTATTTTCCAAATCAACCATTGAAAGTTATCTTTTTGTAAAGGAAAGAATAATTGATTGATTTGATTCGATGTAATTATAATATTTTTGTATTTTCTTTCTTCGTCTTGTATGTGAGGTTTATAAAATGGGAAAAAGGGATTCTAATGGGATCTAAGATGAATCAATCATTAAAGACTGAGTTATTCTCCCACATTACTTGTGACTATTGCAAGGTCACCATATGAGTTTTGATAGTATAATTTCATCATCTATATGTGAGATGCATAGAGATGTGGGTCCTTCACTTGTAAAAGTTTTTTCTTGAGCCAAAATAGTGATTTTAAAAAGATGCCCAGGTGCTTGCCTAGGCACTCGGGTGAGACGAGGCGAGGCGAGGCCCGAGGGACAGGACCACAACTTCCTCCACCACCGATGGATACATCTGAAGCTTTCTCTGCCCATGACATCAACGTTCACAACTTCCATTGCCACCGTTGCCATCGTTCGAAGCTTTCTCCATCGTTGCTGTCGTCGTCCTGTCATGGACAATTGTTGTGCACCCGCAAAACCTTCGTCAACGAACCGTTCGTCGTTTTGTTTGCTTGCACATATGTTTAGTAGTGTATTTTACCTTGTTTTTGTGTGTTTTTGTTTGAAAACTATAAGCATAAATAGTTTGCAAGGCTGTAGAGCCATGGCTCACCAAAATGAGCGAAACGGCCCTAGAATGGTCCAATTTTTGCATACCATAGCCTGTTTTCTGCAGGCTGCGGTGTGAAGCAAAACGTCAGCTATCTTAGCACCCTAGAATCCCCCGGGTGACATAAGGTTAGATGGGGGTTTGGGATAGTGTCGGGCGCTAATTGGATTTATAAGTTCACAATTTAAGCCTATGGGAACTTGCCAACGTGCTCGACAGCTGGTGAGCAGTCGTTTATGGACTTGCGACAGTTCGTTTGCTTTCTAAAGTCTTTTTTTTTTGTCTCTCTTTTTCCTCTTGCGCACCAAGTGTGATGCCTCACGACTTACAATTTCAGCTAAGTACGTAATAGTCTGTAGTTTCCTTCATCGCTGCTACCATCGTCTAAAAGTTCTTCTATCACTGTTGTCCTCTCCTTCCTCATGTTCCACCGTCGATGACTCTTCTCTCCCCCTCTAACTACTATTAACATTGGATTAAATACATATTTTAATTTAATGTCATATTTTTATTGATATAATCGTATTTATCAATTGTCTTATATATTTTTTATATTTTAATATTTCAGAGCGCCTCACTTTATTGGGACAGGCACCTAGGTAAGTGCCTAGTGCCCTTGGGCATTTTGGAACTTTGGTTCCTTTCTGGTGCATCGTGCTTTTTAAAACACTTAGCTAAAAGGATCTCTTTTCTATTACCTTTTTTTATTATTATAATTTTATTTCTCTCTTTCTCCCATTATATTCTCAAAAAAGAAAAAATTTCCTCTATAAATGGCAATCTCATGCTACATCATTGTATCTCCCTCTTTAGTTCTGTAATTTTTTACAAGCAATAGAAGATTTTTTTAAAGCACTTTAATTTGTAATGATATTTTTAAGATTTTAAAAGTCATTTTTACTTGTAAAGTAATCAAGGATCCATTTGGGAACATATTGAAATGTGCATTGGGTCCTCAATGCACATTTCAAATATAAATTAGTATTTAATATTTTTTTTTCAAATCGTATCCGGCCTAGATGTTACATTGAAAATGTTCAGATGTTGATGTTACCTAGTAGCAGGATGTTAATATAATTTTTTTAAATTTGAAAGTACTCTATGATTTTATCTAAAATTACAAGACTGTCAAAATGATTTAGTGAAAAACCAATATGATTTATATTTTCTATAAAGGTATAATTTTATTTATTTAATTTTAAAGATTATTTTATATTTATTTATATAATTATATTATTTATTTATTATATATTTGGGTCATATGAAATTTTTTATAAGATTACATTTATTTATTTATTTTTTACTGATTAATTTAAATAAAAATATGTATTCACTTGTGAATAAATGTTAAAAATGTTAGAAGGGTAAATTTATCATAAAATATTCAAATGGATTTTTGAAATACAATTTTATTAAACAACACTTATCTTGCAAAGAGAAAATCTGAAATCAAATTGTAGACTTGTCTCCTTCCTTTTAATCCTTAATTATACTTGTGATTATCTTTCTTCTTTTATTTGATGTTTTTTTAGTAACTAATATAAGACTGTAGTAGATGTTATTGTTAGTATCTAGAGCGGCACTAAGAGAGGGGGGGGGGGGGGTTATTTAGTGTAGCGATAAGATTACGACAAATTCGACGATTTTGTAAAACCCCGTATGATAAAAATCACATTTTGATTAAAATCGTTTTCGATTGAAAGCGTATCAGAAATGCTTAAACTTGAGAGCGTTTAGAGAAGAAGTAGGGCAGTGAGTAAAGAAGGTTTGCTGAAATGTAAATTACAAGAAAGTAAACGCAAATCATTTTTATAATGGTTTGATCATCCGACTTATATCCACTCCCGATTCCTCTTCACTTGAGGCCACCAGCTTTCCACTAGTAGTCCTCCTTTCAACGGGCGAGGGCTAAGTCCCTTACAGCTCAATTCTCCTTTTATAAGTTTAGGAGATCAACCTCTTACAAGCACTTCACTCCTTTCTTTAGGTGGAATACAAATGAGAGCTAGAGGAGGGATTTCTAAAGAGAATTTTACAGCGTTTTCTCACTTTTAAAGTTTGTGTGCTTGTATGTTCAACCCAGGGATGAGAGGGGTGTTTATAGGTTCCAATTGGATTCAAACTTTGAGCCAAAAACCATCCCAGCCCGGGTCTATCGGGTTCTGCAGTACCACTGCCTGTGCACTCTGTTTCTGTTAGTGTACTGGGCGGTACCACCGCCCAGACACACTGTCAGTGGGCGGTACTATCGCCCAGACTCAGTCTTGAAGACTGAGCCTTCATGCGGTTCCACCGCCCACCTAGCGGTGCCATCGCCCGACGTGGCATCCGGGCACTGTATGGGCCTTTCATCTAGCCCAACACTTCCCTGATTCGGGCCCAATTGGCCCCTATCTGGGTTAAGGGGATTACCTCCCAATCTTAACCCTAATTACGTGCTAACTATGAAATTAAAGATATTTTCTAAGCAAATCTAAATCTGGCAAGTCAAGACTTCTTCCGACGAGTTTTCGGTGAACTTCCAACGAACTCTTGGACATCTTCCGGCGGACTCCCGGCAGGCTCTTGGACTTTACGATGATCTTGGCAAGTACCGGCGAGTCTTCTTTGGCAAGCTCCGATCTTTCTCGGCGAGCTCCGCGAACCTCCAACGAGTCTTTCCGACGAACCCTTCGTCAAGTTCCCGACTCATTCTCGGCCAATTCCGGCAGCATTCCTGACGAATCTTCGGACTTCCGGCTAACTCTCGAACTTTCAGCGATTCGATCGTACTTGATTCCGGTACTTTGCTTTATGTCTTCATCACTATCATAGTTAATCATGCACATTAATTAAGCCTTAACCCTACTTCGATCTAGATAGCTACAACGAATCAACTTCCTGTTGCTCGGCACGTTATTTGTTGGCGCTTCGTTCGGTTCTTCGACGCATCGTCCTCTCTTGCGGCCTATTGCCCAATCGGTGGTTGACCTTCGCAACCCCGATCTCCTTGGCACAACACCACTCATCTTGGCCCGATGTCCGATATCTTTATCCGAAGCCTTCTGTCGATTGTCGATCGGACCTCCGACACGATGTCCAATCTCCTGACGTGATCTCCTCCGGCACAATGCTGATTCTTTCTGTGTCAACTATCTAATCTTGATCGATAGTAGACCTGCGTGATTTAAAACGCAATTAGATCATCAAAACACAATAAATTAGTTTCATCATCAAAATCCGAGATTCAACTGTCTCCCCCTTTTTGATGATGACAATTAATTGATGATGGAGTTAATCTTAACTCCCGGAGTTTAACTAAACTCTCCCTATCAATATGCCATATTGATAGAACCCTTGGATTTCAACAAATCCAAGTAACGTATCAAAATCATGTTATTAAAAATATCATGCAAATTTATAAAATATTCAATCATACATTGCATGAAGTCATCAATCTACTTCTCCCCCTTTATCATCAATAAAAAGGAGTTGCATCATAGCTAGTTTAAAAGATATGCAATTTTTATAACCATACTAGCCATCAATCTAGATGTTTAACATACATCACTTTAAACATGCAAGCTAAATTTTCATTACAACATACAAGCATAGAAGCATAGCAAGTGTAAGATTGCAAATTTTCTAAGTTTTGCATTTTTTTTGCTTCTTTTGAGATAACAAATATTTCCTTCTCTTTAGATTGCAAGATTGCAATTGTTGGTAGTGTTCATTATAACAAGTTTACTACTCTTGAGATTGCAAGCTTTGCCTTTCTTTGTAAGTTCTAGCTAGCTACTTTTGTCACTTTCTCTTGTGATACAAAGTTAGCAAGTTTTTTTTTTCTCCCCCTTTGTCATTGTCAAAAAGAAGAGGAGGATGCAATGATAAAAATTTCTTTTACATCCACTTTTCACATAAAAAATATACATCAATCTTTCAATCATCACATGATGCATACAAGGCAAAAATGCAAAGAAATTCATGTCATGAAAGATATCAATATGAAAAATCAGCAAGAATCAATACCAAAAGATATTATTCATGGTTCATAAATATTCTTTTTATCAAGATCACAATAAAAAGATATTTAAAAATATATATATCGTAATCGTAAATATCGATGAGTGATTGAATGTATCATTTCATTTGAAAAATTCTTTTTTGATAACCGGAAGAAGCATGATAAACGATCTTGATATATAAAGAACCTCATATTATAATTGTCAATATCATGATTTCAATAAAATTTCTTTATAGCAAAATGAAATCTTTTAGAACTTGATTCAAGCATTATATATATCTCAAAAAGTTATGATTCCAAGAGATTAAGAGAAAAGTCAAGAATCATTTAAAAAAAAATCTCATTCAAGTTCAATTCGACAACTCATAATCAAATCATCAAAATCATTTTCAAGATTCAAGAGATTTACATGAACATAATATATATGGATTCATCATTTGTCTTTTATCGAAAAATCGAAAAACTCTAGAGATAGAAAGATTTCAAGAAATATGCATTTTCTTTTTATAATTTATTTCATATAAGTATGCTTTTGTCTTTTAATGCTAGATACATGTATCATCGTATAGATCCGAAAGCAAGTTTCAAGAGAAATCATGAAGACCAAAAACATGATACACACATTTATTTTCAAAACATTCTTCATGATTATTTTCAAAAGATTCACAAGATTCATGAAATGAATTCATTAATCTCAATAGGATAGAAAATGCAATCTCTTTTTATGTGTTTCATCTTATAAGCATGTCTTTGCCTTTAATAAAAACAAGTATCAATATTGAAGAGCGAAAAACAAATTTCATTATAAAATACATCATCAAGCATGATACCATAAGTCATTTTTATTTGAGAATTTTATTAAGAGCAACGTAGATTGATTATATGTAAGCATGCTCAAGTTTTTTTGTATAAAAGATATGTATCAAGTTTAAAGCCGAAAAATGATACGAAAATCATCAAGATTCATGGATTCATCATGAACATACACTTTCCTTTTTACGTGTTTTATTTTAAGTTGTTTATTTCATATAAGTATGCTCAAGTTTTAAAAAATGAGTATCATGTTTAAAACCAAACCATGTGTTTCGTCATCAAGATATAACACATTCAAATCCTCATGCATGATATCATAAAATCATTAATCATGATAACAAACTTTTAATATTTTCATTTTATTAATGATGATTTTATATGTTTAAATATTTATATGAAAGCCATCATCGAAATTATTTTAATTCTAACATTCTTTCTTTCATTGTTATTAGTTCTAACAAGATTTTTTCTTTCTTACATAATTCCAGCTTAGTGTAAAAAAAAACCAAGAGTCATGCTCAAGTTTTTGCCAAAATCATGCATCATTTCAAAAGTGAAACCGAAATCATTAACATACATGGAATTGATCTTGTTAGGTGTACATGAATTATCACAAATTAAGCAATCATCATCTTAATTTTCAAAAACACTAGAAAGAAAACTATGATATAATTTTTGAAAATAATTTTTTATTTCCTACACACTAAGTTAAGCAATTCATGAAAAACTTCAAGTAATTTAAAAAAGCAAGGGGGTTTTGGTTGAGTTGCTTACTTTGTAGTCGAAGGCCGTCAAAGCGCATTTCGCCTCTTCGTTACTTGATTCTTCTTTGCTTGCTTTCCTCTTCTTCACTTTAGTGCACTCGTCTTTGGAGCATTCCAGCTTCTTGCATTCATGGCAAGAGTTGGTGTTCTTTTTAGATTCATTTGTGTTTTTTAATTTTTGTTTTATGAACCTTTTAAATTTCAATGTCAAAAGTTCAAGGTCCTCTATATTGTCCTCATCACTTGAGTCATTACTCGAGTGACATTCTCTTGTTCAAAGTGTCAAATCCTTCATGTTCTTTGGAAGTTGGTTCATATGTTCATCGAGTTCCAAAAAGCTCATTTCATACGTCATCAATGAGCCAATTAGTTCTTCCAATAGAAATTCATTTAGATCTTTAGTTTCTTGTATCGCCGTTACTTTAGGATCCCACCTTTTTGGAAGGGATCTTAAGATATTATTAGTGAATTCAAAATTTGAAAACATTTACCAAGACTTTTCAAACTATTGACGACATTCGTGAAATGGGTGTACATGTCGTCGATAGTCTCGCTTGGTGCCATTCGGAAAAGCTCAAAATCGTGCATTAAGAGGATTACTTTCGAGTCTTTGACTTTACTAGTGCTCTCGTGCGTGATTTCCAGTGTGTGCCAAATATCGAAGGCCGATTCGCAAGAAGAAATCCGATTGAATTCGGTTTTATCCAAAGAACAAAATAAGGCATTCATAGCCTTTGCGTTTAAAGAAAAAAGATTTTTTTTCTAAATCCGACCATTCGTTCATTGGTTTAGAGGAAGTTTGAAATCCGTTTTCAACAATATTCCATAAATCGAAATTCATAGAAAGTAAGAAAACTCTCATTCGAGTTTTCCAATAGGTGTAATCCGACCCGTTAAAGAAAGGATGACGAACGATCGAAAAACTCTCTAGAAAGCTGTGAAGAGCCATTTCTCGTGGGTGTGAATCCAAAAGAGAAACAACGTGACTCTAATACCAACTGCTAGGATCTAGAGCGGCACTAAGGAGGGTGGAGGGGGAGGGTGGAGGGTGGAGGGGGGGGGGTGGGGTGGGGTGGGGTGAATTAGTGCAACGGTAAGATTACGACAAATTCGGCAATTTCGTAAAACCACGTACAATAAAAACCATGTTTCAATTAAAACCGTTTTCGGTTGAAAAGCGTATCGGAAGTGCTTAAACTTGAGAGCGTTTAGAGAAGAAGTAGGGCAGTGAGTAAAGAAGGTTTGCTGAAATGTAAATTGCAAGAAAGTAAACACAAACCGTTTTTATAGTGGTTTGATCATCCGACTTACATCCACTCCCGATTCCTCTTCACTTGAGGCCATCAGCTTTCCACTAGTAGTCCTCCTTTCAACGGGCGAGGGCTAAGTCCCTTACAACTCAATTCTCCTTTTACAAGTTTAGGAGATCAACCTCTTACAAGCACTTCACTCCTTTCTTTAGGTGGAATATAAATGAGAGCTAGAGGAGGGATTTCTAAAGAATTCTCTACAAATTTTTCACTTTTAAAGTTTGTGTGCTTGTATGTTCAACCTAGGGATGAGAGGGGTATTTATAGGTTCCAATTGGATTCAAACTTTGAGCCAAAAACCATCACAGCCCGGGTCTACCGGGTTCTGGCGGTACCACTGCCTGTGCACTCTGGTTCTGTCAGTGTATTGGGCGGTACATTAATTAAACCTTAACCCTACTTCGATCTAGACAGTTACAATGAATCAACTTCCTGTTGCCTGGCACGTCATTGGTCGGCGCATCGTCCTCTCTTACGGCCTGTTACCCAATCAGCAGTTGACCTCCACAATCCCGTTCTCCTTGGCACAACACCACTCTTCTTGGCCCGATGCCCGATATCTTTGTCCGAAGCCTTCTGTCGATTGTCGATCGGACCTCCAGCACAACGTCCAATCTCCTAACTTGATCTCCTCCAGCACAATGTTGATTCTTTCTGTGCCTACTGTCTAATCCTGATCGATAGTAGACCTGCATGGCTTAAAACGCAATTAGATAACCAAAACACAATCAATTAGTTTCATCATCAAAATCCGAGATTCAACACTTATATGGTAATTTATGAAATTACAAAATATATTGTAATCTAATAATTTTTTAAATAAGGAATAATTATAATGATCCTGTATCAGAGAGAGAGGAACATCATAGAAAGTATCAGCCCAATGGTGCCATCATGTTTTAAAGAAATGTAGCTTTTGCCACATGCACTAGCCTTTCCTCCAAATACAATGACAGATTGGTGTGCTATTTTGTTGATTTTTCCCTACAGCCGACCAGGCGTGCAGCCAACTCCACACTTTTTTCATTTAGAGAGAAATGCTTTTTCACAGTTCTTATCCTAGTAGAGTAATTAGCCTCATATAATGTGCCTCATGATACTAAAATTTTGAAGGTTTGTTGTTAGAAACTTTTAAAGATGATGTTGATTACATACCTTGACTTTGATGCACTTGCAGGCTGGGGCAATGCTAGGGGATGCTTTTCTTCATCAGTTACCCCATGCATTTGGTATGATACTCTGTGTACAATATGCTTCTCTTTGCTTCTTAACATCCTTTCCTCATTATTTAAAATAATTCTTGAGCTTACTATATATTGCTTTGTGGTTGATCCAATTAAAGTTCATTAACATTTTAGCACTTCAGAAAAAGGAATAAACAGTCAGCAAGATTTTTGGGGGCATTTGTATCGATGTAAAAGTTGATGCATACACATTTTTGGAAATGCATGCATGAGTGTGCCCAGTATTTACAAATGCAGGATGGTTTTTTTAGATACTTGCATTTTTATATATTATTATCTATCTGATGTTTGGCTTTATGCATTTGGGAACTGCATTTGCTGATTGAGAAAAATGCTTAAAGCTAAAAAATATTGTCTTATTAGTTGAATGGCTGATTTATGATGATAATCTTTATGATCATAATGAAAGTGCTCAAGTATTATATATTCTCTTTGTTATTTTTGGTGCAATTATGGTTATGTATAAAAATATTAAATTTACTTTTTGTTGGCATATGAATGGCACCCAAATTGGGGTTTTATTTATTTTTTCAATATGTTATTGTATATCTGTGTATTTGAATTTAGCGCATAGTACCATAATTATGTTTTTCATTAATATTTTTATGTGCATGTGCTGGCTTTGAAATCTGTATTTTGTCATTGCAAAGGAATTCTTCACATGAAAAATACAGGACTGTGGTGCACTTTGCATATACATCTAGGGGCAATGCAAGAAACCAAATATGCCAAGCACTCAACTTAGTCAGACCAGCCATTACCAGTTTGTATTAGTGAATTCCAATCATTTCAACTATGAATTTTATCCATGCGACTCACTTCAGGAGCAAATGCATGCTGAGTTCCTATCCAAAAATTTACTAAATTTTGGAAGGCTAGCATGGATTATAGCTCATATGTTCAGAAATTGATGTTGGTTTCCTATGTACCTGAATGTTTGTGCAACGGCATGCCCACTTTCAGCGGAGGATGCAAGATTTTGCACTAACACATGGTTTACCAATTTTGCTTATCCTGACTTACTGATGTTTCACCATTAGAAAAAAAGGTTTTTTGTTAATCCAAAACACATTGATCAGGTAGCTATTCATAGATAACAATGCATGTGAATGTTTACAACTTGAGAATTCATGAATCAACACATGGTATATTCTTTTGCTTCGATCCACTTTCTGACATTTAAACCTTTAAAATAGTTGATTATTGCAGATCCTATATAACAATGCATTTGATGCCAATTAAAAATCATATTTTTTATTCTTTCAGGTGGGAAGCACTCACATGTGCACGAGCATCATGATCACCATCAAGAGCATGGACATTCTCATTCACATAGTTTGAAAGATCTTTCTGTTGGATTGTCTGTTTTAAGTGAGTATTTTCTGCTCGTTGCTATACTAGATTCATGCGTAACTTTGTATGGATCATTGGGCATTATCTTGTTTACAATTCAAGATGCCAATCTTTGAAAGTACTTTAATCCTTGCTTCTTTATTATCATGGTGCACATATAATGCCCCAGAACCTACTGAAACTATAAAACTTGAACATGTTGTAAAACTATTGTTGATTTTATTAGCAGTCAAGTTTTCATCAATTGGATGTCAGACATCACTGATGAACAAAGCTAGAACCCTTTTTGTAGGAATTTAAGACTGAAGAACAGTTGTTTCCAAACAAAAATCTATGTTTTGTATATGGATACCAGTAATGTTGCTATTACATGGCCAAAAGCAGAAATCAGAAGACTTTGCATAGGAATTTTGTGCGTCCACATGCAAACATGATGCTGCACGGTACTCTTAACTAAAACATATCCATTAACTATGGAAACCAGTAAAGTTGCTACTACGTGGCCAAGAGCTGGCACATTCCTTCATAGTCCACTAGGCCCTAGGGCACCTCAAAATCTAGAATTTCTTCTTGTGTTTTTTATGGTTCAAGGTTAGAAAGCTTCTTCTTTTTCACGCTTTTGAACAAGAAGTGATATCTGCAACACAGTCCTTTTCTAACAAAAACATATTTGTTTTCTATGGAAACCTATAACGTTGCTGTTGCATGACCAAAAACTGGCAGGGTGCTGTTCAGAAAGTTTGCTAGGGCCTAGGACAACTTAAAATCCATAAATTTTTTCTCTAGTTCAGATATGTCAACGGAGTGAAATTATTTCTTTTTGCCCACTTTTGAGGCAGGAATCAGTGATATTTTCATCTTGGAGTGCTTCAGTTGGCTAATTTCTTCTCTCACATGCTCTGCAGTTGGCATTGTCCTCTTTTTTTTGGTTGAGAAGGTTGTGAGATATGTTGAAGATAATTCTAGAAAAGGAGCTTATGATGTAGTACATGGGCACCATCATCACCATAAACATCATCACAAGTCGAAGGATGAAAATGAAAATCATGAAGAGTCAAATCCAAAGGGTAACAGTCAAAAGGAAAGAAAGCTAGACAAAGAGCCATCAGTTGATTCCAATGGCACTGAGACAAACAAAAACCACACGAAACATGAAAGTCTTCTCCGGAAGGTAAGATGTTAACATGTTCAGATATGTCTTTGGTTCTCTCAAGACCATAATGTTGTCATTGTGAGCTGTGCTCTTCATCCTATAATCTTTTGCATTCTTGCAACTGTTGAACTAACGGGTGCCTTACCCCCTGCATACTTCTCTTTTTTGCAAAGTTAATATCCTATACATTTCTTATTATCTCTGTCCTGCTGAAGTGACACTTTGTATGTATATAAACTATCTTTAATGAACGAACTCATGAATCCTAATTGTATCCTCACTATGGTCTTCTAGAATCTACTTTGCACCTTTAGGATTTTAATTTCTTGTCAAGTAGGATTTGCCTTGAGCTACAGGTAGTTGTTACATAAAAAAATGTTATAATGAATCTTCTGATAGATTCATTTAATAGTCTGGATGTCTATTTATTCTCATTTACAGCGTGCCAATACCAGTGGTGCCTCCATAGCTAGTGTGAAAGATTCAAATGCTAGCAATGATTCTGCAAGCCAGCAATCATCCGATGGTGAAACAGCTCCTCAATCGAGCTTGGTGTTTGGATACCTGAATCTTTTCTCTGACGGTGTTGTAAGTTTGTGTACATCAAAATTTTCTTCTGGTTTCTGGATGTACAGTGGAATCATGCACACTGAGTACTGTGAATATTTCAGCACAACTTTACTGATGGTATGGCCTTGGGAAGTGCATTCTTATTGCATGGTTCAGTTGGAGGGTGGTCTAGAACACTATTTTTGCTTGCACACGAGCTTCCTCAAGAGGTTATTTTCCATCTTTATACCTTTTTAGCAACTTGTTTATATATCCTGATAGCCTTCTAATGACTAATCTGATGCTTTATATCAAAATCTGAATGAATTTTATAGTGACTTCATTTTCTGCTAATTTCAGGTTAGCAATGATCAATGTTGAAATTAACTAATGTTATTTTGTTTGTGTAATATATTTCTAAGTTGGATTGCTCTATATTGTATATTGTAGATGAAAGTTGAAATTCTAAATTCTTTCATTTCATGACCTGTTTACTTACAAAATCTTCCTTGATTAATTATGCTTCATTACATTCTCTTTTTGCATATTTATCTAGTTTTATGTGATAATTTTGCAAAGATGAGATGGCAAACGAGTGCAGAAGTGGGTATATGATGACTACAGCATTGTATCACAGTTTGTTCCTAATGTATATGCGATCTAAAAAATCTAAACTTTAGTAGTTTGTTTGGCTTGGTCATATGTTGCAATTGATTATACTAGTCCGAAACTGCTTTTGCGAGTCATAATTAGCTGACTGCAACATCCTAGAAGATTAAAATCATATGCATTCACAAATATAGAGCAAAAACGTTTTTCCCTTTGACATTGGAAAAATACTATGTTAGTTGCATACACATGGCCATGATTTTACTGTGCACTCTCTAAGCGACAAGGAAAAGGTTTTGGTGAGAGTGACAAATGAAATCCTGGGCAGATTATGTTCACTGACAGGTGAGGGATGAGTTTTGAATAGATAATTTCATGTCTAAGGGCCATTAGCAAAGCTCCCCCATGAAGCTCAGCGAACACCATGGGATGTAGAACCATGATGGCTTCGAAGGTCAGCTTTGATTTATGACCGTTAAACTGTGCCATCATATTTTCAAGGAATTCTTATTTTTAGGAAAATGTATAGGTTGTCTATTTTCATTTCTGATATTCATTGAAATATGTTTGCAAATAGTAAACCATATAGCATTTAAACGGCAGGGCAATCTTGGTTCTTTTTCTTCCATGATAGTTTTACTTGTAATATGAATGCTATGTTAATCCATTCTTAGTTATTCAGTGGGCTTAAAATACGACTTTATGGATTCAGCTTAATAGTCCTTACAAAAAGATAAATATATAGGATAGACTTTATTTGTCAGTTATTATCAAAGACTATAGAAAAATATAATATATTTAAAAGTAGTAAATAGTTCTGTTTTTCCAGAAACCTTTTATAGAGAAGGCATAGCCCAACAATCATCAAAGTTGTTAGTGATTTGTTTTTCACAATGCATGCATGAATAGTGAAGACTTGGGATAAGAAAACACCAAAAATAAACAGAGGAGCTTTGGTCTGTAAAATGTCTCAACATTACTAGCAACCTGAAAATAGTGACTTTTTTTTTTTATATGAGCTGTCTTATTTAATCAAGTTTTTGTGTCTGAAGTGCACTGTACCTGTAACATTAGTTCAGACTTGCTTAGTGTTCAATTTTTGGTTTTAACAAAAATATCCTTTTGTTGTTAGGTGGGTGATTTTGGAATTTTGGTGCGATCAGGATTTTCTGCTCCCAAAGCCCTATTCTTCAACTTTCTCTCAGCATTGGTTGCATTAGCTGGAACTGCATTGGTTAGTTCATTCTCTTGCTTCTTCTCTTAAGTTTTCAAGGATGATGGATCGGAACGAGCTGATGAAAGTTGTTTTTCCCCTTCCCCAATTTTTTAGGCCTTGTTTCTGGGTAAGGATCCAGGACAGTCATCGTGGATTGAGGTGAAACTCCTTTTACTGTGAAAATTCTGTTCGCTGTAATGTAACACTTGAGAACATCTCTGTTTGTTTCTTTCAGGGTTTCACTGCTGGTGGTTTCATTTACATAGCGGTAGCAGGAGTCCTCCCTGAGATGCATGATGGAAAGACAACATTCCGTGGCACAATAGTTCAGTTGACTTCTCTGATACTAGGAGTCGCTGTTGCGCTTTGCATTTCTCTTGTTGAGTAAAATGCTTGATATTAAACGACAAACACCTGTTTGTATAGCTGTTGTTTTCCTCCAAGAGAGGCAAATGCTGCAAGTATCCTGAGCTGAAATGAACCCTACAGGTGCCGATTTCTCTATTCTGGAAAACTGTGACCAGCGGAGAACGTTCGCCACTGTTGGTGCTCAAGTTTTGATTGTGCCAGTAAATTGTGTGC
Source organism: Musa beccarii (assembly GCA_024322285.1). NCBI lineage: Eukaryota > Viridiplantae > Streptophyta > Magnoliopsida > Zingiberales > Musaceae > Musa > Musa beccarii. The sequence continues at coordinate 8,179,917 of CM044397.1, read as the reverse complement.
CGTAAGAAAGGTGTACATTGACATTTTAGTGACACAAACTTTATGATGATCACTAAGAGAATCATGGACCGATGCGTCTGTTGATTCCACGGTGTTATCTTTGTTATGTCTAATTTCTTTTTTAGCACCTCTGACTTTTACATGGAAGAGATACTTGGATCAAATAAACAGTTGTGAACTCCATGCTTACTTTTGTTATATGCGTCTTCGTGACTGAGATCCATAACAGTGGAACTCTTTGGAGCACAGCTATATGTCGTTGATCTAATCTTCATTTTTGTTTTCATGACCACTGTGCGTATGACGGTATTTTCCCTTGATTTCAGCACATAAAATCTAGCTCTTGTCGTCACTGTTACGTGTCCGAAGTCCGTTAGAGTGAGGAATGACATTTACCAGGATATATTTATATATTATCCATCATAAATAATACCAAAACGAATGTGCAAATTCTCAAAAAAATAAAAAAAACTCTTTATTTTTTATTCTATTAGCATCTCCCTTTTTAAGTTTACCCTTGTAGAGCGTTTCTTATTTCCTAAAAGGTAAAATTGCTCAAGATCTCTATTCTGCCTTCGCCCTGCTACCCTTGCCTCCCTCCCCTTGTCCTTTATTATTGTTTGTGAGGAGAAACTACCACTCAGTTGACAATCGCCTAGTGGTGCGTCAATATCATTATTGTTCGTACATCTTCAACCAAGCGTCGATGTCACTCATTGTTGCTTCTTGGACTTGTTACCGCTTGCTATCGTCATCTGCAAGGCCCTCAAGTCTTACGAGGATCATCGCTCAATATTGTTCAACGGTGCATTGATGCTATCACTATCAACGCATCGGCCTCCAACCTGGCCTTCCTCTTTGGCTGGCTAGTCAACGAAAGCCACGATAGGGTCGACAATAATAGAGAGCATATCCTCTAGAACGAGAACGAGACCGAGTTGCTCTGTTGAAGAATCAACATCCACTTCCTTCATTGTTGGCCCACCATAGCCACCTCCTTCTCGTCGGCCTCCTTTTCCTTCGCCAAGGTTGATGATGGAGAATGCAGGACGATACCTTCTGTTAGCAATGTATGTAAGGATTCTAGTCAAAAGGGGGAAAGAAAATTCCCCTAGAGCCAATGGTTTCATAAATATGTCTGGCATGAGGAATCCCCCGAACTATCGTATGTCACTGGCTGACATCTAAATGTACACCTATCATTCTTTTTATATCCACTTGTATCTTACCCAACTCTTAAAGATCTACCAAACCTTAAAGATATGGTTGCCAGAACAATACAAGGAATACTTACTAGCCTTAATATCACATCACGATAGGAAGGAAACAAAATGTGGATATTTCAACAGCACTGCACTATCCAAGAAGAGCATAGCCAAGAAAATTGACACCTCAACATGATGCAATTAAGCCAAGAGCTAATGTTCATCCTACTACAATTTGTTTACATTCTTTTTTGACGGTGAAGAGAGATCAAATAAGGGAAAAGCACCCCTACTGGATTGATCCTTTTAGTCGAGCCCAGTTTTTTTGCTCATTTTGTGCTCCTAATTCAATTTGGACTGTTGGCAAGGGCTTGCCCTGCAATCCACCATCAAAGATGCGCAACATTGAGAAGCCCTATAATAGACTCCTATGTTAACTGAATCTAAAATATATCGTTAGAATCTGAAAGCCCGTAAAATCTGGTTCAGAGGCCCTGCAACATGCAAAGATTGTAGATGTTATACAGATAAACTACATTTTGATTGATTTGAACATGTGGAGCGTTCACTATTTCTCCAGGTAATACAACAGATCTATGGTAGGATTAATCAAACGCAGTTGTTCATCAGAGAACCCAATCTGAATTATTATTCAATCTTTGAAGTAGTCTCAAGTGGCAAAAGCAGTATATGATAGCTTTGCTGGTGATATTTGGGTGGGTCTTTCTACATGCAAACTAATGAGAAATATACAAAAGAAGGTCAATGACAAAGAACCAGAAGAGTTACGGCTTAACACATACCTGTAACTAAGCAGTTTTTCTGAGCAGCAACGCCAATATATAGCAGAGACATGCGTCGATAGAAGACAAAGCAACAATGAGCAAGGCCACAAGAACAAGGGTAAGGGAAGATGTCCTCAACTGCAAAATGAAATAAACAAAAGAAAGAATAAAATTTTGAATTGTTAACTGTTTCAATACCAAAATACATGACAACTGAAAAACTATAAGCAAGCATTAAAAAAATGGATAGTTTTATGGCAAATGATCCTTGCATATATAAATTAAAAAAAGATGCACATTACACCATGTGGAAAGTCAGGAATACATGTAACTACTAGATATTAATTCTTACTTTGAACACCTAAAATAGTAACCCAAACCATACAACTATGATTACTGAATATCAATTCATTTTATGCCTTCCCGGGAGGTTATTCTTGACATTGTGTCTCAAATTTGGACTACCAAGAGGCTCCTGCCAAAGCAGCGTATGAAGAATGCTTAGCCTTACCCCTACAAATAAAGATTCTATTCCACATATGCTGCAACAATATATTCCTCCTTGAGGTCAATTGTGTATTGTGGAATCATATTGGACTAACACGGTCCACTGACACACCCTACTGACCTCCTAATCTAACATGTTTATGCAGCAAAACATTAGATGCAACATACCCATTGTGTGCAGTCAAAACTCATAGGGCCTGTATGGCAAGTGAAGTGACTTGGGTGAGACACCCCTAATGGAGCTATATAGATCAGCTTTGAAAACATTAAAAGGTCATGTATGATACAAGGCAACAAATGCCAAGTCTAGAATTTTGGTACCCATGTTCATTTATACAGAACAAACTTAAATAGTAAAGTGGAAACATGCCTAATGATGACTCAATTGTACAGATAACAGAGCAAACAATATCAGTTAGATAAGAAATGCAGTGACCAAGAAGACTTGTTTCTTTCTCCTACTTGTCAGGTATACATACCGTGTTCTGGAAACCTGGCCATTCAATGTACTTCAACTGACTAGGCTGCTCAGCCAAGAAGACTGCCAAGGATTTCAAACACCTGCACGGATAAGAAGGGAGCACATTCATTTGCAAAGCCTTGATAATTGATCATGTACACGCGGTAAATTATGCTCTAATAGTGAAAAATATCACATACATTGCAACACCCTTTACCACACTCAACCAAAATGGTTCTCTGTCAATTCCATCTCCATAAGGCAATCCATAATGATCATTACTTCTTATTGATGCACATATGGGCCTAAAATATGAAATTGGCCGTTGAATGCAAATTCCTGGAATCTATATAAAGAGACAATACTGTTCTTCAACTCTTCAAAATGAAAAACGTAAAGCTAAAAATATTAATTGAACAAATGATGATTTTGGAAAGACCTTAACATGGCAAATTTTGGTCTTGCAGGACCAGTGAGCAGGAATTGATATCATATGAGGCATGAAAAAAAGTGAACCTAGAAGGGAAATGTTAGCTTTTTATGGTGGTCAAATTATATAGAGATACAAATGTGTACATATGTGTTGCAGAAATAATATTGGAAAAGGGGAGGAAGGATTAAAACCTGAACAAGAAGCCATGACACTAGCAACTGCCATCTTCTTGTTAAGCTATACACAATGAAAACAATAAGAATTAAGAAATTTCATATTACCAAAGCTGGATAATGAAACGCTTATCATTTATAAAAAACAGCAGGACAAGATTCCACCAAAGAGAAGAAGGCAGGTTGGTACAGTTGGAAATGTTTGATATGAACAAGATTTTCTATTTGAGGGAACTAACAAAAACACACATTTCGAATAGATGTAGCCTGTAAAACTTTTGTATAACAGTAGTGCAACTTTTATTACGTTTTGTGGTGCACCTGCACCTAAGTCTTTTAAGATATGACTAGGTGTTCAGTTATTCAGCATATACGATTTACGTTGTCAGTTGTCAACGGTGGAAAGAAGACTAATAAAGAATTTCCACAGAACACCAAGATCCAGCAGTGCCACAGTTCTGATGAAATATGTACTGTAGGGGCATTGGCAGTTCAAAATGGATCATTTTTCCCCATAAACTTAGCAGCTAATGATAACCAAAAATCATGGTCAATTTCAGCTTTCAAGACCGCACATTAAGACATCAAAAGGGAAAGAGGAAACATCAAACAGATAAATAAGCTGTACATGCTTATTCAAAAATGCCACACCTAAATTGACGTACAGAAACAGAACCTTATGCTGACCAACTAATTGAATATGCAAAGCAAATAAGCAAGCATTTGATCCATATATGAATTACTAATCTCCGAAACTCTGAAAATTTTAATAGCATCACTTACAAGAGATTGCTAGCCATCACATTCAAATAAGCTAGATTAAGCATGTAACCCCTTCCCTTTCAATTCTGTAATCAGTCACTTATTACTAGTTGCTACTTTGCATTCTCCTAAATAAGATGTGTCTTTGTGTTAATTGTTTATTGTTATATCATTTGCATTTGACATTATGGAATGATCCCTGTGTTTCATCCTTTATTTTTTATTTTTTTATATGAAAGTTTTAATACAATAGTGAACAGTATTTCACTAAATACCTACAAGCCATTCTAATCTATGTTGGTCATAAGAACTTACACCCTTGTCGTGTCATCATAATCAAATGGATGGTACAATGGTGCTTGACATGATACAATAGAAATCTGGACTTCAATAATTTAGTCCAATGGTGTTTTGCGTTAGAGGCATATCACCTATAATCTATAATCAATTTAACAGCATCTCTAATAGGGAGATGAAATGTGCTCAAGCTCTATGTTTTCCATTTTTGCATTTAATTCTACTTACTAATTGCTTTTGTACCAGAATGAAAAAGACTAAATGGCCAAAGCATAAAACATTGATCTAACTATAAATCTTGCCTTTAGTTAATGTTATGTCTACCTCTATCCAATTTTCCAACAAATTAAAAGCCTTTGACTGCAGAATATTTATGTGCTTGTTGTAGAAACCAAATGTAAGATTGGTTGTATGGAAGAAAAATGACATTGTTTAGTTCCAGTTCTTTAATTTCTTTAATTTCTAATTTTCAATTTTGCCAAAAAAAACATTGTCCCAAATGCAATCATCTAAAAAGCACGCAACAAATGTAAGTCAATTATCATATCAAACATAAACCTCAGCAAACTTTTGCTTCTTTCTGTTGTAAAAGGAATAGGGAAGACTTAACTCGAAAACACAAGCAAGGTTATTTTCTAAAACCAAATTAAAGAAAAGAGTTCCAGGAATCCGATTCCATACATGAAAATCGATTAGCTGAACATAAATTGAGATTTATTCCACCAAAAATTAATCACCATGAGATGCGCAACAACGAAGAAAGTAACCTGGATGTTTCAGGAGCCAAGGAACCAAAGTGTTCGGGTAGTAGGTTAGCGTGGCAAAGTCCGAAAGGCGAGAACGTTATCTCCGGCGAAAGCCAAGAGGACGAGGTCGGAGCCGCCGGCGGTGCGAGCAGAGGAAAGTGGGGTTACGGGACGCCCGGAGAGCAATAGTGAGGTTTAGGTTTGTGATGAGGATCCTGTCAAACAGTACTTGTAAAGGAATTCTCCAATTACAAATCTCAACCGTCCACTAGAAGCAGTTACCGTTCAACCTTCCGTCCAATCGGATCCGACTAATAATGTGAAAAAATCCGACCCGATTGGCTTTGTGGCAAAATAAATCGAACCGCAGAGGCTCGAACATATGTCGGGCCTGAGGGGAGAAATTGGTCGAACGAAACATTGACCGGACACGAGTATTAGGTTCGTAAATTGTCGATCTGGTTAACAGAGACCGTAGGATCTTCTAGAAGCAGGTTCCGTGGCAACATGAAAGGCTACTCGATAATAACGCCGGTCTTCAATTGCTAATTGGTCAAACCACGGGTGTGGTCCGACTTGAATGAACTGCTGAGAAGACCACATGGGAGGACGTGGTTCGAATTCAATATCGCCGCTTCTGCTCAGCGCTTACGTAATGCATTGACCACGTTTGCGCGTACATATGGGAACATCGCCACTAAACCGGGAACGATTCGTTGACTCTGAGCGATGGCAATTCCGGAAGTCGTCCTGAGCTCCACCTCTCCCGCCACAGCCGCCCGGGCGATCCCCGTGCTGGGCATGGGCACCGGGTTGGGCCACTTCACCCCCGAGCAGCGGCCCGCCACCAAGCACGCCATCCTCCAAGCCATCGAGCTCGGGTACCGCCACTTCGACACCGCCGCCATCTACCAGTCCGAGGACGTTCTCGGCGAGGCCATCGCCGAGGCCTTGCAGGCCGGCCTCATCCACTCCCGTGCCGAGCTCTTCATCACCTCCAAGATCTGGTGCGCCGACGCTCACCGTGACCTGGTCGTCCCCGCCATCCGCGAGTCACTCAGGTGAAGAAGAGCTTCATGTTCCTCTTTTCCTGCTTTCTTCTGCTTCGAGTTGATGCAAATTACGGGGATTAACATTGATTTCCTGTCATAATTTTGTGATTTGATCTCTGTGATTGGAGCTTCTGAAAGCGTCTCTAATTGTTCCTCTTGGTGTTAGGAATCTCAAATTGGAGTACCTTGATCTCTACCTCATACATTGGCCCATGAGATTGAAGGCTGGAGAATCCTATCCTCCTATAGAGAGCCACCACATTCTCCCCTTCGACTTGAAGTCTGTTTGGGAAGGCATGGAGGAATGCCACAGGCTGGGGTTGGCTAAGCACATTGGTGTTAGCAACTTCACCACATGGAAGCTTGCAGAGCTGCTCCAATATGCTAAAGTACCTCCTGCTGCTGTCCAGGTAGTCTGATTTCTTCTTACCTTCCATGATTGTTGTTGGATGTTCTGTGTGAGTCAGTGAAAAGGGACGATTTTGCAGGTGGAGATGAATCCAACCTGGCAGCAGAAGAAGCTGCGGGAATTCTGCAAGGAAAAGGGTGTTCATGTCATTGCCTATTCACCTTTAGGAGGCCAAGATATTTTCATGGGCAAGAACTTAGTGATGGAGTCCCAAGTGCTTAAAGATATAGCCAAGGCAAAAGGAAAGACTCTGGCTCAGGTTGCTCTCTTAAGAACTACTTCATCCTGTTAGTAGATTAAATTATTCTGGTATAGGATTATTCAAGTTGGTCATGAAAACAGATTTAATTTCCTAAGTTCAGCTATTATTTCACTACAATAAAATTAAAGAAATTGGTCTTGAAATTAAGTTGGATGGTTGTCGTGATAAGAAAACAATATGATCCCAAATCATGCTCCCTTTTGTCTTTTTGATAAAATTTCAAACCACTAGTTAAACATTTTGAAAGGAAATCAGCATTAGGGCTCATATTTCTATTCTCTGCTAGGAAAGAAGGATCACTTGAACTTGATTTGATAGTAGAATCAATTACTGATGCCTTCATGCTTAATTCAAGTTTTTGATGCTAGATAACATATTGTCACGGACAAAATTGTAAACAGCTTGTTCGGTGTAATGCTTGTGCTTGTCCGTGTCCCTTTTGGTTGGTTATTACTTGTAAAGGGCTTGCCAAAGGCTAAATGCCCAATTTGAGTGAGTTTGCGACCATTGTCGAAACTTGTCAGAAAATTTGTGTCATGTGGACACTTGTACTATATTCGATGCAGTAGTGGACCAATTTTATACCTTTGTTGTGCAAATGCTTCGAGCTTGTAATATCCATGGTTGGAATGTGCATTGACTATAAAGTGTTTGCTAAGAGAGTGGCTTGCGGATCCCGTGTGAAGCGCTTTATCTGTCCCGTCTTCTCTTTTGTAGGTCCTAAGGGATTATAGGAGATTTCGGGGAGACTGACCTTTGCGGTGATACGCATTGGTGCCGCACGGCTTAGGCAAAACCAGCTAAGTCTGTGACAGATGGTATCAGAGCAGGACAAGCCCACTTATAAACACTTAGCATGCAAACGTGGGGGGACCTAGCGAGGCACCACGAGTACAACAAGCTAAGAAGAATTGCGGAGCGCACAAAGGTCGGGATGGCTGAGTTCGAGCAGTGGCTCGATGTTAGCAACCAATCTTGATGATGCTCGAGGCAAGCGGAGTGCTTGGCAAAGGATGAGACCGTGCAAGGTGGAGTGGGTTGTTCAACGATCGAAAGAGTTGTAAACTCATGGAATTCGATACTCATGCATGGCCTTGCATGCGGACGATGGATTGTTCGCGGTCATCCCAAGCGGCGATCAAGGTCGGCGCCATGAGCATTAAAACTTTCTCTTCGGCATGTGCGGGATACTTTCGTAAGAGGTTGAAGTATCGCAGCAGAGTTCACATTTTGCTAATCCCGAGGGTGCGGTCGAGCTATATTGGTGAAGTGTCACAATCTAGCAAATGCATTTGCAAAGGCAGAATTGGGCATAGTTTGTTCTACAGAGGCGAAGTAGTCCAAGAGGATAGTGGTCTCCTAAACTTCCAAAGGGAAGGATGCGAAGAGAGAAGTTGCTCCAACGGGGCAGATACCCAGGAGGGATAAGCCTCGGTTCTACAGAAGTAGAATCATGTGCAATGAACCGCATTAGTTGAGTACCTCAAGACGAAGCTCGATGGATCGAGTGAGCGGTAAGGAGTCATTGCATGATCTCGCCAGTGGTGATGCGTTAGTGGACGCATAGCGAGATCAAGTGGGGGAGCAACCCAGGCAACACAAAGTGAAGGCACACTTGGAGCCGATAGTGAGATCGGACTCAACAGAGGGCTAACCCGTGGAATGGTTGGCGTGAGGGCCACCATTAACACAATGCAAATCGAGAAGCGGAATAACTTATGGGTAACTTGTTGAGGTACCCAAACCGCATGAAGGGAGTTGGCAAAGAAGATAGAACGTGGAGCGGAGGCGTAGAGCTTTCCTTAGACAGAAGTCAAGGACATGGACTCTTGCAGAGACAAGAGTAGGATCATGTTGTTCCTTGAGTTCTCTATTCTGATAGAGTAGACTCATCTTGTATGGTGCCAAAGACGAAGGGAACTTCGGGGCATATGCACCTCATCTCGGTGAAGCATTTGACGGAGGAACTAAGGCGATACAACTTGCAGTGGCGAAGTTGGTGTTAGAAGGTCTTGGCACGGGGCAAGAGGATGCAGAGGCAGTTACTCTTGAAGAATATGCCATAGTGTTGCTATTCAAGTTGCCATGAGGAAAGCGATGCGCGTGAGATTGTCTTTGGTAGGGGCGAGTCCCAGGATCCAGACAATGGTGCACCTATTTCAGCGAAGTCAGGGGACTTCAAAAGAGCTGCTATGCGATGGATTGTCCTAGAGCTAGCCTTCGTCCGAGTGTGACCCGAGAGTGGGTGGACGAAGGTCGATTGCCACAGGAGCGAACAGAATCGAAGATGGTGAAGGCCCTGCGATGTGTTGGCGGAGTCCACACATGGAGATATCGCATTCGAGTTCATACCACAGGGATCGAATGTAGGAGATGTCACCAGCGCGACATGATGCGACGATAGATCGTGGTGGAAAAGTTCGCGCAAGTCGACACATACAAATGAGTCCCATACGGGGGACTAGATCATGCAGAAGTATGATCGGGAGCGTGACTAGGAGCTCCAAGTCGGTGAACAACACGACGACAAGAAGAGCTATGGATTCAAGCAGTGAATGCCATAGTTTCACAAAGGCGGGTCTTCTGTGCGTGCGCCGAATGTTGCATTGAATGGAAGCCTTGGACATCAGCTTATGGGGCCGTGCCATATCGAGGAAGAAGTTCGGGATGCAAGTACGGGAGTCCCATGTGAGGACCGGATCATGCAGAGGTATGATCGGAGCGGTGAAGAGTGGAATCGCTTGAGCTCACATTCGCTAAGGAGCCCTAAGTCGAGAGGACAAGGCCGAGTAAGCGAGCGTTACGACCAATGAAGCTAAGGAGAATAGAAGCGGTGCAAACCCTGCAACATGATGGCAGAGGCCATAATGGGAGTTGCGATCTGTCTTTCCATCGACCAAGTTGAATCGCTTTCGAGAACACAGTGGTGTTGAAGCGGATGGTCGAAAAGGGCGAGGAAGCAATGCGAGTCCAGAGGGACTCAGCTACCCAAGATCATCATCGGTTAGAAGAAAGGTGGACTCAGAGGAGTGCCGCATTGCCACAGAGGCAGATCTACCGATCATGAAGAAGGGATGCAGATGCGAGACAACGGATAGTAGTGCCATGGGCATTGTAGTATCATGGTACCGCAGAGGCGAGACTTCCGGGGAGTCATCAATCCCTTGCTCTCATAGAGAGAGAGCGCTTGGTCATGATATGGGCCGTGGAGGAGGAGAATGCTTTGACAAACTCCATGTACCAAGACAAGGCTAAAGCGCAGAAGCCAGAGAACTTCGTAAGACCAGTGTCAACAGACTTTCCATCAAGATAGCCGTGAGTGAAGGACTTCGGGTCGATGCAAGAGTACATGACCAAGGATCGGAGCAGGCAAAGATGCTGCGGTCTGTACCTTTGCTACTCAAAGGAGTCGGCGATGTAAATGATGGAGAAGGCGGTACAATCCCAAAGACGACCAAATCTATCGGAGACTTACTCGTTGGAGTGATAACTTCTTGCATTCCGTAAGTTCAAGGGCAATGAGAAGGCGAATCATAGTAGCCGACTCAACAAGAGGATTACAAACACTTCAAGTGCTTCGGAAGTGTGAGCTAAGAGCAAAGAAGTCTAGTAACCACTTGATGCACGGTACAACCTCGAGGAGGCGGGCGAAGTCAAGTAACCTTTGCCTTCTCAACTCTCAAGAGAATGGGTGAAACCGAGTACCCAGCTCTCTCTAGTTATCCAAACAGAGGAGCTCTGCATAAATTTGAAGACCCTTCAAGAGACTAATGGAAGATAATAACAGTTAAGTCCTCACTAACGGTGATCGCTCTTGGGAGTAGACTGCCTGCTTATTTCCCAACCGAATACCAATCGAAAGCGGAAGTGATGCGAGCCTACTTGGGCAAGACAACTAAGTGGAAGAAGATTCGATGGGCAAATTTTATGGAGGAAGGACCTGAAAACTTTAAAGGTTACGAGGCGATGCTCATTAAAGCTCCAACAAGCATCTATCCAGTTCAAGAGACAAGAAGAATTTGAAGATCGGCGCATATCAAAGATGGTCTTTTTCCTTCATCGATGAATCCGCAAGACTCAAAGAAGGATCGGCCACAACTTTGTCGACCCCACACCAAAGTCGAGTTATTGGCGAGTTGAGCGATGGCGGATTAAAGTTCGACGACTCAACAAAAAAGTGGAGAACAATTGGGAGCCAAGAGGCACATCGCAGGCGGAGCGAAGATCGAAGATCCAACAAAGAAAAGAAGTTACAAATATTAACAAAGGCTTCGACGAGGACGTCGAAGGAATAAGTGGGGGAGAATGTCACGGACAAAATTGTAAATGGCTTGTTCGGTGTAATGCTTGTGCTTGTCCGTGTCCCTTTTGGTTGGTTATTACTTATAAAGGGCTTGCCAAAGGCTAAATGCCCAATTTGAGTGAGTTTGTGACCATTGTCGGCTTGGCCAGGCAGAAAGTTTGTGTCATGTGGACACTTGTACTAGATTCGATTCTGTAGTGGGACCAATTTTATACCTTTGTTGTGCAAGCTGCTTCGAGCTTGTAATATCCATGGTTGGAATGTGCATTGGCTATAAAGTGTTTGCTAAGAGAGTGGCTTGCGGATCCCGTGTGAAGCGCTTTCTCTGTCCCGTCTTCTCTTTTGTAAGTCCTAAGGGATTGCAGGAGATTTCGGGGAGACTGACCTTTGCGGTGATACGCATTGGTGCCGCACGGCTTAGGCAAAACCAGCTAAGTCCGTGACAATATGGTGCTGATTTAGAGTTCAAAAGTTATTCATGTAATGTTTGTTGTATGTACTAACCATTAGATTGAACCTTATCTTGCAAATGAGCAACGATATTTATGACATATTGGAGAACCTTTCATTAACTTGGTTGATCACCAGAAACTATAGGTGGTCAAATGTTACTATTTTTAATCTCTTACGGAACAGATCAAAACACTTTGAGCTACAATGATCATGGAAACAAGAGAATTATAAACTAGTGGTAGAAATTTTGATGTGATCCAGTTTATACAATATCAAAAGGTAACCAGCTGATCTGTGTGGTACTAAAACTCACATCCGAAAGGAATGGAGAATGGTGTAGACAAAAGTCCATCAAATCATTGCAAACTTAAGGGTTTCTTTATTCTTTCAATCATGTGAAATCTCAATTAGACAAAAACAAACTTCCCCCGAAAAGAGAGAAAAAAAAATCAAACCAACTTATTCGACGATATCGCTAGTTTTGTTATCTTTTTTTTTTTTCTCTCTTTTACTTTTTCGCTGCATGTCAGATTTTGTGGCAGATTAGCTGTACGATATGCATTGTAGAATGAGAGGCCCAGTAGAATTTAAATCATAGTGCATCAACAGACTGTGTTAATCTAGCTATGAACTTGAGTTTGATGGTTCTGTTTTCAGGTATCCTTGAGATGGGTTTATGAGCAAGGAGCGAGTATGGTCGTAAAGACCTTGAACAAGGAGAGAATCGAGCAGAACATGAAAATTTTTGATTGGGAGTTGAGTGAAGAAGACAAACACAAAATTAGTCAACTCCCACAGTGCAAGAGAGTCACCTTGCGTTCCATGCTCCCTGCAGAAGCGGCTTCCAAGCTGCCTGATGAAGATGAGGTCGTTGAAGAATAAAGGAGTTGGTGCTATTAGATCTCTAAAGACAATTTCAGTACTTCGCCACTACATCTATGATATTTGATGAATGAAGATCTGGTGCAGGAATATATAGCTACTATAACTCATCTATGATATTTGATGAATGAAGATCTGGTGCAGGAATATATAGCTACTATAACTCATCTATGATATTTGATGAATGAAGATCTGGTGCAGGAATATATAGCTACTATAACTCATCTATGATATTTGATGAATGAAGATCTGGTGCAGGAATATATAGCTACTATAACTCTCCCTGTTTGTGTTTGGGCTGTATGAAGTGAGTTGATCTTTCGGATTTAGTGGCAATCCAATGCTTATGTTTTCCTTTTCCCTTTCTTGTTTTTGGGATACTTGTGTTATGTTGTGTTGGACAAAGGGATAAGATGTTGAAGTAATAGATTGAGATATGGAATTTATTTGGTCCATTTTTTTTTTTTATAATTGCGGTGATATTTTGACTCTTCAGCTACAAAATATTTATGTGTGATTTTCCAAAAAAAAAACCCTTATTTTGGATATATTTTTTAAACAATTACCCTCATTTTTATTTTTTTTAAATTATAACCCCTAATTCAAAAAATACCTAAATTGTCCCTGCTCCACCCCTCGTCCACCGTTGCCTCCGCCGCTGCCATAGGCTGCCCCGCCGGACCCACGGCCGCCGCCTCCTCCCTAACACCGCCACCCTGCACCACCTTCACCACCGCCTTTGGGTCCCGCCGGAGCCGTCGCCCGCAGCCCTCGCGCATGAAAGGAGGGGGCGGGAGGGCCGCCGTTGGCCCTCTGCTCCGTCGTCGCCCTCTGCCTTGTCGGAGCCGCCATTCGCAGCCCTCGCGCGAGGGCTACCGTCGGCCCTCTACTTCTTCGTCGTCATCTGCCCCACCGGACCCGGCGCCCGCAGTCCTCGCGCAGAGGAGGCGGCGACGGTAACACTCGCGCCCCTTCCTCACGCAACGGCTGTGGGCGACGGATCCGACAGAGCAGAGGACCGGCGGCAGCCTTTACACCCCCTCCTACCTCGCACGAGGGCTGCACGCGACGGCTCCGGCGGGGCAGAGGGCGACGGTGGACCTGGTATGGCGATGCAGGACGGAGGGGACGCAAGGCGGCGGTGGGTCTGGCGACGACGGAGGAGGCGACCGTGGAAGAGGGGTCGAGGAGGAAGGGCAATTTGGATAGTCTTCGGATTAGGGGGTATCGTTGGAGGAAAACTAAAATGAAAGTAACTATTTGTGAAATACCCAAAATAAGGGGGGTTTTTTTTTTAAGGAAATCGTCCAATATTTATTTTCAGAAGATTTATTTATATCTTTGGCATTTTTCACATGAAATTTTGGAAAAAAATTTCAAAAATACTATTCAAGAAAAAGGGAAAAAAAATTGAAAACAAACTGACTCTCAAAAAAATGGTAAGAGCAGCTCTTTTTCTATTGGAATAAATTATTTGGGATTATTACACTATACGGTTCCAAAAAAAATTACCTCATAATCTTGCATCATGATGACGGTCTGAACCGCTTAAAATTTCTGTATTAACCTAGAACAAGAAAAAAAATTGCAATTAATCTTGGAGATACAAAACTACACTCAAGGAGATGAATTTGAGTTGCAAAAACAAACAAAAAAAAACCAGAAAAATGTTACGAGTAGAAAAGGAGCAATATATTGAATAAATCAAACAAGAACATTTGATCATCATATTGGAGCTGTTTGCAGTTCTAAAATCAGATACAAATTGTTCAAATTAAGCCTTCCAAGAAGCAGTGATGGAAGAAGCCATATTGTTCTGCTATACAAAATCAAACCACCTCCAAACTGGAAGCTCAAAAAGAATACAAAATACACCAGAACATAAGATAGCATCCATATCCACTTAGTATTTTATAAACTCCTTTCCTAACAAATAAATTTTAAATCTGGCTCCTGACCTAATTGATGAGATGTATTAAAAATAATAATTGAGTTATAATTAAGGATTTAAATGTACATTCCAATATATCTAAATTTTAGATAATGATCTTGATGAAAGAAAAAATCTAAGATATTTTCTAGACTCTCCCTACTCTTATCTATAAATAGACATGATCGATTTAGATATTGATTTTAATGGAAAGAAATATCTAAGATGACTAAGCATTCCCTTCTCTCATCTATAAATATGTGGGGCCTTTTTGTGTTTTGTGACTGAAGCAAACTCCACCTTACTACAAGTAGAAAGGAGAGGTTTGAGATATTTCGATTTGACATAAGCATGTCAAATAAACGTACACATCAATTCTTATATCAAGATATGATAAATTTCAATTCTTGGCATGAATGTTTTCAGCATTAAAGATATTTGTTAGCAAAGCCATAGGTAATGAAATCTAATTATCTTATATCATATAAAATTTTTTTATCTCTATTTACATAATTAGATTTGTTTATCATTTGAATCACTATTATGTGATAGTCTTGTTTCATAAAAGTAGTCTTATCTAGACTTGTATCGTTGTCATCATCCTTACTTATTTGCGAACGATGCAACGTGGGTGGAACTATGGTAAAACTATGCTATTCGATTTTGGTCAATGGATTATTGTCAATAACTTGCTATCAATGATGACACTTTGGAGAGCGACAATCTACCTTGGTCGTTGGCCTTCTCGTGGGCAGTGATCGCTACTATGAGCCACAGAGAAGATATAACTTAATTTACATTAATAAGTTGTCGTGACAATGCAATGTCAGTGAGAGCTCGTATAACGTTGATTATGGGAAACGTGAGTGTGGAATGCAATAAGAGGTGATCAATGGATTATGACTTAGGGATTCATCTCATTAAAAGACTACTTTGCCCTTATGCAATCAATTAATTCCATTCAATATCCTCTAGTTCCAATTTTACCGTTCAAAAATTAATTATTTCTAATGTATGTCCTAATTAAGTAAATTTCAATTTTACCCTTAGGAAATTTCGATTAATATCCTTTGTTTACATTTCTGCCCTTTAAATTTGGCATTATTGTTTGAGCAACCATAATAATAAAAATTATGTCATGAAATTTAATAAATAATTTTATCAAAATTAATAGGATAAATAAATTATAGATATTTTATTATTCTCCATATGACATGATTTATTATTGTCCAAAGTTCATCATATTTTTGGAAACTCAAAATATTAATATTATTATTATTATACTTCATTATATTTCTATGTTTCTAGTGTCCCTATAATTTTTGGATTAAATTATGTTGAATGATTTGAGCATATGTAATTTATACTGATTATGTTAAACCTTGTTTGGACTTGTTGAAAGGATAACAAAATTAACTGTTAAAATTTATATAGGATAAATAATTAAAATAAATAATTTAAAATATCTAATAGGTTTAGTTTTATAACAATTGTTAATAATATTTAGACTTCATTACAATATTTAATTAGTACACTAAAATATTTAAATAATAATTTAAATTTGCTAACAATTCATTGGTTCACACCTTAATAAAAAAAATTTGCTATATCTTAGTATTACCATATTCAATAAATTATAGGATATATCCTCATTATAGCTAATAAAGCTGCAAAGCTAAAAATATTAGGCATGATGAATCCTTCTCATGCATTTGATTATTAATTCTTCCTTCTTTGTTTGACACATTTAAAATTTACTATAATACAAATAAAGTATATATATTTAGGAAAATTTAAGATTAGAATAAAAACTCATAATATTTTGAATACTACTTAAGTAGTAAGTAATAATAAAAAAATTGAAGCATAATCTACTAAACAAATCATTTAAGTTTGAAAATATTATATAAACTTATAAAAGAAAAATTTTCACAATAAAATGCTACTTTTGTAATAAGAAAGATTATGTCAAGAAGAACGATAATGCCTGGTAAAAAAAAAATGAAGCATATTTTGTATGCATCGATTCAAACGTTATATAAGTTACTTCTAATACTTAATAGATTAATTTTGATACTTTAATGCATATTACCAATAATATACAGCGATTCATAATAACTCGACAATCAAAAGAATATAAAAGATTTATAATCATTTTAAAGTTAAAGTGATAATAGTACGTACTTATTGTCGATACGATTTATTTGATAGATATTGAGAATTATGTTATATTTCTATAATTTTAGCAATTTGGTTTTCTTATCTAGATTTGTTAGTATATGTCTTATTTTGGTGATGATCAACTTAATATATTTATAATTTAATAAAAATTAATTATAAAATTTTGTATGATGATTCTTATAGAATTAATCTAAATCTTGAGTTTCGAATGATGCTATAATTAAATACTTGAATGAAACATAGTTTCAAAAACTTTTAAATTATATATACTAACATTGACAAACCACTTCATGTATTCTATGGAAAAACATTTTACCGTCATTATAGATGACTTATCGAAATATAATAATATATATCTATTTTATGTAAAATCTTAAGTTATTAACACATTTATGTTTATATAAATGAAATCGATTTATAATTAAATAAAAAGATTAAAATAATTAGATTTGATGGAAGAAATAAATTTCATATTAGATAAGATGAGTCATATCAGAATTATTATCTATTAGTTAAATTAAAAAAAACAAGATATTTATGCTTAATATTCATTAAATAGTGTTACGAAAAGGCGTAATAATCAAGGATCCTCTCAAACAGTATTTGTAAAGGAATTCTCCAATTACAAATCTCAACCGTCCACTAGAAACAGTTACGGCACAACCATCCGTCCAATCGGATCCGACTAATAATTGGGAAAAATCCGACCCGATTGGCTTTGTGGCTACATAAATCGAACCGCATTTGTCGGGCCTGAGGGTAGAAGTTGGTCGAACCAAACATAAACCGGACACGAGTATTAGGATCGTAAATTGTCGATCTGGTTAACGGAGACCGTACGATCTACGAGAAGCAGGTTTCGGGGCAACACCGACGGCTTTGGAAGGCCGCTCCGAAGAACACGTGGGAGAAGAACGTTGGAATTCCATGCCGCCGCCTCTGCTCAGCGCTTACGTAATGGATTGACCATGATTTGCGCTTGCATAAGAGAGCATGACCGCTGGACGGGCAACCATTCGCTTCCACTGAGCCATGGCTATTCCGGAGGTCGTCCTGAGCTCCACCTCCTCCGCCACAGGCGCCCGGGCGATCCCCGTGCTAGGCATGGGCACCGGGTTGGACCGCTTCACCCTCGAGCAGCGCCCCGCCACCAAGCACGCCATCCTCCGTGCCATCGAGCTCGGGTACCGCCACTTCGACACCGCCGCCATCTACCAGTCCGAGGACGTTCTCGGCGAGGCCATCGCCGAGGCCTTGCAGGCCGGCCTCATCCACTCCCGTGCCGAGCTCTTCATCACCTCCAAGATCTGGTGCGCCGACGCTCACCGTGACCTGGTCGTCCCCGCCATCCGCGAGTCACTCAGGTGAAGAAAGAGCTTCATGTTCCTCTTTTCCTGCTTTCTTCTGCTTCGAGTTGATGCAAATTACGGGGATTAACATTGATTTCCTATCATAATTTTGTGATTTGATCTCTCTAATTGGGGCCTCTGAAAGCGGATCGAATTTTTCCTCTTGGTGTTAGGAATCTCAAATTGGATTACCTTGATCTCTACCTCATACATTGGCCCATGAGATTGAAGGCTGGAGAATCCTATCCTCCTATAGAGAGCCACCACATTCTCCCCTTCGACTTGAAGTCTGTTTGGGAAGGCATGGAGGAATGCCACAGGCTGGGGTTGGCTAAGCACATTGGTGTTAGCAACTTCACCACATGGAAGCTTGCAGAGCTGCTCCAATATGCTAAAGTACCTCCTGCTGCTGTCCAGGTAGTCTGATTTCTTCTTACCTTCCATGATTGTTGTTGGATGTTCTGTGTGAGTCATAGTGAAAAGGGACGATTTTGCAGGTGGAGATGAATCCAACCTGGCAGCAGAAGAAGCTGCGGGAATTCTGCAAGGAAAAGGGTGTTCATGTCATTGCCTATTCACCTTTAGGAGGCCAAGATATGTTCATGGGCAAGAACTTAGTGATGGAGTCCCAAGTGCTTAAAGATATAGCCAAGGCAAAAGGAAAGACTGTGGCTCAGGTTGCTCTCTTAAGAACTACTTCATCCTGTTAGTAGATTAAATTATTCTGGTATAGGATTATTCATGTTGGTCATGAAAACAGATTTAATTTCCTAAGTTCAGCTATTATTTCACTACAATAAAATTAAAGAAATTGGTCTTGAAATTAAGTTGGATGGTTGTCATGATAAGAAAACAATATGATCCCAAATCATGCTCCCTTTTGTCTTTTTGATAAAATTTCAAACCACTAGGTAAACATTTTGAAAGGAAATCAATGTTAGGGCTTATAGTTCTATTCTCTGCTAAAAAAAAAGGATCACTTGAACTTGATTACATAGTAGAATTGATTACTGATGCCTTCATGCTTAATTCATGTTTTTGATTCTAGATAACATATGGCACTAATTTAGAGTTCAAAAGTTATTCATCTCGTGCAATGTTTGTTGTATGTACTAACAACTAGATTGAACCTTATCTTGTAAATGAGCATGATATTATGACATATTGGAGAACCTTTCGTTAACTTGATTGATCACTACAAACTATAGGCGGTCAAGTGTTACTCAATTTTAATCTCTTACAAAACAAATCAGAATACTTTGGCCTACAATGATCATGGAAACAAGAATTATAAACTAGTGGTAGAAATTTTGATGTGTTCCAGTTTATAGAATATCAAAAGGTAACCAGCTGATATGTGTAGTATTAAAACTCACATCTGAAAGGAATGAGGAATGGTGCAGACAAGTCCATCAAATCATTGGAAACCGAAGAGTTTCTTTATTCTTTAAGTCATGTGAAATCTCAATTAGACAAAAACAAACATCCCATGGAAAAGAAGAAAAAAAAATCAAACCAACTTATTCGACGTTATCGCTTTTTTTTTTCTCTTTTTTTTTTCGCTGCATGTCAGTTTTAGTGGCAGATTAGCTGTATGACATGCATTGTAGAATGAGAGGTCCAGCAGAATTTAAATCATAGTGCATCAACAGACTGTGTTAATCTAGCTATGAACTGCAGCTTGATGGTTCTGTTTTCAGGTATCCTTGAGATGGGTTTATGAGCAAGGAGCGAGTATGATCGTAAAGACCTTGAACAAGGAGAGAATTGAGCAGAACATGAAAATTTTTGATTGGGAGTTGAGTAATGAAGACAAACACAAAATAAGCCAACTCCCACAATTCAAGAGAAACACCCTGCGTTCGATGCTCTCACCCGAAGCGGCTTCTAAGCTGCCTGATGAAGATGAGGTCGTTGAAGAATAATGGAATTGGTGCTGTTAGATCTTTAAAAACAACTACAGTACTTATCTACTATAAATTAATAGTTACTACATCTTAAGATGTTTGATGAATAAAGATCTGGTGCAGGGATTTGCATTTGATATCTCTCCCTATTTGTGTTTGGGCTGTATGTAGTTTGTTGATCTTTTGGATTTAGTGACAATCCAATGCTTATGTTTTCCCTTTTCCTTTTCACGTTTTTGGGATACTCGTGTTATGTTGTGTTGGACAAAGGAATCATATGAATAAGTATTTGTACTAACAAAAGTAGTGATAGATTGAGATACATAAAATATTTGGGTGCTATTTTTCTTTCACGTGGTGAAAATATCGTTGTTGATGAACTTGTTGTTGATGAAAATACCATTCAGAAGGTATCAAAGAGAAAGGAGCCCTGTTATTTCTAAAGATCATATGAAATATTTATAAAAATCAGATTATGATTTGAGAATAAAAAATGATTCCCATTTTTATATATTATAAAGGTAGAAATTTAAAAATAATAATAATAAACACAATGAAAAAAAAGTTAAAATTAATAGACCAAAATGGTATATGAGATATTATTAAATTTCTTAATAATTATGAAAAAGTCGATTGTATTTGTCTCTAAGACTAAACCCGATTCAAAATTAATATCAAATAAAATAAAGTTAGATTTGTGGTTAAAAGTTTTATTTAAAAAAAACATAATACCTATAACAAGTTTTTTTAAAAAATTTTAAAGATACTTAATAGTTCATTATGATCTTAGATTACATTAAAAAGATGTGAAAATAATTTTTTTGAATGTGAATTTAGATGAAATCTATATGAAACAATATTGAGAATTCACAAAAAAGGAAAAAAATAAATATTTGGATTGTAGAGTTAAGAAATTCGGTTATGACTTTAAGCAAGTTTTCAGGTAATAATAGTATATAAAGTTTATGATATTATTATGTCTTTCAAATTCAATAAAAATATTATTGATTAATAAATATATCTAAAAGTTAATAAAAATAAATTTAGTATTTTGATCTTGGACCGGATGATATTATGCTTGGTTGGTCATCATGGCAAAGGTCGAAAGGCAAGAACGTTACCTCCGACGGGAGCCAAGAGGCTACGATCTGAGGTACCGACGGTTTCAGATGAGGATCCTCTCAAACAATCCTTGTAAAGGAATTCTCCCATTACAAATCTCAACCGTCCACTAGAAACAGTTATCGCTCAACCATCCGACCAATCGGATCCGACTAATAATTTGAAAAAATCCGACCCGATTGGATTCTCTGCCAAATAAATCGAACCGGATAGGCTCGAAGGTATGTCGGGCCTGAGGGTACAAATTGGTGGAACCAAACATAAACCGCACACGACTGTTCGGTTCGGAAATTGTCGATCTGGTTAACACAGACCGTACGATCGTCGAAACAGGGTTCGTGGGAACATGAAAGACTACGGGAGTAATTGGTCAAACCACCGACGTGGTCGGATTTGAAGGACTGCTGAGAAGCCGACATGGGAGGATTCCTTGGAGCTGAGGGAGTTATGCAAGGAAAAGGGTGTTCATGTCATTGCCTATTCCCCTTTAGGAAGCCAGGATATATATGTTCATGGGCAAGAACTTGGTGACGGAGTCCCAAGCGCTTGAAGATACTCCTTCATCCTGTTGACAGATTAAATTAACACTGGTATAGGATTATTCAAGTAGGTCATGATAACAGATTTAATTTCCCAGCTATTATTTCACTAGAATAAAATCAAAAAATGTTCTTGGAATTAAGTCGGATGGTTATCTTCATAACAAAACAATCTGATCCACATCGTGCTCCCTTTTGTCTTTTTGATAAAATTTCAGACCACTAGTTAAACATTTGTAAAGGAGATCAACATCGGAGCTTATATTTCTATTCTCTGCTCAAGAAAAAGGATCACATGACTTGGTTACATAGTAGAATCAATTGCTGATGCCTTCCTGCTAAAGTCATGTTTTTGATGCTAGATAACATATGACGCTGATTCAGAGTTCAAAAGTTATTCATCTAGTGTAATGTTTGTTGCATGTACTAACCATTAGATTGAACCTTATCTTGCAAATGAGCAATGATATTTATGACATATTGGAGAACCTTTCGTTAACTTGATTGATCACCAGAAACCATAGGTGGTCAAATGTTACTATTTTTAATCTCTTACGAAACAGATCAAAACACTTTGGGCTACAACGATCATGGAAACAAGAGAATTATGAACTTGAGCTTGATGGTTCTGTTTTCTGGTATCCTTGAGATGGGTGTATGAGCAAGGAGCGAGTATGATCGTAAAGACCTTGAACAAGGAGCGAATGGAGGAGAACATGAAAATTTTTTATTGGGAGCTGAGTGATGAAGACAAACACAAAATTAGTCAGCTCCCCCAGTGCAAGAGAGTCACCCTGCCTTCAATGCTATCATCAGTAGCAGCTTCCAAGCTGCCTGATGAAGATGAGGTCGTTGAAGAATAAAGGAGTTGGTGCTATTAGATCTCTGAAGGAATTAATAACAATCCAATGCTTATGTTTTCCTTTTACTTTTCTTGTTTTTGGGATACTTGTGTTATGTTACGTTGGATAAAGGAATCATATGAATAAGTATTTTTACTAATAAAAGTAGTGATAGATTGAGATACGGAATATATTTGGTGCTATTTTTCTTTATAATTGTGGTTTTATTCTGACCCTTCAACCACAAAACATTTATTTATATCTTTGGCATTTTCGAAACGGATTTTTTTAAATTTCTTTTTCAAAGAATACTATTCAAGAAAAAAGGAAAAAAAAATTGAAAACCAACCTACTCTCAAATATAATTGTAAGAGCAACTCTTTTTCCCTTGTAATAATTCTTTTGGATGATTACACCATTAGGATCCAAAAAAAATTACATCGAAGGTCTGTCACGATGAAGCACCATCTTAAAATTTCTATATTAACCTAGAACTAGAAGAAAAAAAAATTGTTATTAATCTTCAAGACACAAGCTATACTCAAGGAAATGAATTTGAGTTGCAAAAAAAAAAAAAAATGAAACAAGTAGAAAGGGGGCAACATATCGAATAAATCAAACAAGAACATTTGATCATCATATTGGAGCTGTTTGCAGTTCTAAAATCACATACAAATTGTTCAAATTAAGCATCCCAAGAAGTAGTGATGGAAAAAAGCATATTGTTCTGCTCTACAAAACAAAACCACCTCCAAATTTGAAGCTAAAAAAGAATACAAAATAATACATCAGAGCCCAAGAAATTATTCCCACACATGTCTAGTCTTAAAGGCTTGTTAAATTATCAGCCGAATTAGGTACTTAACCATTCTATATAGAATTCTGGAAGATTTGTTGCAGATGTCAGCAAGAGTCTTGGCATCCAAAGCCTCTTGTATGTCATAAACTCCTTTCCTAAGAATAAATCTTAAATGCTATTTAAATGTTAAAGCTTGAAAAGTTAAAATTTTTAACTTAAAATGATATCAAATGCTGATAAAATGGTTTGGAAGTCATGAAAACCTCAAATTCAGATTCTCATAGTTCTTACATCAGATTTCAGCCCATATAGTGTCAGAAAGATTCAGTTATTTTGCCTTTTTCAAAAAAGCAATGTAAATTTCTTCTCATGAAATGGCCAACACCTTCAACACAACAGATGACATAAGACATGTGGGTCAAGTTGGTGTGAGTCTCCCAAAACCAGTTCATGCGATCCACCCTGCGAAAACTTTCTTCAAATTAGCCAGCTTGACTTTGGGGAGGAAGACAGGATCCAAATTTGATGTCTTCCATGCCTCCTTTGCCCTGACCAATTGTTGTTTGTTGTTTAGTCAAGCTCTTATGTAGCTTTTTCAACCTGCATTTGGCCCACATAGGCCGGAGCTGACATTTGAATTCATTTTTCTCTTCGAATTAGGTTCAGTTACATCAGATTAGGTCAGATTTGGTGTTGTTCCAAGACTTTGAAGAGTCAACAAAGTACGCTTTCACATTTATCATCCGACAGGGCTCACTTCAAGATCTTCTGGGTCTTTTGTTTCTTGCTTCCGCACCTTCTCGCAGATAAGACTGTTCAGTAGTTGAGGAAAAGGCGTTCCGTCGATGTTCTAATACTTCATGCATTTTATTACCATTTGAAACTTTGATCCATATTCTAGTCAAAATAAAAGGTAAATAGCAAGAACAGCAGCTCATTTCACATCTCATGAAAAGGATTCAGATACTGTAGCGAACAGTAACTGGTAAACGCCCATCTTTACATGGATGCACAGATGCATATATGAATACAAAAGACATTAAACTGTCAGCTTCTTCTTAGGTCAAAAGCAGTAGATTGGAGGCAAAAGCATACGCTGAGCTGATCATGTATACGTTGCCTTGCGCTGGAAAACTACTGCTACATTACGAGAGCAATTAGCCTACATATATACAATGATCATGATGATGGATGCAGTGGTCACAGGGACTTCATCCTTTTGTTCTTATAATGGTTATTGTGCCCCTCCCTTGTGTTTGGATCCTCGTGAGGCTTACAACCGCCTTCCCGGAAAGGCCAGGGCCGTCCGGCGACACACAAGGACCGTGTGCGTATTCCCCCACCGGGTGGCGGACAGGCCGTCTCGGGCGCATTAGAACCCTCGCATTGACGTCTTCGAGCGTGACTTCCCCCTCCACTCCCCCGGGCTTCACGACAGCGAAGGGGTGCACCACGATCACCTTGCCCTTCTTCTTCTTGAATTGCCTCATGCCACATTCTAAAACCAGCACAAGAATCAGATCCTGTGCAACGAAAGGAGAACAAGAGCACACTGACCTCTTATGGCAGGCGGTTTCTCTTTAGGTGTCGGAAGAGAAGGTTTTGCGTCTCTTGGCTGATGGACATCCTTTCCATGTGGTTCTGTGGAGGACGGCAGCTCTTCATGAGAGGAGGCGAGTGGCTCTCGTGAGAGTTGTGTCTCGGTCATTTGTGTTTTGGCCTTCAGGATCACGTTCAGTGGGTCATCATCATCTTCACGAATATTGAACCAAGTCAAGAAGATGGTTCATCAAAAAGATCATCCTATTGTCTTTAGTCATTACATTGTTGGTCTGATCATCTCGTCCACTTTACAGTACCAGCGCTAAAATAGGAGAAGTAGATACACGTAGATGTGCGTGCCAAGCTAAACTATTTGGCGAACCGGAAGGGCGTACACTATCAGCCAAAGCAAGACAATAAGAAGAAGATAGCGGACGACTCCTATCCATGCGCATGACATGGGGACGGTAGCCAGCTTTCTGTAAGCTCTGTATTAAATCACTTCATTATGGCCTTTGTGATAAGTGGGCTTATGTGACAGAATCACCTTTGTGATGCAGGAGAAGAATGCATTTAACACTGAATCTTACCTGGGACGATATCATTATCTTGCAGCATGCAGTTCAAATCATGCGTGGGATCTCCATAACAGTTTGAACCCCAAAACCCCTACCAGAGAAGAAGATGGAAGGAGAAAAGATAAGAGGTTGACTACGGGGGTTTAAACAGTAGCGCACTAAGCACCATGCATATATAATTGAAGTATGCTTGAAGAAGATCTTGGAGCTCATCGGTCGTGGCTGTCGAATCATGAGTTGGGGACGAAGCTACTCGTCTCCGCTTGCGCTGGTCTGCCCACTCGGCCACTGCATCTTGCAAGTAGCCGGTCGAGGTCTGCGACGACATGGGAGACTCCAAAGCTGATAATTGTATCACCCAAAGACATGAGAAGGCCAGGCCAGTGTAATTGACAGAAACAAATCGAAGAAGAAAGTGTGTTACTGGATTACCGAAAGGCATGAATTGTGGATCCCAATCCAAGGAGGGTTGGTAGGGGAGTAGAAAATGGTTCTCCAAGGCCATCACCACTCAAGACCAAGTGTGCCGCTGCCTGCTATCTTTCACAGTGGGGTTTTGGTCTTATAAATAGGAGGCTTTTGGGAAAAGGGGCTCCCGACTTGGAAGACGAGGAGCAGTCGGTCAATGGAAGAGGGAAAGGGAAAAGGTGAAACATAATCTTCAAAGCGACCAACCCAAATGAAAGGGTGTGGGTTTCGACCCTTTCTCGTGATGCGCTACGGTGATCTCTCTCTCTCTCTCTCTCTCTCTCTCTCTCTCTCTCTCTCTCTCTCTCTTTGTTTTATGCTGTGGAAAAGCTATTGCTGACTCCTGTGGAACAATTAACTACGTTGCATGGGTTTGTTGGGCAACTTAAATTTATGTATAGTAATCATATGATCTGAAATCCCAGAGGAGGGGCTCCACATAATAAATACCAAAAATTGATTGAAGTTTCAAAGAGGTAACATGCATGGCCGTGAGTGCCACTGAGCTGGAATGATTGGCTTGTTCATTGTTGTGATTTGATACATAAGTCAACATATTTGAATTAGTGGTTACATCTATTATTGAGGATTACATCTGAAATGTGAGCTAAGCAATAACCTTCAGAAATTGGATCACATCAGCCCGACCACGTGGACGTGGATCCACGAATCATTCTGACACTATGACTATTTCTCCGTTAGTCATGATTGGGCCAAAATAATTATGTGGATTAAGCTTCCAAAACCTAGCTTATGATTAATTAATATTTGCAAAATTTTATAATTTCAAATTTTATTTCCAGAGTACATATGATTTAATTAAATGATAATAATTTCAAATTAGATGATCACTTATTAGAAAAGCATAAGTTACTCATATATATGTGTGTGTATATATATATATATATATATATAACGTGCAAACGTGGCGTGCTTGTGCTGATGTCAGCGTGACAACGGCGTTGCGTCCAGTTGGCGAGTGCATACGTTTTGCTACCGAGTTAAGCCGTTTCTTACCCTTCATCCTGAGCAAGAAGCGAACGCGGACCCAGACAGTTCGCCAACCATCAGATGGATAGAGACGCGGGTAAGGTCGGGCGGCCCCGTCAGCCGTGAGACGATCTCGACCGTCCGATGGGAGGATTACTGCTGCTCTTTTAAGGCAACGCCAGAAAGCAAAAGGGCTCCGAAATCAAACGGCTGCCAGGGTTCCAGCCAAGTACAGCAGAAGCAGGGACCACGAGAGATGGCCACCAAAAGATCCTCATCCTCACAGTCTCAGGTGGTCCTAAAAGCCATCCTCCTCTTCCATTTTCACTTTTGTCACGCAGCGCAGTCTCGCCCATCCATGGCGGAGAACAGAGCCGGAGGGGACGAGGAACCGGAGGACGCGGTGATGGTGGTGGTGGTGGGAGCCACCTGTTCCCCTTTGCCTCTCGTCCGTTCACCACCTTATCGTACGGTAAGTACGGGCAACACCACGTGGCTAAAGCGTTCCCGAAGCCTCGTGATTCGCGCTAGGCACGAATGCCGACGACTCCAAGTTGGATGGGCCCCGTGGCCTTTATTCTATTCCCATCCAGCGACATGGCGCTTTACGCTATCGTGCTTCGATGGGAGATAAAGCGCAGAAAGCCAACCATGGCTTCATCCATTCAATGGCTTAAGTCATATATAATATATGTGTATATATAGTGTAAGTGTCTTCATCCCTGAGGAGGAAGGATTCCGCCATTAACGTTCGTGGGGGCCAAAACAGTATGCAGCTCGCTGGCGAAACACAGAAAGGCCGACACAATCATCTCCAATGATACGTCCGAAGCATCCACACTGAGCTGCGAGAGGGCCTACTCGTTGAAACCCCCGAGAACTTTGAGCTGGACAAACGTCAAAAGAAGACGAAGCCGTAGTGGCGAAGGCTTCCGGCGTCGGTAGTAGTACTCTCCCACTGTGCTCGCAAAGCCATTGGAGGCAGACCCTGGGACAACTTTCACTCGACGCATAGGAGGGCAGAGCTCCTCAACCTCTCTTTTTAGGTTCATCTTTTGACTGGCGGTAGCAGTGCAGATTTGCTGTTGATGTTTCTGCAGCAACATTGTCCAGGACAAGGTGGCTGCTGAGTCGAGGAAAACGTAGTCCCCGGCTCATGTGATGTTCTCGTCTTGACATGGTGTTGTTTCTGAATCGTTTAGTTCCGTCTGCAAAGGCAGAGTAGTGTTCTGAGTTGCAGATGCCGGGAATGTGAGATTAGAAGGTTGGTGACAACAGCAACATGATAAAGTTCATGATTCAATGTATTTGGCATGTTCATCATAATGCAAAGGAGGTTCTGTTTGATTACTGATCTCAAGAAAAAGTAAGATTTGTTTACGATAACCAATCAAACATAAATGCACTTTATCTAACCTGAAATAAAGGGTTGGGTTGGTACTATATAATCCATTAGAAAATGACTCCAAACCCAGCTAGCAAAAGTTATGATAAAACTCATTTGAATATTTTTAATCGCAAACCCTACTTGCAATTTTATTAACGTGATGATATTTTGTATTTGATGTCCTTTGACACAATATCCTGTCCATGTCTGGAAATGATTTGCTGCCTCTACAAATTTTAAGAAAATGTATAAATATTTTGTATCCCTCCAAACACTCAGAATTTTTGCATATTATTGTAATAATCGATCTTACATATCTCAAAAAAAAAAAGTAAGAAGGAAAAAAAAAAAAGCATGGGCATTGAAGTGATTCCAATCACAGTATCAATCTGGACTTAATTCCTTCTTCCCTCCATATGTGTGTATATGCATCTGCTGTGACAGGTGCATGAATCAACAATCCATTCCCCTATAATCGTATCCATTCTCCTTTTTCAACATTAGTATTGGTTGAGTCTAAATATCCACAATATGCAGAGAACACGTTCACTGATATTGTAGATATTATATTGGAGTTAAAACGAGAAAAATTGCTATGAATTTTTCTTCTAAATCATTCTCTTAAAAAGAATATTGAGAACAATTTTGAAGGAGTGAATCCTTCTAGCCACGTGAAAGATGGAATTTGTCATCAACCAGATATTTTAGCAACATTAAAAGAGTTGACTTCCTGTATAACTTTTAGAGAGAGAAGAAAAAAATATTATAAGAAACGAGAAGTACTTCCAAATGATTTGAATTCATCCATACATATTTATTTTATCCAAAGAATAAAATATAAATTAAAAAAAATCTATCATATTCCGATAAATCTTCTCATCTTTATCTGTTTATCTTAATCTAATTTTTTTATCATTTGTTTTATCAAATCTTAATTATTTAAATTAATGTTATTAAAAAGAAATCGAGAATTTGTTAAGGCTTCTTTGAAACTCGACACGTGCATACCAACATGATAAAAAAAAGATAAAATTTGGATGTAAATTAAAGAATATTTTTCGTTACCGCAGGCAATTAAGAAATCTTAACTCTAAAAAGAAGGCTCTTTTTGCTTCTCTCTTGACTCTTTCGACCCTCTCCACCTTAAGAGTTCCACAAACTTTGATATGGAAGGACCAGAAAAATCCGACACCTCTCTTCTTCTACAAGCACCTCCGAAGAGCTTGGCACCTCGAGAACCTCACCTTGGCGCATCGAAGATCCGCCTTCGATCCTCGTCCCTAACATTGCGGCTTAGATCGGAGTTGACCTACATCCATTTCGGGCTCCGACCAAATCAGGTCATCCTCATCACTCTTTTAAACGATAGTACAGATATTGTGAGAGAGCGACAGAAGAACGATTCTCCATTGTAGCCGGACATTCTTTTCTGGATATCAAAACAGTAATCCAACTAAAGCTTTCACTAAATCCACCAGCACTGTGAATAATACTTCCTCAAGGAACGAGTTACGAGTCACAAGGTTCATGACCGAGATCGTTTTCTCAAGATGTTGAAGAACAACGGAATCTGCAGTCGTACGGCAATCATTGTGAATGAGAGAGAGACTCGGCTGGTCACACCACTAGAAATCTGGGCTCTGCGTCAACAGCTCATACATCGACGATTCGCCATCTCACCACTCAACTGCTATCACTGCTAAAGATGTCAGGAGAAGCGAAAGTGAGTTGCAGTGCTAACATTCTACTTCTGTTTCCCTTGATATCCGTACGTAAATCTCATTTCTGCATGCAGAAAGTTGCGGTGAAAGTGGACGTCCATGATGGCCAGGATAAGACAAGGGCAATGGAAGCAGTTTCCAGCTTTAAAGGTAAAAGCTATCTCTATCTTTCGCTCAACCTTTAGAGAGCTACGAATTCGAACGTAGAAATCCTTTGTGCATCGAACAGGGATCGATTCGATAACGGCGGACTTGAAGAACAAGAAGCTCGCCGTCATTGGAAACGTCGACCCCGTGGATGTGGTGAGAATGTCAAGGTAACACTGGTGCGCGAAAGAACCAGAGAAGAAACGACAGAACCCAAGAAGGAGGAGGGGGATGAGGGCGCCGTTGAGGCCGCAAGGCATGCAAAGCGAAGTATCCATGTATGGTGTTGGGCTGAGAGCCCATTTCAGCTCATATGGGCTTTAGCAGCCCATAGCCCTCCTCTTATTAACCTTAAACCCTAATTCACCTAATCTCTAATTATATATAGGGGCTATGGTGGCTACGAAATTAGTAGATTAAACATCGCAGCAAGGGGAAGAAAAGGATAGAAAAACAAGAGAAGAAGACAAGGAAAACACAGAAATTGTTCTCACTCATCCAAACAGTTTCTCATCTCATGTTAGATCAGATCTTCAGTGAATTCTTCTGTGATTTCTTGAGGAGGTTTTGGATATTGTGCACA
Organism: Musa beccarii; assembly: GCA_024322285.1. Taxonomy (NCBI): domain Eukaryota; kingdom Viridiplantae; phylum Streptophyta; class Magnoliopsida; order Zingiberales; family Musaceae; genus Musa; species Musa beccarii. The sequence goes on along the minus strand of CM044397.1, from coordinate 8,149,103 downwards.
ATGACGTGATCCTTATATCCCAGTTATTCTCTTGTGATTGTTGCTTGGGTTTTGGGCAAGAGATTCGAGAATTGTACATTCATTATTTCTATAGTTGATTTTCTCTGGTTTGCCCCGTGGTTTTTACCCTTCACGTTGAAGGGGTTTTCCACGTAAATCTTAGTGTTCTATCTGATTGTGATTTTTGTTTAATTCCGCTGTGTGTTACGGCCTGCTAGTATTTGTTCATATACAAAAGTTATTATTTATTATTTATTGTTTATTGCCTATCCTTTTTTGTTCCCCATCAACTGGTATCAGAGCAAGGTTTTGGTGATTTAACTTTTATATTTGAACATGAAGGCTGGTAATATTTCTCGCATGATTAGTTTGAACGGAAATAATTGGATGATATGGAAATCAAGAATGGAAGATCTCTTGTATTGCAAAGATTTGTATGGACCTTTGCAAGGGGATAGTGAAAAACCCATAACTATGACAGATGATGAGTGGAAGAGATTAGATCGAAAAAGCAGTTGGGTTTATTCGACGGTGGCTCGATGATAGTGTCTTTCATCATGTTTCTACTGAAAGTTCTGCATATTCTCTTTGGAAAAAGTTAGAAGGTTTCTATGAAAGAAAAACAGCTGGCAATAGAGCTTTTTTTATCAGAAAACTCGTGAACCTAAAATATAAAGAGGGTGCTTCTATTGCTAAGCATTTGAATGAAATACAAAGTATTACTAACCAGTTATCTTCTATAAAAATATCTCTTGATGATGAGTTGCAGGCATTGTTACTTCTTAGTTCATTGCCAGAAAGTTGGGAGATACTAGTGGTTTCCCTCGATGAATTGTGCGAGATGGTATTGTTACCATGAGTCAAGTAACAAGCAGTTTGTTGAATGAGGAGTTGAGAAGAAAGAACTCAGCAGTATCTCAGATTGATTCACAAGCACTTATCTCAGAGAACAAAGGAAGGTCAAGGTCTAAAGATAGAAGCAGTTCACGTATAGGTAGAAGCAAGTCAAGATCAAGGAAAGATATTGTTTGCTATAATGTAGTGAAAAGGACATTATAAGAATCGAGTGTAAGCATCCTAAGAAGAGCAAGAAAAAGGGAAAAAAGTGGAGTCTACAGAGTCAAAAGAGAATACCACAACTACAAAGATGCGAGGTTGATGATTATTTGATTTTGTCTCCATCGATGATATTTTTTCTTGTGTGTGTCGATCTCGAGTGGATAATTGACACAGAGCTTCTTATCATGCTACACCACGAAGGGAGTTTTTGCTACGTCATGTGTCCGGAAATTTTGGTGTTGTCAAGATGGGCAACCATGGCACAGCAAACATCATTGGCATGAGTGACATCCACATAAAGACTAATCTTGGATGCAAATTGGTGCTTAAGGATGTGAGGCATGTGGTTGACTTGAGGTTGAATCTAATTTCAGTTGGAAGATTAGATGATGAAGACTATGATAGCAGGTTTCACAGAGGGCAATGGAAACTCAGTAAGGGTTCTCTTGTTATAGCTAATGGAAAGAAATGTCACACTTTATACAAAGTTCTGAGGCTAAAGCTTGTGGTGAGCAGTTAAATGCCACAGAGAAAGACTTCAGCATGGAGTTGTGGCATAGGCGATTGGGACACATGAGCGAGAAAGGACTACAAGCTCTTTCCAAGAGAGAGGTATTGCGTGACCTCAGAGGTATACGTTTGAACCCTTGTATTGATTGTTTAGCTAGTAAACAACATAGAGTTTCATTTGCTAGTCCTGCTTTGTCTAGAAAAATACATGCCTTGGACCGTGTTTATATAGATGTATATGATCCTTTGAGGACAAAAACTCCTAATGGTTTTACTAATGTTCCTGGCATCAGTGGTGCACTTTACTTTATTACTTTTATATATGACTTTTCCAGGAAAGTTTGGGCTTATGCTTTGAAGACTAAGGATCAGGTTATTGGTGTCTTCAAAGAATTTCATGTCAGAGTTGAAAGGGAGACAGAAAGACAATTGAAATGTATAAGATCAGATAATGGTGGTGAGTATACATGATTGTTTGATGATTATTGCAGGTCACATGGCATCCAAAGATGAGATGACAGCTTCTGGTACACCTCAAAGATAATGCAATTGCAGAGAGGATGAACCGCACCATCATGGAAAAGATCAGATGTATGCTTTCACAAGCAAAGCTATCCAAAAGGTTTTGGAATGAGGCTTTGAGGACTGCAGTTGATGTGATCAACTTATCTCCTGTCATGACCCTAGATCTCGATGTTGCAGAGCATGTTTGGTCAGGGAAAGATGTTTCCTATAAGCATTTGAGAGTATTTGGTTGTCACGCATTTGCACATATTCCAGATAATAAAAGGTCCAAGCTGGATGGTAAGACAAAAGAATCTATTTTTCTTGGCTACTCACATGATCAATTTGGTTACTGAGCTTTGGGATCCGAAAAGCGAAGGTGTTTAGAAGCGAGAGATGTGGTTTTCTTTGAGGATCAAACCCTTTAGGATTTGAAGAATGAGGCACCACCAAGACTTCTGCAGAATGATTAGCGGTGTGACCCGCTTATTCCTCTAGTATATCGGGGTGATGGGGAGATGTGCGCGCAGGAAGATGGTGTAGAGCCGGATATTAATCTACCAGCAGGACATGTTGAGCAAGAAGAAGTTGAGGAGCAACTTCCCGCAAACCTCAATTGAGAAGATCTTCTAGACAACGTCTGACCTTCCATAAGATACTCTACAGATGAATATGTGATGCTTCTTGATGCATGTGAACCAGAGAGTTACCAGAAGCGATTGAAAGTGAGCGAGAAAAAAATGTGGCTAGTTGCTATGCGAGGAAGAGATGGATGCTCTGACGAAGAATCATATATATGATTTGGTGCAACTTCCATAGGGAATGAAGGCCTTGAAGAACAAGTGGGTTTTCAGGTTGAAGACTCAAGAACATTGTTCTCAACCAAAGTATAAAGCCGATTGGTTATGAAAGGCTTTGGTCAAAAGAAAGGTATTGACTTTGAAGAGATTTTTCTCCTATTGTTAAAAATCTTCTATTCGTGTTGCTCTCAGGTATTGCTTTGCTAGCCAGGACTTGGAGGTGGAGCGATTAGATGTGAAGACACTTTCCTTCATGGTGATTTGGAGGAGGAAATTTATATGGAGCAACCAGAAGGTTTCAAAGTCAAAGATAAAAAAATTTTTGTCTATAAGTTAAGAAAGAGTTTGTATGGATTGAAGCAAGCTCCAAGACAGTGGTACAGAAAGTTTGATTCATTTATGATTGAAAATGGATACAAAAGAATGACTTCAGATCATTGTGTGTACATCAAATGGTTTGGTGAGGATTTTATTATTCTCTTACTTTATGTTGATGATATGCTTATCCTTGGGAAAGATATGTGTATAATTGACAGGTTGAAGAAAGAACTGAGTGAGTCCTTTGCAATGAAGGACATGGGGCCAAAGAAAGCAAATATCGGGCATGCAGATTTCGTGACAGGAAAAACAAGAAGATTTGGTTGTCACAGAAGAAATACATCGAGAAGGTATTAGAAAGGTTCAAATGCAAAGCCGATTGGTTCTCCTCTTTCAGTCACTTCAAGTTATGCTCGAATGAGTCTATCAAGTGATGAAGAGAAGGAGAAAATGCAAAAGGTTCCTTATGCTTCAATGAGCTTGGAAGTTTAATATATGCAATGGTATGTATGTAGGCCGGACATCGCATATGCAGATGGAGTGTTACTAGCGATTTCTTGCAAATCCAGGCAAGGAGCACTGGGCAACAGTAAAGTGGATTTTGAGATATCTCAAAGGAAGCTCTAAGGTTTGTTTAAGCTTTGGAGGTGGACCACCTGTGCTAGTGGGTTACACAGATGCAGATATGGCCAGAGATATTGATACAAGGAAATCTACATCAGGTTTTGTACTTACTTTTGCAGGGGGAGCTGTGTCATGGTAATCCAGATTGCAAAGGTGTATTGCTTTCTCCACCACAGAGGCAGAATATATTGCTCCTACAGAGGTTTGTAAAGAAATATTATGGATGAAAGAATTCTTACAAGAATTAGGACTGAAACAGGAAAACTATGTGATGTATTGTGACAGCCAGAGTGTCATCCATTTATGGAAGAACACAGTTTTTCATTCCAAGTCAAAGCATATAGATGTCAGATATCATTGGATTCGAAATGTACTTGAAGAAAAACAGTTGCTACTTCAGAAAATTCATACAGATGATAATGGAGCAGACATGTTGACAAAGACCTTACCAAAAGAGAGCGGAGAGATGTATCGACAATTGGTCGGCATGGATTTACACTGAGTCATGGGATAGCCTCCCTTATGGGCTGAAGGGGGAGGTTGTTGGGCTGAGAGCCCAGTTCAGCCCATATGGGCTTTAGCAGCCCATAGCCCTCCTCTTATTAACTTTAAACCCTAATTCACCTAATCTCTAATTATATATAGGGGCTATGGTGGCTACGAAATTAGTAGATTAAACATCGCATGAAGGGGCAGAAATTTGTAGCAACTTTGGGGATTCAAAGAGAGGAGAAAAGGGCAGAAAAACAAGAGAAAAAGAAAGGGAAGAAGACAAGGAAAACACAGAAATTGTTCTCACTCATCCAAACAGTTTCTCATCTCAGGTTAGATCAGATCTTCAGTGAATTCTTCTGTGATTTCTTGAGGAGGTTTTGATATTGTGCACAGTGACGTGATCCTTGTATCCCAGTTATTCTCTTGTGATTGTTGCTTGGGTTTTGGGCAAGAGATTCGAGAATTGTATATTCATTATTTATATATTGGATTTTCTCTAGTTTGCCCCGTGGTTTTTACCCTTCACGTTGAAGGGGTTTTCCACGTAAATTTTGGTGTTCTATCTGATTGTGATTTTTGTTTAATTCGACTGTGTGTTACGACTTGCTAGTATTTGTTCATATACAAAAGTTATTATTTATTATTTATTATTTATTATCTATCCTTTTTGTTCCCATCGTATGATTGCCGAGGAGAACCCAAATGCTTGTGTGGTTACGTCAATCTCCGTGTCCTCCACACACACAACATCTTTGAAGGTGTTCCGTGCATCTCTGTTGAGGTCTAAGAATAGAGATCATTGGGTCTTTCTTTTTCATGGGTTTTGGGGGGGTTGGTTCTTGAAATCGAATGGGATGAATGGATGTGTATTTGGGTTTTTTTTATTTATAGTTTTCCTGTTAATTATTTTGTCCTAAAAATTGAAGGGTGTGATGTGTCTCAGCTTCACGGCGTCGACGAGATGTGGCCGACCCTCCTAATATTACGAGTTCAAACTCTCAACCTCTAAAAAAAGGGACAAAGAGGAATGTTGTGGTGGGATCGTAAGATGAAGTTTCTATCTATGATGATATATCAATAAAGAAAGTTGTTACGCGAGAAAGAGTAAAGAAGCAAAGTAGCAGCATTTGTAAGGGCTTAAATAATTCATATTTTGTTATTAATTAACAATAATTCATATCCTACTAGCCTTATTTATATAGTACCAGCTAGCTTACCTACTAAATATTTTAATAATTTATCATAAGATTCATTTTTAAAAATAAAAAAATCTTCTTATACAATAATTTGCTATAAAAAAAATCTTCCGTTTGAGCAAATCTATTTATCAAATAATTTAAAGAAAAAATTCCATTATAAGCCACTCTATCGATCGATGTTATCATTTGCATGATTTTTCTCCTAGAGACAAATCTAAAAATAAAAAAAATAAAAAAACAAGATAGATTTGTTAACCAACAACCGGAACTCGTGCATGGAGACTAGGCTTTGCCCATGAACAATATCAATATTACTTAAATAATAATATTACTAAAAAGATAAATATTATAGGTCTATTTATTTCATTTTGTGTAGGAGTGTTTAAGCTCGCTCAAACCGAACCCATTTCAATTCAGTTAAAATAAGATAGTTCGAATCGAAACTGATTTGAATCTACCTAGCTAAGTCAATTTAAAATTAATTAATCCAATTCAATTGATCTCATAATTGATTTATAAACATAAATAATTTAAATATATATTTTTAAATAAATCAATTCAATTCAATTGAACGAAATCGAAATCTTTGTCCAATTGAATGATATGATAAGATATTGAAACTGAGCCCACGTCCCTTGTAAACTTGGATATTTGGGTTGATTTGAATCGATTAAGTACTTAGAATAGTAAAATCAATCGGATTGATATCGTTTAAATTAAAATCGATTATAGCAAGCCCAATCTTTCATAAACATATAAAAAATCGATTGTCATGTGGAGAGAGAGAAAAAAAAAATACCATACCAAAGTACTACTACCTTCTTTTTTGTCATATACTCAAATTATAGATGTTTTTACTAAGCCACTTTGAAAGACATCCTATCGATTCCATTCATTAACACAAAGTTGGACATCCTAAACATTCATCCTCCAATTCGAGGAGATGTATTGAAAATGGTAATACATCGAACAAAATGACAAATTAAATGAATGATTCTCCTACTTGATTGAGATAATATTTCCCTACCAACTATTGCAAGTTGGCGATTCTCTACTAGCAATCAACATATCTATATCTACCTTATATGACATGGACACATAGTGAATATAATTAATGTGCATACATCGTATTGACATACATTAGACAACATATTATCTAAAACTTGTACATATGCCTGCATATACTTATCGAAGATTCAATAAAAATTCACTTGTTTGCACCATTATATGCCAATCCTCTACATATCGGCTCATAATTATCAATTCTTAATCTTGGTTTGTTCTCCACAGAAGATGTCATCAGAAGCAAAGGTAAGTCCCAACGATAGCAGTCAAGTTATCTCTCCCCTTCTATTTCTCTCACTAAATTTCCGTACGCACATCTCATTTCTGCATGAAGAAAATTGTGGTGAAAGTGAACATCCATGATGAGGAGGACAAGAGTAAGGTGATAAGAGCCACTTCCAATCTTATAGGTAAAAACTCGCTTCATTCACGAAACCATCTTTGGCTCAATCTGTAGTGAGCTAAGAATTCTGAGGTTGAACTCTTTTGTACTACGAACAGGAATCGACACGATATCGGTGGACTTGAAGGACAAGAAGCTCACAGTCATCGGAAGAATCGACCCCGTGCGGTTGACGAGAAAGTTAAGGAAGCACTATCACGCTGAGATCCTCTCGATCCGCTCGGAGAGAGAAGAAGAGAAGAAGGAAGAGCCCAAGAAGAGTGAGGAGACGGAAAGAGCGGGGAAGAACAAGGAGGCTGGTGCGGTCGCCAGAGCGTGGAATGGTTACGATCCGTATGTGATACCGCACTACGTCCCGGTCACCGAGGAGGACCCAATTGGTTGTGCGGTTATGTAGTTCTTCGCGTATGGTGAGGCGGCCATTGATGGCCCGAGGTGGCGCGAGTGTTCCGAGGCCGGGAGGAGACGACCTCCACGTAGTATTGACTCTTTTGAGTAATTTACATGACATCTTTTTTACTAAAAAAATAAAATAGATAATCGATCGATACTTCAACCAAGTCATCGTGTGATCGGCACAACTCCTCTTCGAGATGTTACTAAGATTTCTATGGAAAATTTTAGATATGCTAACTCGCCTTCTTCCAAATTATTAATTAAGTATAGAAGAAACTTTTATTATGCTTGTCCTAACAATAGTATTAATTAACTTCCGACACCAATCTAATGACAAACTTCAATATTTCAAGCAATCTTGTTCTACCTTTAACACGTATTAATTATAATTCCCACTAGCGTAGGATCTCGAAGAGATGATACGGATCGCTAAAATGGACAATAATGCTTTATGTGGCCTTTGAAACCACATGAATTAATTAATCCCCTATAAAGAAGTATTAAATATTATGATGCTGATTCGGGAGGTTGCTTCATTCCAAGATCAGTTTATAACTAATGTGTTTTTTTCGGTGGCTTTTCTCATCCCTTGGAAGATAAAGATAAAAGAGACGATCAAATATTTTTCCTTCTTTGCTTGAAGCCTAATACAATAATACTACATCGATAGTCACTTGTAAATTTACGAATTTATAGATTAATACTTTGGTCCTTCTAACTTTCATTGGGATAATCATATAACAATGCATCTTACACCAAACGCTGCCTTTCATGAACGCACAAAGCATTTTGAAATCGATTATCATGTGATGCGATTAAAAATGCAGTCAGATTAGATTATTACTATCTTTATTCCATCCTATCAACAAAATTTTAGATGTTCTTATCAAACCATTTTGAAATATCTCGAACATTCATGCTCTAATTCGAAAGGGTGTATAAGAAATAACAATGCATGGGATAAATATGGGAAATTAAATGAAGGATTTTTCTTTTTCGGATGATTGAGACAAGAAATTCCCTGCCAACTATAACATATCATAGATTTTCTTAGTATGAACATATCTATGTGTACCTGAATACATACATCTTATGTACATTACACAAAATATTATTTAGAACTTGTACATGCATTTATGTGTACCCATTAACGTGAATACATCGCTTCCTTCACACTGCTACTGATGCCACTATAAACCTAAACTCTGTGTTATCAGCTCGCTCACACCATTGCGTTCTCCCAAAGAGATCCACAGTTCTCGATTCCCAGTCTTGCTTCATCCTCACCACTCAACCTTGATCACTGCTAAAGATGTCATCGATACCCAAAGTGAGTCCCGATGCTAACATTCAAGCTATATCAGCCGTCTCTCTGCCTATGTTTCTCTCACTAAACTTGTACGTGCAGAAAGTGGTGGTGAAGTTGAACATCCTCGATGAGAAGGAGCAGAGAAACGCAATGAGAGCAGTTTCCGACCTTAAAGGTAAAAGCTTGCTCTGTTCGCTGCGCCGCTATCTATGGCTCAATCTTTTGCGAGTTGGGATGAGATCTATTGTACTACGAACAGGGATTCATACGATATCGGCGGACTTGAAGGGCAAGAAGCTCACCGTCATCGGAAACATCGACCCCGTGAGCGTGGTGATCAAGTTAAGGAAGCACTATCTCACTGAGATCGTCACGGTCGACCCTGCAAGCTAAGGAAACGCTATCTCACCGTAGAAGAAGAAGGTAGAAGGAGTCGAGAAGAAACATTAGTACTAGTGAGGCCGCCAAAGCATGCAAAGGTTACTTTCTATATCACTATGTAGTGAGGTGGTCTGAACATTGGTGATTCTTCAATTGCTAAGGTGAATCATTATGCATTAGACTCTTTAAGTAATCTATATATGTGTTTTTTTTTTCTTGAAAGAAAATGAAAAGAGACTATTTATTCTTTGTTTCTTGGGGATTTGGCTGTTCTATATTAATATTGAATTTGGATTTTTTATATATAATATACCTCCCTTCCTAATATTTACAATACATAACAGCATAGACACATTGGAATTTTTCATGTTTAATGTGTGAACAAATTTCGTTGAAGATTTATGCGATCACAAAAACTGTCCCAAACTTAAGTGTTTTGGTGATAGAAAAAAAAAAAATTTGTTTGATGTGTCGAGAGTTTCGGATTGACATCTGTATTCACTGTAAGTGTTAGTCTCACGAAGTAATAAGTTCCTTCAATATGGGTAACAAATGTTCATTCGATACTTAAATCAATGGTTTAGAAAATTAAGAATAATATGAACATAATTCCTAGTAAAATAGTGTATCTAAGAATTTTTATACTAGTTTTGATACTAACTGAAGTAAATGGATATTAATTCGTTGGGTGTTTATATAGAAATATCGAGTGTTACTCGAAGATAAAAAGCGTAGAAAAAAAATCAAATTATCCAACGTTACGATTATCTATTATTGTGTTGAGATGTTCGACCAATGTGTTGGACTAATAAGATATCTAAATTTATGTCGAATTAATAATGATGTAATGTTGGATCATCCATCTATCGAAGAAGGTCTTATTTTGTTATGGTGGTGCTACCTCTATCAACACCATTCGAAATGCTTTGAGAAGCTAATCCATGTTAGCTCAATTGTTGCGTTGAAGAGATCAAATCAGAAAAAGGCAATACAATATGAGATCAAATCAATAACATCTACAGTCAGATTCCATAAATTTAAGGGAAATGGAGGAAAAGTTCTTTGGACATAATGTAAAAATTCATGAGAGAATTTGAGATCATGCAGATGTGTACAAGTAAGATGCACAGAATAAGAGGAGGTGGCCTCATCATGTAAAAGTTCTCTACTGGGATGAACAGTCAACTTGTGCAAATGGCATCAAAGGACATCAGTAATTAATTATTTACGAATGGTGACAGATAACCCAACACCAACTAAAATTATTATAAAAGTAGATACATCTTGCAAGTCTCCAAAACATGTATCTGCTTCTTCATAAAATAATCCTTACCATTTCAATACACCTTAGCATTGTTGGAAATTATTTATATGTGAGATAAATGAATATAATAAGACTACAAGTATAGTATTATATTAATAAAATGATATATATTAGATTCTTATAATAATCAAATGATATATACTGGATCTGACTTATAATTTAACAAACTTACGTTTTGGACTGACTTGGTGTGGTAATAAATTTTGATCAGTTTGAACTCATACTCATTATACAAACTTAACATAATATTAGAGTCAAAGTTAGCAGTTAAATGTTGATCGTGGTGAGATGAAAAAATATATCCAAATTACTATTTGAAATAGAGATGAAAAGGATACTTATATGTTAATTGACCCATTTAACTGACAGTTTCATAACATATATATATATATATATATATATATATATATATATATATATATATATATATATTCTTCAACCTTTAATATCACATGAAATATGAGGTTTCAATAATAATTAATGCAATCATTAGCAGTTTGTGATACTTTGTAGAGGACTGAGAACATATTCCATAATTGGTAAATTAACATTGCATCTGATCGAGATAGGGTCCCATATGTAATAAACAAATGCAAGCGTCTATATCTACTAAATCATTACTTTGCCTTACAAGAGAACCTCGAGATTATGGAGGGTTCAAAATCTGAATTGATACATTATATATTGATTTAATGATGATATATCACACACTCTTAACCAAAGATTGAAGCTTTAAAATCTTAACTAATACATTAAACACCTTAAATATTAATTTGGTAGTGATGTACCAAGCCCTTTTATGAAAAGTTAATGATTCGAAATCTCATCAAACATATTTTATGACGATAATGTACCATATCAACCTATTAAAGGTTGAGTGTTCGAAACTTCAACTAATATATAAAGAAGTTATCAGCTAGCTTGGTTGATAAAGATTTTGATGGTTTATCGTAAGATCATAGGTTTGAATTTCTCCTTCGTCAATTATCCTTTGTAAAAAAAATATAAAAAACTTTTCTTTTGCAACTTTTGCTTATTATATAGTATATGGACTCTTTCTCTTCACAAATAAATGAAACCTGAGTTGGATTATATGTATTAAAGTTAATGATCAATAGAAAAAGACTCTAATTTAGGAAGATTTCCTCTTAAGATATATATTTTTTAATTTCTCCCCTATATAATTATTGGTTCTCCATGAGTTATAATTATTGATCTTCGATGCCATCAATCAATAGGAATGAGAGGAGAAAGCTTTATGCTCTTTACATATCTAGGAAGGCTATGCTATGTCGGTATCCGAAATCGAAAATATCTAAGAACCCAATTGGTCAAAACTGAAATCAAAATTAATCAATGATTTTAAATGGAATCAGAAGCAAATCAAATTTGATATTTCGAATGAATTAAAAGATATATATATATATATATATATATATATATATGAAAAAATGATGACTCCGAACTGACGTTTCTGAAACGAAAATAGCTGATTCAGAATTGGTTCCATTTTTCTTGAACCAGAGGGAACTCGGCTGATAGAGTTATTCCAAAAGTAAATTCCTATGCTGGCAGATCCTTCGATTTTATTAGTTTGATGACAAATAGTATGTTTCTCCTGTGATCAAAATCCGAAGTTGGTCAGGCAAGTGAAGGAGAAAGAAAGACTCCTCTCTTGGTTGCTCAGCAAAGGCAAAAAAGCGATGCACGGAATACACTGGGATACAAATGAGAATCCATTTACGTTCCTTTATATATGGTGTCAATTCAGGATGAGTACTCACTCAGGGCAGTAATGGCTTGTGTGGAATCCAAAACTCTCAATGCTTTGTTTCTGTCAGCATCACTGTGAGAGACCACATCAACACTCGATCTTTAGAGACCCAAATAATTTTATGGGATTCCTTTTATCAAAATAATTAGTTATAGTTTCATAAACCAAGGAAGTCAGTAATAGCTTGCAATGCCTATATAAGAGTTAGAAGAAAAAAGAATGAAGTAAGAAAAAAAATTTATAGATCATCATTCTGGTTACAACGTAATCCTATTTATAGAGTTAAATAAAATCTAATCAATCTAAGAAACAAATGAATCAACGAAAATATGTGACGATCATATATAGAGAAATTATATTCGTTTTATACAATAACTTTAACAAAGGCATCCGATCTAATTCCAAAGTTGAAAAATGATGAATGATTTGTCGTTTCACCATGAATTATTTCCTTTCGATTACAAGTTATGCCGGTTGGAATATTAACACAAAATTTAGCAAAGATATGGATCTTGGTATAGTTGAAGTCAATGTTTTCGATAAATTTAAATAAGGGGCTCATACATATAAGAAGGAGAAGTGATAAAAATAGAGTCAAAAGAGATCATTGGATCTTTTAGAGATTGCAAGTTATTATTATTAATAAGAGTTTTTAATTTTTGAAGTATTTATGTTCTTCTCATGATGTGTTATCTCTTATCATTGATTTTTTATATTCATCATCTATTTGAGAATTTTTTCAACAGAATTATTATTATTATTATATATCTCCAAGAGTTAGAAAAAAATATATTCTATAGGAAATTGTCATATAATTGAAATAGTCACTACCGATCTCAAGAAAATGTGATAGACCTAATAATAAGAACCTCAAATTACTTAATCTACTAATTGTCTCAAAAGATTGCTATATATAAAATGTTATACCTTTACTGAAAAGGAAGCAAAATAAATGTTCCTTGTTATGTCATTGGACCTCTAGTAATATTTTTAAAAACCCAATAATTAGACTAAATAATCCAATACCAATTATTAATTATCATTGAAGAAAAGCTAGTTCAATCAGGACCACAACATCTTGTGAATTTACATGAAGTATCTTACAATTGTCGACTCATCAATGTTCCTACAAATCCATAGATGCATGCTCTTGAGGAATGCTTTCATTCGGAGAGCTTGCAAGCCATATACATGTCAGCAATTGTCATGACTAAATATATTTTAGGGTTTAGGCGCAGTACACAATTAAACAGATTGTGAAGATGTTAATTCTTTTCCTATATGCATAAATTATATGCTTCCAACAGCCATGAAATCAATGAACCTGACATGAGTTCCCTTCTTCTCCTCCCCATCTTCCTCTCTCTTTCTTCCCAAAGCCTCCTGAGTGATGTCAGAGTCACTGTTGACTTGGAGGAAGTCATAGAACTCCATTGAGTTATCTCCATCTGCAATCAAACCATCATGCCAAGTAGATTAAAGTGCCTAATTGCACAAGTATTTCTGATGAAAATACCTGTAGAATATGTTACCTTCATACATGTCAAGGTGTGAATCCTCGTGCTGAGAGTGATGAACTGTGACAGATGTTCTATCGGACTCCTCGATCACGGAAACCATATTTTTCGGCTCAAGCTTTCTCTTCTTGCATCTTTGAGACTGCTCTTCGTCGACGAAGTTACCATGAAGCCGAGACCGTTCTTTGTGCTTCCGTGCCATGATCACATGCCAATGGTTCTTCACGGCGTTATCGGTGCGTCCCGGGAATAGGCGTGCGATGATAGCCCACCTGTTTCCATAGATCTGATGAGCGGCGAGCAGCAGCTGGTCTTCCTCCTCCGTGAAAGGATTCTTGTTGATCCTGGGATCCAGCTGATTGTACCATCTCAACCTACAGCTCTTTCCTGATTGAAATGGTTGAGTAGAACGTTATCAGAATGACCCATAGATAGATAGATAGAGAGAGAGAGAGAGAGAGAGAGAGAGAGAGAGAGAGAGATATGTACTGCACCTGATCTCCCCTGAAGCATCTCGGCGATGGCGTTCCAGTTATGAGGGCCATATTTGGCAACCAATTCCGTGAGCCTCGCGTCCTCTGCAGGCCTCCAGTGACCTTTGGTGCACATCTCTCGGCAAGCAGTATGCCTTTGGTGGAAAAGAAGAACACAGAGGTGGAGATAGTGGCGAGACATATAAAATGCGATGGAGAGTTTCTAGTGAGAGAGTTACGGATGGTTACATGCACCGGTGGTTGATGGTACGTGTAGACTAACGAGTTGTGGTTCACACAAAGTGGGGTGTGGTGGGGGAAAAGACCAGAGAGAGACAGAGAGGGGTTGCTTGGGTGGGTGAATTCTGTTCCTCTTTCAACATCTCTCCTCTCTAACCTACAACGTTTACTTGAGAGCCAACCATCATCTTCCTCAGTACTACACTGAGGACATGCATTAGTAAACACATATTGGTCACCAACACCTTGGTATTAATATCGTGCAGATGGATATATGCAGTGAAAGAAGTAGCTGTAGATCGTCTTCAGGTATGCAAGTAGACTTTGTGGAAGCGCTGCAACAATGGCAGAAATGGAAGTTGTCTTCCCGACGCAAGAACTTGTTCAAAAGTCTCACCTCCCTGGCCAACCAATCAGCATCAGCAGCTAAGCTTATCACGAAACACTACATTCCTTCCAGGGGTGACAACCACCGGACCCGTTTCGTCAAACGTTTGATGAAATGCCCGCGTTGAAAAATATACGAGTAATAAGGTCATTTACTTATATAAATGATTAGTGCTTTCACTGATATGTCCACCAAATGGAAGACTAATTGGAGCATAAATGCACCTGCAATATTTTTCATGAACTGTATATAGTGGATTAGAAGTAGCCAGGAAATCCCAGTTGAGCCGAGTTTTAACTTATCTCGAGAGCCCAAAAAAAAAAAAAAAAAAAAAAGTTCAGGAAACAGTCCTGCTCTCAAGTTATAATCCCTTCTTTCTCAGGCTCCAACAGCTAAATTACATATCAAAACTTTATCCAATTACGATAAGAAATCCACAAAGCATGCCACCTACTGTTCAAACCTTAGGAGGAGATTCCATAAAAAAGAGAAGGTCAAAACTGATAGCGATACCTAAACTTATCGAGAGCATCCTACATGTTGTTCAAACCTATACTCTTTTTACGATAATTCTCTCCTCCGTCAAAATGTATATCATAGCGAGTCAACAAATTATCGAACTCGAATCTCATATAGAGCAAAAGTTCTCCAATCCAATTTATTTGTTCAAGTTTTAAAAATATTCTCTTAACTTTCACACAACGTCAATTTTTTTGTTAACTTTATTCCAACACAAAGATTATATAAACAAAGCTATTTTATTTTACATATTGTCACTAATAATTCAAGCACGAAGGTAAACTGATCCTGCTAATATCTATAGATGTTGTATGCGATGCATTTATGGTGCTTCATGTTTGAAGACAAGTTTTGATCAAATGATTCATCATGACTTTTTTCCTTTTTCTTCCTAGCATGATATTAATTTCCTAGGACTCATTTGCTTAGTGATTCTCCCCTGCTTCTCTTCATTAATTTCTTCTCATAACCAATATCATGATAAAATTTAAACAAACATATAAATAATTTATTATTTATTGGATATACGCCTGACAGTTCAAGTTTTGAGATTTATGACAATCCAATCAAATGATTTACTAAGGTATCATAATAGGTTTTGAGCACGAATCATGCATCTGCCCATTTCAATTTCACCGGCTTTTAATCAGTACTTATGTAATGTTTTTCTCTGCAATAGGTTTGAATCTCTTCAATTAACTGTAGTTATCACTGAGGTGAAAGGAATATTAATTTTCTTCCGCATGCTATATGATCCACCATATGTATTATATAGATTAGTCATAAAGCTGCTAGATTTGACTAAGATAAAATGTTGTTAGACACGAGAACAAATCAAATGGTGGTAATCTTGTTGTGTCAGCATAATAGGTGCCTTTGAATGCAAAAAATAACAGTACCAGTAGAACCCCCCTAAGGTTCTTTGTGCTTAGAATATTGATACACTTGCAGTCAAGCTATCTTTCAGTCAAGATCATATGTCACTATCATTTTTTTACTTTGGCAAGAAGCACCAAATGTGTCATTTCAAGCTATCCTTTTACATCTCCATTGATTTGTATACAAATCAAGCTCCAGTGAATGTGTCTAAAGTAAATTAGGGCTCTTCTTAGCAAGAAAGGAAATGCTAAAATAATCAAGTTGGTAACTCTTAACCTTGTTTGTTTAGGTCTTCACTACATCAAAATAGGCAAATTTTGTGGTGTCTAATTTATGTCCATGACATGAACATATTGTTAGGTTGAACAATAGAAGATGAGCAATGACAATGTCTACAAATTGTACAGCATTCATTCATCACATGAAAGACATGAACCGAATTGAATGGGAGATCAATGGTGTAAATATCATCAAAACAAAGCCAGCATTAGTTCCCTACTCTTTCTCATGCATCCAAAATTTTCATTTACCAACAAAGAACTTGACCTTTAACCTCCAAAGCAGAATCAAGCATGCGCCGTCGCAGAAAAGATCAGATACATAATTACAAACGAATTTGAAGTTCAATTGAAGTCAACATTTCCGATCTCACATCTTAGGATATCTGCACGCTGATATCATCCCAAACATTACTCTTTACCACCTCGATGTGACATCCAACACTTCACAGGAGTTGTTCAACCATGCTTCCTTCGAATCCTTAGTTTCCACAAATGTCATACTTCTTCCCACAATAGGCCAATGTCACATTAATTTTGTGGCTTCAGAGGGCATGACTTGGCAGCACATACACATACAGCAGAGCATGGTGAGGCATGCGCATGGGTTCTTTGTCAACTGGTGATTCTTAACCATGTAGCGAGCGGAATGGTTCAAACTGGATTAGCTGTCCAAGGCAGACAACTCAACCTCCTCAGTGCAAGGGCGATATGCTGCAAATGTGTTGTCATTGGAGAAGGAACCTGGATTGAAACATGTTATTCCAGTATATTTGAAAGCCTTCTGCTCACTCCTGTCACCCAACACTATCTGTAAAATATCATTAAAGTTAGATAACTTTGCACACATGTTCACGGGTATGCATGACACGAAGAGTTGATACCGTATGTGGAGTTGGATATAGTCTAAGGCAGTGATCATAGTTCCAGATGATGGGTTGCACAGTCAGCGGCAAGGGGCAAAGATGACTTTGATGAGTAATAGTGGCTACAAGCTGCAACCAACATATCATCTGAGTGTTACCGCTCGCACATTCCAGTTTTTAGATACAAAAGAGCAAAACAAAAGAAATATTAAAACTCACATGCTGGAAATAATCACTCGTTTCTGCTGTTGATGGAGGAATCAAACAAGATCGACGCATTCTGTAAAGCAAATCTTGCCGAAAAATAACAATTTCTTGGGTGTAAAATTTAATTCTGCAAATTGCACAATGAGTTACAAATTAAGATTATCAGATGAGCTAGAAACAAGCATATGATTCCATTGCTATGTATACAGAAAGAATAAAAATGGCCTCAAGCGCAGCTTATGACATTGGCTTATGTACCAACTCTTATATCATTTAACAGGAATTATTAGTCTAAAGCTTGATGGAACATATCATTTAAAGCGAAAATGGGATGGTAGTACATTGATATTCTCCAAACAAGTATTTGGTGAGGGTGACAAACTAGCTGATGTTTTTCATGTGGAAAAAATAATTAACAATAGTGCAATTCAATTATCATATAAGTCTAACCTGCATGGGTTGCTACCGAAAATAGCACCAGGGATATGCTTTTGCAATTCTTCAGTGAGATACTTTGGCAGAGCACACCTTGGAAGAACCTTGGATGGACCTACAATGTCAAACTTTGTGAGCTTGGATTGCATTAATCTCAGATAAGAGATCACATATGTTCTCAAATAATCACATACGGGGAGTATGCATATGAATCATGACATTTGGCAGCACAAAATTTAAGACGTTCTGTAGATCATGGGAATTAATAAACTTCCTAACCAGCATAGGCAACAGGTACTTAGAGAGGTTATGGTAACAGAATCATGGGCTGGCCCACATCAGAATTGTATCTACAAATTTCAAGTAATAATAGAAGTTAAAGAATATATTGTACCTGCATCATCAGGACCTGGAATAAACAAAAATCTGCTTTGTTCTCTTAGTCTTGGGTGAGAAGCAATCATTTCTCCAAGCTTTGCAAACTGCATTCTGCATTTTGTAATTTATCTGTCATGTACTTATTTTTCTGACAAGGGATACTCAGTACAATCATGAAATCTTGCAAATTACATAAGCTCTTTTAGTTAAAGAACATTGTCAAACAGTATATTGACCCTCTCATTGGCAGGAGCTTTGTGCACAGGGTTGTCGTTTTCATTAAGATCTTTAGTTGAAGTACATTCAGAAAAAGTTAAAAGAGGGTCCTACCTGAGACTTGAATAAGAATAGAAAGCAAGGTTGCAGGGGCGAGAGCAGAAATTCCCCATCAAGATAAATAAAGAAGGAACCACCTCGACACTTTCATAACCATCAAAGACCACAGCGAGCTTTTCCATAGTCTTTTCTATCAAATAAAAAAGTCCATCATCTTGAGAAGAAAACATCAACCCATTAGATTGAAGGGACTAAGAGATACTGAGTCTACCTCTTCATTGTCCAACCAAACATCTGACAAGACCACAAACATGTCATTTACTGCCTTCTTCTCTAGCCCTAATAATCTGAACTGTTTGACACATGTAACCATTTTTTGTCAAATTTTGACATATAGAAGATATGCTCGTTACTCATTAAGTAAATCTGGCTGGGAATGATGATTTATGTAAAGGGTGCAGATAAGAATACATTTTCTTCGGTTGATAAAACTTCTCCACTGAAGAAGTCAAGCCCCATGAGTAGCGACAATGACGTTTCTCTATCCTCCAAGGGTGGAAATCCACATGTATTGACCTACAAATCATGCAAAAGTTATGAAATTTAGGTTTGTGCTGAAGTAGGAATCATTGAGATTAAACTGATGATAAATGCACAATGATCCAAGTAGCCAGATTATATTATATTTTGTCAGAGAAAAATTAACTAGATGGCTATTTTCCCAGAGACTTCCAAAGCAGAATGAATATAGCCACTTCATCTTAGGGTGCAACTCCAAAATCTTGAAACCCCAAATCATTGAGTGTATTGGCAAAGCTGTTACCAGAGTTTACTGCATAAGTCTTACAACAATAATTACCATGGTTGATGTGATTTATAATATCAGCAAAGTGTCCCAATTGCTTTTGGGTTTCCACAACAAGCATGCATCCCAACTAAGATTCTTTTTTTTTTTACTCTTCTTTTAACATGGATATGATCTTATCACAATTATAAGTTTGTAAAATTGTGAAACATGGATCATACAAAAAACCTCCGATTCATCCATTTCATGAAAGCAATAATAGAGAAGCAGAATACAAAAGCTTACAATTTTAAGGAAGCCTCACCTGGAAAATACCATTAGAAAGCAACTCTCCTTCTACTACAACCACAGTGTTTTCAACAAAGAATCCTGAAGTGATTTTGTGATAAAGATTAAGGAAAAGCTAGCTATAACAGCCTTCATAGATGAGAAAAAGATTAAAAGTAATAATCACATAATACGAAAGGACTGGCACTTTGGCAAACGATACAAATAAATTATAATGACTTGCTGGTTCCTGGGCATCAAGGTGATAAAATTCAGATGCTAATGATCATTGTTGATTGTGTTGCCCTCACAAAAATTCAGCTAGCAAGCAACAATAACCCCATTACCTAAAAATTTTCAAGTTGCCGATGACAGATGGATCAACTAAGCTTATCCCATAGAAGAACAGGTATTGTCTTCTTAAAGCAATAGCAATAACAACCATTTTTTATGTTCTCTTTTTTCCCCAGATTATCTGGAAATAAGCATGAACACATATAGCTCAAAGTTATGGAAGTACAAGGTGACACTGATGGGGTCTGGGAAATGTATAACCAACATCCTGAAAGATGGTTGTGTCATGGATGCAGCCTTTACGACTAAAGTTTGACAGTAGGAAGTCAGAAGGTTTATACAATTATTTTGGGTTACCTTCAGCAGAGAAGCCAAATTTCATCAACTTATTTTCACTTTTTAGCAGACAGCATGAATGAGAGGGATATGTACCAAAAGGTTTCAAAGTGAACACACTTAATAGTTTATACTAATCCATTACGTTTCAGCACGCAAACTTGTGCTTCTATCTTTTTTTTTTGGGTAAGTTTTGTGCTTCTATCTTGAGTCATTGATGCTCTTCTTATTGTGAAAATACCAACTACTTTGTTTCAGAATCTTTCAGATAATAAGAAGTCTACAATTCAATTTTTGATGTATATCACGAAGGAAAATTGACATCTTATACACTAATTATTCCATGTTGCAAATTGCAGCCTTCTTACTATTCTATCTTATGTCCCAGGTTGACTCCCATTAACAATTTTGGAGGATGAGTAAATCAAACCTCATCAAGGTGTAGGACAAACTATCATTATGAAGCACAACATACGGCCCTTTACTGCAAACGAATCCTGTAGGCAATTTACTTATAACTAATCTATGAAAAACAAATTGTGAAAGGATATTGAGTTAGACAAATCAATTGGAACAGCAGCAGACAGATCTTCCAAGTAGAACTGGCCTTCTTCCAACTGTGATATCACGCCCATAATCCATCTTCTTCCAGTGCATCCAATCAAGGACTGAATAGGAGTGATCTGCATACAAACAATGAGGAGGCATAAATCAATAGACAGAGATGTAGAATCTAATACAAGTTTCAGAAAGAGTATGATACCTCACAGCTCTCGGATTCAGTCATTTTGGTGTCAAAAACGGGTTTTGAAAAGAATTTGTCACGAGCAATCCTCTGAAGCAGCAACTGGTATCGATCCCTATATAGGGCAGCTTTATCACCAGCATCCCCATGGATAGGCAACTTTCCCGTGTGTCTAGAAACAAATGCAACGCGTAAAATAGTCCGATTACCATATGTCTCACAAAATTCAACATAAACCAAAAAAAACCCAAAGATGCCATTTGTGTCGCAAGTATAACCTAATAATGCATATAGCCACCGGAACCATGCAACATTGTGGAAAGAAACAAACAAGGAAGAACGAAGAAATCAAGAACGACGAGATCTTTGAGAATGCCTACTCGTAGAAGACGTTCTTGATGGGATCGTAACGAAACCGAGGGATCACGAACGCATCAATCACCCTGAGGGCGAAGCGGCTGCTGGTGCTGGCGGCGCTGGGGTCGACGGCGGCATCCGCATCGAGCAGGAGGCTAACAACCCGGCGGATTGCTTCCCGATCCAAGATGGACGATTTCACTGTTGATGTTTAAAAAAAACGATTTTTATGATTCCAGGGTCAGAACAGAGTGAAAAGATGAAGATGGGATCTCAAGTAATAACCAAGGTGAAAGAAACGCACGGGATTGCTTATCGATATCATCGATGAGGAGGTCGAGGTATTCGTCTTCGGCGTCAGGGAAGCGGGCAAGGTAGGCGAGGATCTCCTCTAGGGCGTCGACCTTGAGGGTGAACCCGCGGAGCTTGAACTTGCGCTGGACCTTCTTCCGAGATCTACTCGGCGCCGCCATGGATCTCTCGATGCCCCCTTCTTGCCCTGCCGTAGGGAGCGGAAGAAGGCGGGAAGGTTATGAGGAGACTAGGGATCTGGGTAAAGCCACGGCCCAAGCTTGTGCGGAGGTCGCCCTAAGCCCGACCGGACCTAATCAACCACCGCAAGGTGTTCGACGAAAAGCTTGTAAAGCTTAACGTTTACTCGCGCAATAAAACTATAGCGTTATGTCTTTGTATGGCAGTGAACAAATTATTCTCATGCTTAGTGCATATGCTATGTAAGTATCGTAATCCATTTAGGCAATACGTGCTAAAAGCGTCGATATGACGAAACGTAGAAATCAGCCCTATGTGAAAAAGGACGTTTATGTGCTAATTATTAGCATTTATTGCCCATCATATTAACACAATCCACCGTATCAGCACACCAAATTGGAGAGCGGGCAATGGCGGGAAAGCGAGAGATGGCGGCAAAACAAACAAAAAAAATAGTGGCACGTGCTCTGCACGTGACAAAATATCATGCATGTAAGGATCGATAGATCAATGGGTCGAATCGTATGTTTAATTTTTTTAAAAGAAATAAAAATAAAAATATATGTATATTATAAATATTTAATATATGAATAATATTATTATAATAAAAGATGATATGGAGGAATACGATAGTAATAAATATAATATATATATTTTTTCTTGCATGAAAAAACTTAAATACCCTTGGGAATTTAAATATGATAATAAATAAATCATTTTAATTGTTCTAAGGTTCAGATGTTCTGACTAGTAAACAATATTAGTTTAGAATTCATAATATCATTTTTATAACCATATTTGTAGTAGAGATTAACATATAAAATTCTTTTAATAACTAGACATAAAAATACAATAGATAATTAAATGAAATAAAAAAATATATAATATGATATTTGATATATTGTTTAATAAATAAAAGGAAAAGAAAAACCTAAATAGACTAATAAAGAATCGAACCCATATGAGTCATTCTACATACATACGTAATACATATATATATATAAAGTAATAAGTTAATAATTTATTTGATTAGTTATAATTTCCTTTTTTGCATTGAATGTTTATATTAAAACTTTTGAATGCAATGAGGCTATGGAGTGAGAAAACTTTAGGAATGTTGGAATATTTCACAAACGAATAATTCAAAAAAATTTATCTTCGGTAGTTATTACAACTAACTTATTGAAATGATATATTCCTTGGAACAATAGTCATTCAAAGCATTCTTTGAGTCACCTTTTAACTCTATAAACATATTCTTAAACAATCATATTTCTCAGAAACAGTTTTCTCTCTTTAGTTTTTTTTTTTATATATAATATCACTGTACAAGTTCTACCTTATGGCCATGTCAAACTACTTATGGTATTAGACAATGAATAAGTGTTAATAAGCTAATTGGTGTAGATCTCAAATTGATTGAGCGACAGTTTAATTAATATATTTTAAACTTAAATTTAAATTGGTAGTAAAAAATTAAATTAATATATAGTATTATCATATGCTAATGTCGACCTCCAACCCAATGGTACGTTATGTCAATTAGGAGAAGCTTTTCGGAGTAAACTACGACTATTTTTTCCCCTAAAGCACGAGATTTCTTCAGATCAGGCGCAATCGATCACATCCACAGTCGGCCCCATCAAACCACCCGACATGACAAATAGTACACATCAAACCGGACATCGCATATGGCATACAGCACATGTCACGTCCTGCCATCTCAAAATAGGAGCTTTCAATACGCGAGAAAGCGGATCCCCCGTAGGCGGATGCGGTTGGGGGACGGGAACAAACCCGCTTTTGTCCATTAACTCCTCGGGCGTGTACGTGCATGCCGTACTCCCATCCCGACCCCACATCACCATCATCATCCCCACCCCCGTCCCACTGATTGATGAAGAGCTCCTCTCTCTCCTCCCCACCCCGCCTCTCGCGTGCCGCACGTGCCGCGTGGGGTCGTAAATGAAACGGATTAACTACGAGCGAAAGAACGGCACCCAAAACAAACAAATGATAATGAAAGAAAAAAAGAAGAGTCCGCTTTAATATATAGCAGCCCTGTTGGAAGCGCTGTGGGGTTTTGCACTGTCCCAAATCCTTACCACTCTCTTCATCCATCCGTCTGCTTTTCTCTCCCAATCTCATCTGCCATGAGGATCCGGAAGAGGCCAAATCCCTCCTCCTTCCCTTCTTCTTACATCTCTCGGCCGCCGCCGCCGCCACCTCCGGTTCCTTCTCTGCTCCCAGATCCATCCTCCTATGTCCATCCAACAGCTGGAAAAGATGGAACACCGGATAATAGTGGAGGAGGATATGGTGGGAGAGGTGGAGAGAGGTTGCACTCTGATGGGGATCTAAACATAGACCCCAGCGAGTCGGGGAATCCTCCCCATCCTGATCAGCCCCATGGAAGCAGCAGCGAAGCAGCAGGGAAGGTGCGCTTGCTTACTCATCTTCACAACCTTCCTTGTTCTTCTTCTGCATCGACCTGCTGCTTTGTTTCGCTTGTTTGGCGAGATCCCCTTCTTGTTCTCCGGGTCCTGATGGGTGCAATGTGGTGATTGGTGCATAACCCCACCGTGGGATGGGGCTTTTGCGGATTTGCTGCAGGTGTTGAGAAAGGATGTGAAGGCGGACGGCATGGTGGATAGCAACGAGGGATGGAATACCCATGTCAATAGTAATTGCAGGTAGGTAACTATTTGTGCCTCTGCCCCTTCTTGTCCATAGGAAATGAGTAGCTTTCTCTCGTATTACCATCGCTTGCGGGCAAACCAACACATAAAGAAAAGGCAGCCCCAGTGCTGTTGCTTCTGCCTGTGCATGCCAGGCTGACCCATCATCGCATCCGACCACCATTCTCATCACGCATCCACGCACGCACCCACACGCTCTCCCACATCTCCTCCTCTTTCGGATTCCCATGGCTAGGTATCAGCTCATGACACGAGTACGAAGAGTTACCGAGATTGGCCTGATGTTGTGAATCTCTAGCAGCCCAAGTGCACCGGTGTCGGCGTGGGAACAGCTTGGAGACGCTGCAATATCGCAGAAGAAAAAGAGGGGAGGAGATGGGATGGACATTGAGAAGAAGCCCAAGGGGAAGGGGAGGGCGAAGACGAGCGACACCCCAGCAAATGGCAGTGCTTGCACTAGAGTCGATGCTAGCGATAACGGGAGATGCCAAGGTGAGGATAAGGAGGAGGGAGTAGGATGGATGGATGGGAATGGGTCAAATGGGAAGAAGCGGCGGAGCCCAGCGGTGCTGATGGAGGGGTCGCGGTGCAGCCGGGTGAACGGCAGGGGGTGGCGGTGCTGCCAGCAGACGCTCGTCGGTTACTCTCTCTGCGAGCACCATTTGGGGAAGGGGAGGCTGAGGAGCATGGCCAGCGTGCGAGGCCAACTGGGCACGAGCACTGGTAAGCTCAAGCGAAGCAGTGAGCGAACCACTGCTCTCTCGAAACCTTTCGAGGACAAGCAACCACAGCCCGATGACGCGGATGAGACGAAGATGGAAGATGATAAGGAGAAGCCGGCCGCACCGAAAAGGAAGAAGATCGGCATGGTGAAGGCTCGAAGGATCAGCAGTTTGCTCGACGAAATGAATCGTCCATTGCCATCTCTACTGTCGCAGCCGCCAGAAGATGCGTTCATGCGGATGCCCGATGGCAGCGAGGCAATGGTGTGAAAACATTAGCAGGTGCGTTCCGGTTCTTATCATGGAAGCCACGGCCACTGATGCTTGAAGAACAACTAATCTGCTCCAAATTTTGCTGCGTTTTTCTCTTTTGTTTTGGTCATTTGGAAGGAGAATTCGAGTCTCTACTGCTCTTGGTGTCGTTATGTGGATCTGTGCGAGATATCTTTATCTGGTGCAATCTCCAGTCTTGTGGTTTCTTTCTTCATTCGTCCACAGTCCCGATCCCGTAGAACGAATGGCTGTTGATTGGTGCAACTCCATAATATCCATGTACTTACTACCTCTCTACTTTTGCCATACCACAGCGGCCCTCAGTTTGACTGGTACCTGTTGCGCGCAACACATGGTGTGTATAACACACCAATTAAGTAAACTAATGTGGGGTGAATTCCTTTTTTTTTTATATTTCTCAAAGTGCATTTCTTATTTGTCATAATCCTAGGAAGTTGTCTATATTAATATCTCTTTTTGTATGAGTTGATTTATATTGTGTTTTGAGATCATTTATATCGATTATATAGCTTTTGAATAGATTTACAATGTTTTAATGAAAGCATAAAAAATATTATAATTAATCTTATATATATTAGGGACTGGACAATGCATTTGTCTTAATAGAGGGATGCATCAGGGATTATGAAGAGAAAAAGGTTTTTATTCCGACGATTACCTCAGGTTGATTCCGGGGTGTGTTGGGGTTGGTAAACTAACTCTTTCGCTACTGGCCGAAGTGGGCGATGGGACCCCAGGAATGGTGTGCATTTGGGGGCACTCCTCCTCGCCGGTGACAGGCGCCATAACCTAGAATGTGAGGATTGGGTGGAACGTGACATTTTTGACACTCTCACGGCATCGGACATCTTCGAGCAACACATCTCCTATTCCACCTGACGCGAGCCAATAATGGCCTTCCGCCGATGGATCCCACATTGCTCCACCCAATCATAAGGCGGGTGGGTGGGTGGTACGCCTGACGGCCAATGGATCAGTGTCGGAGCCTCCATGGAGACGCGTGTCCGAAAACAAGTAGCAGAGCTACAACGTGGGTCCCGACAACCGATTGACCAATGGCAAAGCAATGAGAGGAGGACCAGGCTTTTGTCGTTGCCAATCCAACCATGATGTGTGGCGCCACAAGTGCATCTCTCTATCTCTCTAAATTGATTGGGATCTTCTACACCAAATCATCCAGCTCGATTTTTTATGAATACGATTGGTTTATGAGAGTGGGCATATTATTATTATCTTAAGTTTAAAGATTTAAAATTAGTAAAATTATATTTATTGAAGTTAATATGTTATTTATGAGATTAGATCGTTATAATTAGTATTAGAATCGTATTGATGCAATTGACCCTTGATAGCCACCGAATCTCAAAAATAATTACTGTTGTGTTTCACTCATAATTTAATAAATATAAATTTTTATGTTGAATTCATATACATCCACCTATTAGATAATAAACATTGATCTAATGGTGATGAACTGAATCCACCACCTGTGTAAAGAAAAGTTGAATTATATATACCGAGTTTGATTCATAATTTAATAGGCTTAAGCTAAGCTTGTATACTGAATTGATGTCTAATCTAATATATTTATAATTTTGACCGATTTGACTCAGATTTGTCATTATGTTGACTCCAGCAGTTCATACACTATAAATAGTGATATTTAAAACATTAGTCTGATGACATCATGTATCGAAACACTATCTATTAAAAATCGAGAGTTCCAAACATCATTTGATAATATTTTAATGATTTTGAGTATATCAATTGGTAAAAGGTCTTGATTATTGGTCTTAGGATTGATTCGATATTCATAGCTTTTAAAAAAAAAGTATGAAACATATGTTTTACAACATCAACATTATATTTTGTTGCGAGATTATTACATTCACGAGCTAATTCAACGTTTCATTGGTTTCCAAACTTTTATCCATTAAGAAATATGCTAAGACAAGCAAAAACATATTTTCTTCGGGGATAAAAACAGCTAGATTCACATGTAACAATTGAACCCGCAAAGCACCAAAAATATGTCATGTAGACGATGGATAATTACATATGTACTTAATTTCCATATGTTATCCTATAACATCGGTCTTTTACTACCTACGATGAGATGAGATGAAATGAAATAAATTTATGTTTCCATATATTGTTCTATAACATCGGTCTTCCGAATCACCACGTTTACTCGCACAAACTTGCCCAAAACAGGATGTACGAGGTAACATAAATTGATCATATTTGTATAGTCAACGAGGGTGAGCTTTGAATCGGCGACGGAGTCGTTGACTGCGTGTTTTAGGTCACCGTAGAAGCAATTGCTTCATCGAACGGGTCTCTGGTGTCGGACTCCTCTCTCCCGTCTTCTTCCTCCCGCTTCTCCGCGTCAGCGCCGCCTCATCTTCACTGCAGCTGTTCCTCGTGCAGTTCAGCATCTCACTCTCAGACATACTGCACGCCTCCTCTTCACCTTAGAGTAGAGATCATCGTTCTCATGTACCTCGGCATAATAAGGTTGCAGTTTGCCTCTCGTCTTCACCCTAACCATGGATCTTCTTCTGGTGACTCCCCATTCTCCAATCGTCGGCTTGTGATTCCTTCGAGTGCTAAGTCTTTTCCTTGCTGCAAATCGTAGATTCTCGGTTGCGTTACTGTTCTCCAAAGCACCGTGATGGCAGAGAGTAATTTGCGTCATACTAGTGTCCTCCAGAGAACTATAGTCTTCAGCGTTCATGACTACCTTGCATGCTTCGGTCTCGTTGATGGAGATGTCGGGAAGAGCTTCTGCTGTCATCCACAAGTCATTTACATCAGCAGCAGCGGCGGTGGTGGTGACAGCGGTGGGATCATTTCTTGCCGTCTTGGGCTGGGAGTCATCTTGGGATCCTCCATGATTCATCTCTGCGGTATATTTATATGTGCTTCTCTTCTTCAGTGGGATCTCTCTCTCTGCATCAGTCCAAGCCTGCCGCATAGCTGCACCCACAAGACAAAATCCATTCATGAGAATGGTCAAATATCTCAACATTAATACAAAGGATATTAACTAACAAAACAATAACAATAATTTCAGCTAACAAAATCATTTCCAAGCCTTGGAAAAACAGTTTACTTGAAAGATGAAAGATCTGAATCGATTAACAATGGAAATCGAATGGATCAACGGTTCGATATTTCTGAACCGAACCGGAATTAAGATCTAACGATTCAATTCTAACTCCTAAATTTTTTTATTTCGGGTTCCAAACATTCAGGAAAATAAGAAAACCTAAATGCCTATACAAATAATAAATCTATTATTTCTAACAGCTTAATAAATGTCTAATTACAGTGGTATTTGAAAAATAAATAAATAAATAAATTATATTGGTTTAGAATCGAAACCAAACCGTCGATTTCTGAACTAAAATCGAAATAGTATGAAATCAATTCGATTCTAATTCCAAACTCGATAGAATTGCAATTGTTAGAACCAAAACTGTTAGTTTTAGAACGATGGTAAAATGTTTGAGTGACACCTTATTCTATCCATCTCCCCTTAGACAGACAGACACGACCAATAACCAGAAGCCCATAGATCTCCGACAACATCATCCTATTCAGACAAGGCAAGAGGAACTATGGTGTCACAGAAATCAACATTCTCATGCATGCTCCGTAAACTATGCTCTGCCTAACAATGGATAGGGAGGAGGATGAGATGAGGAACTCCATACCTCTATTTAGAGCTTTGCGGTAGAACTACTGGGCATTAACAAGAGAAAAAAAGAGTGCACAATATTTAGAAGGAAGGCAAGGTTTGACCGATCTTGAGAAAAGCTTTGATAGGGCAATATGGCAAGCAAAATGGGGTCAAGATGCATGCACTGTGATCAGCAGGAACTAGAAAGCGCGTAGTTGGAGAGAAGAATGCGGTTTATTTATGGGAGGTCTTTACTCATATTTATTGTGGAAGGCATTTGAGATATAGAGGATATGAATCCCTCTGATGCAGTCAATATTCCGAGATAGGTCGGGATGAGTGGAGAGAGAGTTTCACCTCAAAGATTGTGTCGATGTTCACCCTCTATAGTTAGTACCTCCCTAACTATGAGCCATTAAGGATATATTTTCATGAAAGAAGAAAAATATTTGCTTTTCTAATTGTGTGGGGTATTTATTTGTTGAGTGGTTGTCTTTTATGACGGCATCGCTATTACATGTCAAGCTTCAGTTAATAGCAAATATTCCCCATATCAACAAGAATCTTTTTCTAGAAATTAATTTGGTCAAACTACTGATGCTTGTTTGTTCACGGATAAAGTTCACAGTTGACCATACGGGTGTATTTTGTGTAACTTGGAATATTATTTTTATATGATAACATTGTTGGTCAAAGACATGATATATTTATATTTTTGAAGCAAGTTTATAGGATACATGTATCAGAAAAGAAAAAAATATTTATTTAGAGACAAACAAGATGCTAAATGGATGAATTTGATGAATTCCTTTAGGAACAACAACAAATAGGACACATGTAAATTTCTTTATATTCATTCCCAAGGCATTTATAATTAATGAAATACATCACCATCTTGGTTGCCAATACCCATATGCTGCTTAAATTGGTCCAATAGAAAGGGAAAATAAACAGTAATCACAAATCAATCTACAAAAATACATGACACAAAAGGCTAAAAAATTGTTGAGAACAAGCTAAAATTTAAATCCTTCTATTGAACAATGATTCAGAAGTTGATGAACAGTGGCGTGGTGAGGCAAGGCTTTGTCTGCGTTCCGTACTCCTGATCTCGAGTTCTGTCGTCCAGCAACCAATGCCGGTGGCTCTGCAGACATAGACTACAGCCCTATGAAAGATGACTGTGGAGAGAGGGAGAGAGTCAGAGGGAGATCATGTCTGCTGCCGATGATGGTTGAGCTCCGCATCGTCCATGATTGCTCGGCGACCGTGCCATGATTGACCACACGAGGAGAGCCAAGGTGAGAGAGCTGAGTCAGAGGTGTTTAGCCGTCTCACACACACAGGGCGAACGTCCCATGAGATGCGACGCTTCTTAAATACCCGCCACCATGTCCGTTATACGACTTGGCTCGCAACAGTGGCCGATAAAATGAACATAACGGTACTTTAATTTCCGTTATACGATTGTAACGGCCCTTCGAGTCGATGTTGACGAGCTCATGCCATTCGTGTCGCTTCCTTCCGGTCATGCATCGTCGCAGCCGCGTGGCTTCAACGACGGCGACGCGTGAACCCCGCTGTCGCCGGCGATTGGTGGGGCCCGACTCTCCCTTCTGTCTCACCATGAGTCACTGACGCGTCCGCTGGCACCCACGCACGTACCGCTTACATCCCGATTCGGATGAACCGCCCGAACCGTGATTTGATTGAGCGGTTCACAACGAAATTGCGCTTCCGATGATGCACCGAATGAAACGTCGCCCATGGCTCGTCAGGTGCGCCATAAATTGGCGGCGCCGATTTATGTGTCTGCCGCATCTCACGTGACCTCGTCACGAGCGGAACCTAATCGAATCGAACGGGTCAACGGTTCGATAGTTTCAGTTTTCAAAATCTGCTATAATCGGCAATTTCAATTTAGTTTTGAATCAATCAATCAATAAAAAAATCTTCAAATTATAAATCTGTACATTCTAATGACTTAACAAACAATTGATTGAAAAAAATATGTTTTTTAAAAAATAAAATGAGCAAATTCGATTCGAAACCAAACTCTGACTTCATTTCTAAAGTCAACGGACCGGATTCGAAACTGAGGTCAATGCGTGTTCTTACAGTGACAAGAACGAATGTGTTTTAGTACAAATATGTGTAAAAGATATTGCAATTGAAATGTTAAGAGGCGCACCATATGAGTGCATCAAGCACGCCAATATATGATAGAAGAATTAATAATAATAATAATAATATATATATATATATATATATATTATTTGACTTGTTAAACTCCTCATTCATGCGCAAGATAAACACTTGTCTTATATGCATTTTTCCCATATAAAAATTTGTTATGTGCAATTAAGCGCTTGTTTTAAAGAGAAATGTCAATGCTTTTGGCCAAAAAGCCAAGCAATTGACGAGAAATAATTATGTTACTTCTGTATAGAAATCAACACCATCATCTGAGAGACATTGACTATCTTTATATGTCTACTATAATTTGATATTATCTATATATAAAAAAGAAAAAACTAATGCTAGTCTTACATAGAAATGTCAATGGATCATAATTCAAAATCCATTCTAACACGATAGCATGAATATGGATTCTTATCCAAATCCAAATCTTTGGCTGCTCTTACGAAAAATGCTAACCATTCAATCTTTATACGACTACGATTAAAATAATCCATTTAATAGCCTATCATTGGATACAACTTAAATTACGAATTGCCAACCTATCAATTTGTATTAAGATAAAAATAGAAACAATGTCTATTAAAAAAAAAACTAATGACGAAATGGAAATGAGATGACAGTGATTTTTATTGGGCCAATTACCAGAAAACCCTTTTTTTTCGAGAGAATTTTTATTTTTTTACATATTTCCCATACGACATTCTTTATTTGTTATAATATTTGAAGTGTCTCGTAACAAGAAAATTGAAACAATACTGGTTCACCATATGGACCAATTTATAGAATGAACCGATTCAATATCCTTATGTATAAGAATTACATTATCAATTAAAGTAATTGTCACCTCTCACAAAACAGTATAAAACCTATTTAAAAATATTTTAACTGAGATAAGTATCCTTAAAATCTAATAATAGTCAGCTCATCTCCAAAAATAGGATTTCAATTACGTATCCTTATTAGTTTAGAAGAAAGAACAACAGAGTAAAGAAACTTTTACGTGAGTTGCAATGTTTTTGACACCTCCGTAAAAAATATTTCAGGGATTATAATAAATTAAAAATATGAAAAAATGAATATCTGCTCGAAAAAATAAAAAAAATTTCTTAGGGTGCATTTAAAAAAAAAATCTCATTTTGAGTTGGGAAGTGCTCACGTTTTCAAAATTCCCTACCAACACTTTTTTTACCTAAAAATATTATAATATAATATTTTATACTATGTTATAGTATTTTTTCTAATATAAAAACACTTTAGGCATATTATTTTTATAAAGTTTGTATAAAAATACTATGCTATTATATTTTTGTGGAAAGAGAGGGAAATTATATTTCAAGTATTAGAAAAATAATATTGTTGAGGAATTCTCCCCTAAAAGAAAAAAGAAAAACGATGGGTTTTTTTTTCTCGAGAATTCATCTCATTTTCTACAAATTCAGCCATTTATATATATTTTTTACAGCAATGGAAAATTTGGATTTGGCTTTCTGATGGAATCCTGGGCAGGACATGGTAAAGGGTGAAGGAAGATGGAGCCCCAGTGATGGTCAACAAGATTATGGTTTTCGGTTGTCAGACTGTTGTTGTAACTGCTACCGCTGAAGCTGAAGCCGCTGCTGTTGTTGTTTTCATGTTGCTGTGTTTCTGTGCAGTACCCTTTTAGAGGGTCACGTGTGTTTGCATACCTCTGAGTGTTGTCGGTCAAACGTGGCTTTGCCCTCTGCGCTCGCTACCTTTTGCCCGTCTGCCGGGGGTGGTGGTTGTTCTGCAAGCAGCGCTAGATGGAGCAGGGGCTGGCGCTAGGGATGGGATTGGATGTTGGTCGCTGCGAAGAAGAAGAAGAAGAAGAGGAAGATGCGGCTTCGGCGGACGAGGAGGAGGGCGGAAAGGAGGATGGGGAGGTAAGGAGGTCCCTGGAGCCAGCGCCGCCGCTTAAACTCCTCCCCCTCTTGCCTGTTCCCCGGCAGCCTTCTCCTCCCCTGCTCCGGTTCCCATCGTCGACTGCGACGAGTAAGAACCTAGACAATGAAAAGTTGGGTTTTTGTTTGTTTTTCTTTCCTGTGTTCCATATGGCTTATAGGATTTGGCGATGGAGTTTTGTCCCTGACAAAGTTTGATACACTAAATGTAAGAATAATATCGGAGAAAACAAGATCTTTATGCCCTGTTAGGATTCTTATCCACTGGTGTTTGTTCTAAAAGAGGTGAAATGTATTTAGATTTTTTTGCTAGAAAAAGTATTTTTTTTACATGAAGAATTCCGCTGCAGAGATAAAAATGCACATTTGGCTGAAAGGAAGCTGTAAAAAAAGTGTTCTTTACCCAATTTTAAGAGCTTTTATCAGCAGTGGGATTGTGATGGATTTCGCTTCAAGATTGAACTTTTATTGTTTTGAAGGGACTTTGGATGCCTCGACGCAAGGGTTCGATGTGCCATCCACAGAGGAGGCCGAGGAAGCGGCGGCGGCGTCTTCCGCGTCACCGAACAGCACCGTCTCCTCCTTTCGGATGGGCTTCTCCGCCCAGCGAGGCAGCGCTGAGAGGGGAGTGGCGGCGGAAAGGGCGTCGTCTATAGTGAGCGACGAAGAGGACAACGGATTGGCGAAGAAGAAGCTCCGCCTCTCCAAGGAGCAATCTGCCTTCCTCGAGGAGAGCTTCAAGGAGCACAACACACTCAATCCAGTAAAAGATTTTGAGAACAACAAACTGCATAAAAATTAGATCTTTTGACGTAATGATTGAATATATCTATATGCGATTATCTATTTCAGAAGCAGAAGCTTGCTCTGGCCACGCAGCTCAACCTGCGGCCTCGACAAGTAGAAGTCTGGTTTCAGAACAGAAGAGCCAGGTACTCTAAGATCAATTCCATCTTTCTTTCCGTTAGCAGTCATGTTCCTTTGGTGATCCAGAAAAGCTCATCCTTCGTTTCTGCATCTAATGGCAGGACGAAGCTGAAGCAAACAGAAGTGGACTGTGAGTACCTAAAGCGCTGCTGCCAGACGCTGACGGAGGAGAACCGCCGCCTCCAGAAGGAGGTGGCGGAGCTGAGGGTCCTCAAGATCACCCACCCTTTCCACATGCACCTCCCGGCCACCACCCTCTCCATGTGCCCCTCCTGCGAGCGCGTCGATTCCACCGCCGCGACTGCCGCTGCAGACCACCGGCCGAGCTCCTTCGCCGCCATCTTCTCCAAGCCTACACCTGCGGCACCTCGCCAGCCTCCCTGACAACTTCCGTCCGCAACCGCCAGCAGCCACTGGCCATTCATGAACATAACTCTGTTTTCGTGGCTTCTCTTATTGCGTTTTATTAAAGGGAGAAGAAATGATGTGTGTCAACATACTTTGCTGCTGCTAGTTATATCGACTTCGTTTCTCGGTGGTATGAGATTTAATTTCTCTTCAAGCAGTCATACAGATGATCAAGACATGAGTTACTGATGTGAGAGACTAAGAGGTTTAGCAGCTCATATATTTCTCATGTTCCATCTTCTTCGAGTTTCCAGTTCCACGAGGAACAAAGAAGTGAAACCATTCGCGTTCTCGTACCCATCAAAGATGGAACACAAAACATGAGGTGGATGGATTAGGATTTGAGGATGGAGACAGATCTACTGGTTTCAGGTGGTGGGTGTGCTCTCCCTATCACAAGCTCCAGGCACAAATCTTGGGATAAATGAAGACTTTCTGCGACTGACCATTACACCTCCATCTCTTCTTGTTGTGTGTTCATTAAAGAGAGGACATAGGACGGCAGAGAAGTGGCCTTTTGACCCTCCCAATTCGGAGCGACCATCACAGAAGACTAAGGAGATCCCATGCATACTGTGATGGTATTTTCGAGAACTTGATCTTTGGGGAACTCGTTCCTCGATGCGTTGTTAGCTTTCGAAGATTAAGGAGGAACTAACATCATTTGTTACGTGAATAGAGACATGCATTGACTACATTGGCAGTGGTGCGCTCCTGATAAGCATGGTAAATATTATTAGGTCATTCTTGATCTTAGCTCCATATTATGAAATTGATCTATTTTTTTGAAAATTATTCCATCCGTTTTATATATCCACGACAAAAGAAACTTAAATTGATTATCATATATGAGAATAATAAAATACAAGAAATAAATTCTTTTTTGAGTTAGTATATACTACCACATAAATTTTGAAGCATTTTTCTTTACCTCTATGTGTTTATAAGGGAAAAAAAAACCTTGAGTATTTATTTTCATAATTCCCCATTAATATAAATTTTCAAATAATTTAATTTTTATTAAACATACATATCAATCCTAATAATTTCTATATCCTCTTCCATTTGGATCCCGAAAACAATAATATGATATGACCTCTGCGGCTTAAATGTAGGATCAAATCCCTGATTCAAACTGTTGGACATTTTCATCACAAAATGTCTCTTTCATCATTGATCCTTGTGATGTGCTTTTTGCCTTCAATGAATTGCTAAATGGAGATGCTTGGAAACCTATCACATGCTATAATCAGCAAGTTTTAATCGATAAATAAACACAAATTCTAGTTATTATGACCAACCATACATCAGCAGTTAATATTTGTATAATATATTATTATAATGTTGAAGAAAATGAGGGTCCTAATGTTATGGGTCACAACTGTCGAAAAATATAAGATTCGTGATCATCAAATCATATCCTTAAGATAGCATTCAGTGGGAGTGGAGGTTAAAGCATACATACTAGACCCTTTCTTATCGGCTTAAGCTTTGGATTTGTAATCACCCAATTATATCTTTGACAACATTAAAAAAAAAATAATGACAATGAATTTCTAGGATGTAAATAACTTTCCCGCGAAAGATTATTATGGTCATGTAAATTATAGTTTATAATTGGGAAACTTGTTCATGGTGGCATGCAAGTGGTGGCAAAGACAAGCAACATAAGTTTTTCTTGCTCTGATGCAATTCTTGCATCTTGAATTCACATAAACCAATCAATCACTGATGAAGTACTCCAATACATGCAGTATTTAATGATGAACCGAAGGCAATAAACTAAAGATCAATGGCGGTACCGAAAAAAAGTTGTGGGATGTGCAGAACAAGTAAAATAGACACTGACAAGGAACTTAATTTACTCACCTCAGATCTTCCAGAGTGGTTTCATCCATGAACACATCAGTGACAGGTAATTACTTGATCATGATGCATGAAACAAAAACCCATCCAATGCTCCCCACAGTAGACATAAAAGCTGTTGCTTTGATTTCACCATTCAATCTATAATATGCATAAAAAAGAAACTTACATATGATCGAATTTATAATGGCATTCTTCGATAGGATATCGTAATAACAGTATTTTCTGATGAATATGGGTTTGGTAATGCAAATTAACTCTATTTGGTGAAAAATGCCAAGAAAAAGCAAATGCTGAAAACATTTCATGAGAAATGTTTTATAGCAATAAAATATAATAATCTAAAAGATAAGAGTAACAAGTACAATATAAAAAAAATATAAGGATCTAGAAATGAAGATCTAACATTTTATAGCGATAAGAATCAAAATTGCTACCTGTGATGGCTTTTGCTACAAGCAAACTCAAATTTCAGAAGAAAGAACATTTGGACAAGCCAGATTTCTTGTACTATGACATTATAATGCTAGTTCTTTTATCATGACATAAACTGGTACCCAGGTTAAACATGCATCACAGCTTTATAATGAAGATTCAGGTTAAAGCTCCATCCAAAGTTTAGTTGAAGAAAAGAAATCTAAGACTAAGTGGTCTGTTCTAATCTTATTAACAACAAGACCTGTGTCCATAGTATTAATAAGACATTTGCATGGTCCGCCTTCTACACAGTTATTAAGAAACACAAATGAGAAATAACTACAGGAAAAACAAAGAAAAAAAGAAAGATAGAGAAAAGTATGTTGTGTGGTAACCTGCAACACATTATGCAAAACTCTAGCAATCCAAATACCTGCAACACAACTACAATATAAAGAAAAGCACATTCATTTGCAGTAGATGTGACATTTTAGGGAAAATTCTGGCAATCCAAGAGTGCCATATCATGTAACACTTACATGTAAAGGTTCAACTAGACTGTTACCCTAAAGTTTACCTCGATGAGTCTCTCAAAGCATATCAGAAAATGACATCAAAAATAACAAATATAGAATATCCTATAACAGAAATTATAATGCTATTCCCTGTTACATCTTACAGAATAAACCAACAGTTCAAGAAATGTTCATACCAACTTAATTAAAGTTGGTCCAAGTTACTAGTATTAGCTTATTACACCATGCGATAGTAACATGAATCTCCAAGTAATTAGTTCAATACCACAATATTACCAAGAGTGAGACCACCATGATGCATTGAAGTCGGTCAAGCTATCTCCCATGTATCTAGACTTGATTAGCAGCGAAAGACCAGTAATCCTTTAAAGGTGTCTTGGAATGAAAAAAATTCAGTGAACTCACATCTATCAGCATGTATATTTGATATGTCAATGTCAAAAAAGGAAGAGAGAATCTCTGACAACCAGGAAGAATAAGCTCAAGAGGTAGTAAATGATTTTATTTTTTTTGGCAGAAACATGTAGTAGAATGACATGCAATGCACAAGTCTTGAAGGACATGATCGTCAGCAACATAAACGGACTCATCATTATTAATAAAAGGATGTAAAAGGTAAAACAAAGAATCAAGTAAAATGCTGTTTTATAACAGAGATATGTAATTCTTTATTTCTAAATAAACACATAAGATTAACATTGTACGTCAACATGCCTAAAGCTGCCAGAAAAAGAATTTTGTTGATGTGAGGAAGAACTCATTAATACAGCTTGCTTTCCCTCTCTTGTTGCATAAAATAAATTATACTGAATGCTTTCTTCTTCCAGAAATTTGTATTTTTCCCACTGTAAGTACTCACTTTGACGGTTTGATCCACTCATTGATTTACTCATTTACCTCATATGAAATTAATATACAACACCACTTTATTATCCCCAGGTCGTTTGATTTTGGTTACAGCAGTTGATGCTGTTTGATGATAAGCTGTGCATATAGTAGCTCATTCCAAGAATCGGGCACTCCAGGGAGGCACCAATGACTGCAATCTTGATATCTTTCAGGAGATCTCCTCTCCTCCTCAGTCAAGTGCTGCTTCCGGTAGATGGAAGGGTGGGCATCTTTCCTGTAGTCAGTCATTCTTGTAATGTTTAAATAAGAGGCAGGAGTTTTCATTCCCTTGATCACTGATTCCAAAACAGTCATCTTTGATGGATATGATGAGAGATACTTCTCATTCTTGATGGGTTCAGTCTCTTTGTCACATTGCCCACCTGAATTCCATTGCCCACCGCTGAACAGAAAACAGAATCAAGTGTGAGCAAGTTGAAAGAAAATGAAGCATTTGATGGTAAAACTTATGATTGAGTTAACAAAATTTGACTAAAGCACCTGAAATGTGAGGATGAATAGCCCCTGAAAAAAACTAGGGATTTCTTGGGATTGACATTTGTATCCACCCATTTTGACCAAGTATCGAGAGCTTTATGAAATGCTTCGACGACATTCAGTTCACTGTATATATGGTTGCCTTCTTGATAGTAGTCCTTCCTGTTTGGAAATATCTTACTCGGGTTAACCTAGGAAAATCATGCAAACAGTACAAGATTTCATTGTCTAACTCTTGATTACCCTTTTGAGGTCTTCTCATGAGTCCACCAATGCCCAGTGTTGAAGATAATAACATCTGCATCTTTGTACTTGGAAGATGATCTCTCAATTATGTCAAGCCTAAGCGTCTCCTTTTTCTTGTCGCTGCTTACAGGCATCTCCCACTCCTGAACAAGAAATGGCGAGCGGAAGAACTCCACGGAACAATTGAAATCCTAAACAGACAAATAGTAGCAGCTACTGTAATCCTTGAGATGATATGAGAAACAACAGGATGACGAATTGGGAACAGAAACAAACCTTGAACACG
This sequence comes from Musa beccarii, assembly GCA_024322285.1. Lineage (NCBI taxonomy): Eukaryota > Viridiplantae > Streptophyta > Magnoliopsida > Zingiberales > Musaceae > Musa > Musa beccarii. The sequence continues at coordinate 8,109,597 of CM044397.1, read as the reverse complement.
AAAGAATAAGAACCCTCTGTTCTGAATTCTTGCCTGCCAGAGGCCTCGAAAACCTTCTTTTTGTCTTTGACAGAGTTTCTTAAGATGCAAACCAAAGACTCCCACATGTTTCTGTTCAGTGAATCACCAACAAATACCAGTCGTTTTCCTCTCAATCTCTCCAACATATCAGTTGCATTCAACCTAAACACACAGATATGAAGTTTAACGCATAAAAGAACCAAACACATCAAAATTTCAATTCCTAATGTTTCTCACCTTGGAATGTTGCAGCCATTAGGCTGCCACCGGAGTTTCTGATAAGACCGATCGGGCCGACCATTGCGGTAGCAATCAAAAGGTTCATCGATGTGAGGGCAGGAGCCCTCAGGATAGAGTGGATATGAATCATCCTTCACCCACCTTCCTTGGAATATATCACAACCTTTCATAGCACTGATCCAATCCACCTGTTTCTTTCCTTCATCCCCAGCTGATGCGGTCGGACCATTTCCTTTCATGAGCGAAGATGATAAACTTGGAGCCCCTTTCTCCTCACTCTTTGCCGTAGTAGTTCCGGCACTCTTTGTAATCGAGGGAACCCCACTGCTGGATTGGTTCTTTGCTGCAGCCCCAGGTTTAGGAGTCGCTGTCGAATTAAGAACTTGATTTCCCTTTGAAGCGACTCCTTTATCTATCTGATTCTTCGATGGTAAATCTCCATTTCCCGCAGAACCAACTGCAGTTGTGGTCTGATTCTTCTTTGGAGGAGCTCTGGTTACTGTCAGGTTCTTCGCTGCCAAGACTGCATCTTTCTTGGAATCGTCTCTGTCTCCAACCTTTGTCTGGTTCTTCGTTGGCAAATCTCTTGTTTTTGTAGGATCAACTACGGATTTAGTTTCGTTCTTTGAAGGTATTCCATTTGCTGTCTGGTTCTTTGCTGCCAAGACTGTGGCACTCGCAGAACCAATCCCATCCCTTCCCTGATCACTCGTCGGAACCCCATTTCCGCCCTCCATCGAGTGATTCTTCGTCGAATCTCCACCTCCCTGCAACCCGATTGCACTGGGTGAATGATTTTTCTCCGCAATTCCATTTCCCTGAGACCCAATTCCACTTCCTGTCTGATTCTTCGCCGGCAAAACCCCACCTTTCTCCACACCGACGCCCTCTGCCGTCAAATTACCCGCCAAGATCCCGCCTTTCTCAGCCCCACCGCCGTCGGCCGGCAGATCCTCCGGCAAAAGCGCCGCATTCTCCGGTGATGGCGATGAAGAGGAATTGGGAAAGATGTAAGAGAAAAGGGAAGATATTTGAGATCTGTAGGGAGCGGTGGAGACGGAAGCGGACGTGAAGAGGTTGTTGAACCAAGGGGAGGTCTTCTCCAGAGGGCAAAACGCCAAATAGGCGGTGAAGGCAACGAACGCGAAGGCAAAACCATAAAGGAAGACCTTCGTCCTCCTCCTCCTGAGAAGGGAAAAGAGGGTCCTTAGATCGGAGACAACGGCGGAGCTCTGCGGAGGCTTTGAGGCTTCCTTCATGGCACAGAATGAGAGAGGAAGGGAACACAAAACAAGAAGAAAAATGGGTTCTTTAATGGCTTTCAGGCATCTCTGGCGGCAGGCAACGGAGAGAGGTGAAGAGCGAAGGGAGATGGCAGTGGCAGCCTTAGCTCCGTTGCTGTGTGGGAGTGTGGTGAGAGACCGGAGCAGACCAATAGGTGGACTGGTGTTTGCGGCCACCGAAGAACGGGAACTGCTTTCCGAGACTGGTCTTCCCGTTCCACATTATCATTTTTATGCCATTATCTTTTCTTTATCTTATAATTGTAAGGATGGGATGAAATAGCTGTTTCAAATTTATATCCTAATCTTTTTTGGAAAGATAAAAAGGGTGAAAATTAAATGTAATATTTCAAAAAATTTCCATGATAATTTTTTAAAACTATTTTTATTAAATTCTTTTTTTTTCACTTTGATTTGATTGTTTTTTGGATTGATCTGATTCTTCTTAATCACAATACTGTCTTCTATCTTAAATTATTTTATTCTCATCAATTACAATAGCCCCCTAAATTAATATTATATATATACAATATAGAAAAACTAAAAAAAATCGAATTATAGATTACAAATAAACAAACGATTTATGGGATTTTTTTATGTTTTTTTCAATATCATTACATCTGAAAACTTAAGCTATCAAAAAATTAATTATTTATAAGTGTGATCTGAAAAACTTTCAACTTAGAATCTTTTGCTCTAATATCAACCCGGAATTTTGATCAATGCCATTACATTTAAAAACATAAGCCAAAAGATGAGACATGATTTATAATTTTATATTCTTAAAAAAATAAAAATGTTTTGCAATTCCTTTCCACTATAATGATTCATCTTATAAATAATCCAAAGAAAAAAAATTACTTTTGTTACAAATATTAATTATCTAATACAAATAGTGAAAAAAACATCCAAATGATTTTTCTATGCAAAACTTTATTTTTAGCAATCCATCCTAGCATTAACTAATAAGTTTAATTGCTTAATAATAATTAAAAAGATTATGTATGTCATCAAATCATCTTTAAAAGATGACAATAAATCTAATATATTTTTTTCTAAAAAAACCTCCAAAAATTATAAGAAATACACTAAGAGTCCTTACGTTTGCGTTTTATCACATTTTTAGCCTCTCATTATTCCGCATTCGCAGTTCTAATTCTTAATCTAATTAACTGAGAATTCTTTGGATCCTTAATTATTAAGTTAATCGAACAAGATTTATTTTTATTCAAATAAATCCATATTATGACTTCATGATTGAGATATAAAACATTCGTACATGGATGCCTTTTCTCCATCGAAATACCACAAATTGTAATAAAATAAGAAGAGGGAGGGGATGGTCATTGAACATGACCCCAATCATCGCGGGAATCAATGACTTTAAGATCATCACTTTAGTTTATCATTTAAAGCTACAAAATTAATATTGAAATACCTAATCGTGAGAATGGCAATTGAGATCATGTGAATTCTTCTTGATTGTAGTTGGACAGCAATTCCCGTGTGGGGCCTGCCATTTAATGGAGCCTAAAAGATCGGGAACCGAATTGTAGCCTCATAGATCCAATGCCATCCGTGGTGGGTGATCTATATATCTTCTTGGAGTGATGGGAAGAGGCAACCAAGTATGGTGACGGTGGTGGAAGAGGTTGGTGGACGAGGAAGAGGCAACCAAGAAGTGGCAGTCATTGACATGATGGTGGTGGCGGTGGCGGTGGCGGAGGCACTCGACTATGTGTCGATACATGTCTTTTCATGATAGATTGTGATTGGTTTGACCTAGAAAATTTGTTTATGCTCATTTCTTTTTCAAGGTCGAGACTTTTAACACAAGTCGACACCAATAAGCACATATAGTGAAATGGTAATGTCCGAATTGAAGGACATTTTAATTTAATGTCAATTGTATCGTTATCTTTGTCAAAAATATAATAATGATGAGAAAACAAAAAAAACCTAATTGTCATTGTCAAAATTACTCTATAAAATATTTAAATATTCAAGTTAAAAAGTCAATCATCTTATCGATTAGAATTTTGATATGAACTCTGTCAAGTACATGATTTCTTATACAATGTATAATTGTAAAGAATTTATCCCAATCTAATTTTTAAATTCATAAGATCATAAAAAAATATCTAATCGAAATCATAAATTTACGTTTTGCATGAACTTTATTACTCCCAACTAAATCTCATATTGAATATAAGAGGATATTTAAATTGACTTATAAGAGAGTTAAATATTTCAAGTTATATGAATTTTATATCTACCGAGATAACGCATCTAATATATCCCATCGATTCAGATTTTTGCATGAACTCTTCGTCAAGAGTAAAGAGCTCGAAGATATGATTTCTTACACAAAGTGTGTTGGTGAGTCTTGCTCTAACTTGTAGTCGGTGGTTAATCCAACCTTTTAGTAGACCCACATAGCATAAAGATATGTGAACGACTGCATGATTGGGTCTATTAATCAAGTGGGGCCGAACCAAAGGATTAATGGGTTATGGTGCGTTGTTGGCACCACTAGAGGCCAATTTATGTGGGACAAGAAGTGTCGGTGCAAGATGTGCTTGTAGCATTGAAAGCCACATATGTACCGAAGATGAACATCGAATTCAATGGTTATGTTTCCTTATCATCTAACTAAAGTTAAGGAGCATCATTGTGATCTATGAAGATAAAAAAGGAGGGTTGCAATCGCAAGTGAGGGCTTAAGCTACTTTACTTTATTCCGGATATGTTCCATTGCACTTGAAAGAATGACTAATCAAATTAGATCCAACTCATATAACACACACCTACCCTACTTTCCTTTTTGAAGGTTGCAGTGCCCTCTACTTATCTTTAGCTTTGCATGTTCTTACGATTCATCGAAGTGGGTATAAGAGTTGATTAATGTCATCATGCGGCAGATCGAAGTGGGTATAAGAGTTGATTAATGTCATCATGCGGCAGATCGTGGCTCTATTTAGGTTGTTTGTTTTGATACTATAAACATTGATTATTTGGTGTATGATACTTTTCGTAAATCTTCGATATGTATTAATAATTGTTATTTTAAGTATACGTCACTAGTCAAAGGATAAAACAAAGAGTTAGTTAATCTAGTTGTTTTTCATTTGAAAAACTAAATTGATTAATGCCACATAACAATAGTTTTAAATTAAAAAAATAAATAATACGTGTTATTTCTTGATATTTATTGATGATAGCATTTGAGTAAATTGTTAGTACGACTTATCCAAACTTGACTCGCACTAGGAGAGTCAAGTTTAAGATGTTGGGAGCTCTCGATGTAATGTTAGATGTATTCTTAAGATATTTGAAGGTGAGTATTCCTAATATCAGTAACAATATAAGATGAGGTGAAGGTAACTCCTAAATTGAATCCGAAGGTCTAATCCTATCAAAACTATAATTTTGATTTTTAAATCAATTATGATCTTTCATTATTTATCATACAGCTAGAACCTATCCATGATGTAATATGATAACAACCCAAGGCTCTAATTTTAAGTCAAACCCTACTTCTAATTCAATTAGAATAACTCTCTAATGCCTAAATTTTAATATACCTTATTAAATTTGATCAAATTATCAATCAATACAAAATTTCCAAAGTACTCCAAGTTTAAAATTCAGATATAACAACTCTTTCACGAAATTTGTCATACACTATGCATAATTTTTTGAATCCTTAAAAAGTTAATTGGATTTCTAGTCCAGCTTACTATGTCGTCACTTTTAAATGCGTCATTCAAAATCGTGTTTATTTATACCCAGAAGCCATCAAAAGAAAATTTTAAAAATTGGAAATATAAAAAAACTAAGAATAATGTACGAATGTAGTGTGGCATCCAAAAAGTAGGAAGCCACACCTCCCATCTCATGATAACCTAATCATCATTGGAATATAGTGGTGGGTGGGTGAACATTCTTTAATGCGTCGGGCAATTTTACAGGGATGTGGAGGTCACCGCCATTTGGATGCTACACACAAATTGATCGACTTCTTTTTTTTTTTCCCCTTGTTTTTGAAGATTTTAAATTAACATAAATTAATGTAAGATTCTTATATGTTTGAGATGATGATCATCAAATCTCTTTGGATTATTTATGGATTGTATTGACAATAATATCGTTACAAAGGTGATATATCTATATTCATTTATCATAACCGTTTTATTAATAAAAATATAAAAATAAAAGATAAAAAATTAATTTTAATATTTTAATTAATGATGATGGATGACGATATTGTTGGGAGTCATGGGTGGTTATGTGAATGAGAAAAAAAATTATCATAGTAGTTGTCATTGTAATGGCTCTTTCACCATTCTACATCTATATTAACATCAACGCGTTGTCGAGTAGCAAAAAAGTCGTTCAACATCTGCATCGATAAGTCTTTTTATCATTCGACAACTACATTGATATTGATGTAGATGCAGATCTATAAAATGGTCACTTGACAACTATATTGACATTGACATAGATGCAGAGTGATCCCCACCTCTTGTTATCATTTTTCTCATCCACAATAGTCACCAACAATGTTGCTGTTCGCTACCATCTATTGATAAAACTGATGAAATTAGGATAAATAAACATAAGAGTTTTATTTTTATAATTATAAGGTTGACAATATAAATAAACATAAAAAATTTAGTAGGGGGGTGGGTGGGGGTGGGTGGTGAACATTCTTTAATGCGTCGGGCAATTTTACAGGGATGTGGAGGTCATCGTCATTTGGATGCTACACACAAATTGATCAACTTCTTCTTTTTTTTTCTTTTTTTTGAAGATTTTAAATTAACATAATTTATTTACAGGTAAGATTCTTATATGTTTGAGAAGGTGATCATCAAATCTCTTTGAATTATTTATGGATTATATTGACAACAATATCGTTACAAAAGTGATATATTTATATTCATTTATCATAACATCATCGATTTTATTAATGAAAACATAAAAATAAAAAATAAAAAATTAATTTTAATATTTCAATTAATGATGATGGATGACGATGTTGTTGGGAGTCATGGGTGGTTATGTGAATGAGAAAAAAAATTATGAGATTAGTTGTCAAGCATTGTAATGGCTCTTTCACCTTTCTGCATCCACGTTAACATTAACGCAGTTGTCGAGTAGCAAAAAAGTCGTTCAACATCTGCATCGATAAGTCTTTTTATCATTCGACAACTACATTGATATTGATGTAGATGCAGATCTATAAAATGGTCACTTGACAACTATATTGACATTGACATAGATGCAGAGTGATCCCCACCTCTTGTTATCATTTTTCTCATCCACAATAGTCACCAACAATGTTGCTGTTCGCTACCATCTATTGATAAAACTGATGAAATTAGGATAAATAAACATAAGAGTTTTATTTTTATAATTATAAGGTTGACAATATAATTATAAGGTTGATAATATAAATAAATATAAAAATTTTAGTGGTGGGTGGGTGAACATTCTTTAATGCTTCGGACAATTTTACAGGGATGTGGAGGTCGTTGCCATTTGGATGCTACACACAAATTGATCGACTTCTTCTTTTTTTTTTCTTATTTTTGAAGATTTTAAATTAACATAATTTATTTAAAGGTAAGATTCTTATATGTTTGAGAAGGCGATCATCAAATCTCTTTGGATTATTTATGGATTGTATTGACAACAATATCATTACAAAGGTGATATATCTATATTCATTTATCATAACATTATCGGTTTTATTAATGAAAACGTAAAAATAAAAAATAAAAAATTAATTTTAATATTTCAATTAATGATGATGGATGACGATGTTGTTGGGAGTCATGGGTGGTTATGTGAATGAGAAAAAAAATTATGAGAGTAGTTGTCAAGCGTTTTAATGACTCTTTCACCATTCTGCATCCACGTTAACATCAACGCAGTTGTCGAGTAACAAGAAAGTCGTTCAGCATCTGCATCGATAAGTCTTTTTGTCGTTCGACAACTACATCGATGTCGATGTAGATGCAGATATATAAAATGGTCACTCGACAACTATATTGACATTGACGTAGATGCAAAGCGATCCCCATCTCTTGTTATCGTTTTTCTCATCCATAATAGCCACCTATGATATCGCTGTTCGCTATCATCTATTAATAAAACTGATGATATTAAGATAAATAAACATAAAAATTTTATTTTTATAATTATAAGGTTGATAATATAATTTTTTTAAAATTATAAAAATTAAAATACTAAAAATAACTAACTATATGGGATATGAAAAAGTGTCAATCATGTCTAAATAAAAAAAAAAACATACTCTATGATTCAGATTAAAGTCTTCCCCCTCGAGTAGGATAGAGAAGCCTTCTAATATATTATTTGTTATGAAACAAATATTAGTAATAAAAGATTAATTGTCATAATAAAAAAATATTTTTTATAATATCATATTGACATGATACGCTTAATTCATACATCATCATTTGATTTCGTGCATCAAGTTTTGATCGACTAGTAGTATAGCACTATATTAAATTAATCAGAGCGAGTGAATCAACTGACTGTATCAGAGTCCAATCAATACTAGGACACTACGTCAATGGGAGGTTTCATCGCCCTACTCGAGTTGTGCAGAAGATAGAGATAGAATAAAAATGAGGGGTAGTGCGTAAGTCCGAAAGTTGGTCGGTAGAGAAGACGATGATGAAGTGGGCAAATAAGCACCAGTATATGCGGAGATGAAGGTGAAGAGGTCAGCGGTTCGTTTGGGATCGGTCATTATTGAGAATGGGCACAGTTAAAAGTGTTGGTGACGAGTCTTCTTCCTGTGGAGCCATTTTTCCCAACCTCACCTTACGCTCTCTCTCTCTCTCTCTCTCTCGTACGCACACAGTGACACTGCTGGATGTGACTTCCGTTAACTGAGTTGACTTTTTGAATGCGAAGACTTACGCATAGGGATAATTTCTTTTTTTTTATTTGGGTTTGTCCAATACAAAAAGCACACACAGGAATGTTCTTCTTATGTGACATTGTTATGAATATAAAATAATAAAAAACTGCTAATATTAAGTTGTTAGAATCAACTTATGCCAATCATTACTTTGACCTGCATTAGTATAATAAATCAGATTTATCACATCAGTATAAGTTGAAAGAGAAAATATATTCAAGGGGGATGACTTTATTCTCGAAGGCACAATGACAAATATATTAAAGCTCGTGACATAAGAAATTTGTTTTAAGTGAGTTGTCTTTAAGGAATATATGCTCCTCTCGAAAATCTAATTTTTATGACATAATGACCTTCAAGAAATAAATTAGTTCACTCAATATTATACATTAAAACATCTTGACACTAACTATCTAAATGGACAAAAAATAAAGTACAGTTAGAGTATACGTTATCAATATTTTATATTCTTATAAAATTATGGTATATATTATTAAATATATTTGTAATACACAAAATTATCCCATGATTATGGGTGGAGACTCCATTAAAGTGTATATATATGATTCAAATCTATGATCTTGCGATAAAGTGTTAAAGTTTTTACCGACTATGCTAATTGACATTTTCAAAAAATTAGTATATAATGGTTGGTTGCTTAAAAAAATATAGTTAGAGGTGTTAGTTTGACAATCAAAGATGAACTTCTAATGCATCTTGATAACACTTTGATTATTTTCATTACTCGATCTCGAGGTTTTTACTGGGCTTATCTTCTTTGAGTGGCTTTATTAGTTCTTCATGGTGGTCTATTCACGGTCCCGTTTTCTTGTCATGATGACAAAGTTATTAGGTGTGGCTCCTTAACACTTCCAGCGTCGTCAAAACGAATCACTCTTTATTATTTTTGCTATTATTAAATGTGTTTCGCTATATTGGATAATGCAATGCTTCATGTAGGATTTTTCTTGACTATGCAAAGTATCAGTGATTTAAGATAACTTCAAAGTGGTTTGTTCCTTTGCTGAAATAAGTTGATTTTTTATGGAAAGAATAATTACTATATATTTATATATAGATACAAACATGCCATTACAAATTTTAATATTATTAATATACTTCCATTAATAATCATCTAGGATATCAGGGTCAATCACTTCTAATTTTATCTAAAATTAGTTTGTATATATAAAATGGTTGTAAAAAATAAAATACTTAAATCGCCTCCAATATTTATAGCATCACATTAAGCTTTTAAGGAGTATTAATATGTGCTAGAGTTCAACTAATAGTTAACCTACAGAAGTTACCAGAGATTAATTACAATGCAATATTGTATTTAAATTTAGAAGGATTGCTATGAAATCACTGGCTTTGTATATTATTATATATATATATATATATTTATATCTTTAACCTATTTAACTATACTTCACGTTCAATTTCCTGTTGCTTTCTACCTGTTCCAAACAAGCAAACAATTCCTTCTAAGAGAGAGAGACAAACAAACAAACACCTTCCCTTTGAATCTTATCCTAACATTAAAAAGAGAGTGAGAGACCTTGCCTTGAAGCTTATCCTAATATTGTTATTGCTAATGATCTTTGTTGAAAAGTTGATAAGAAGAAGAGATTGAGTTATCAAAGTAGGACAAGCAAGCTTAACTTTCTATTTTTCTCTTTAATTTTTTTTTATAATTTCATAAACTTTATATTTTTTATGACTCAAGGTTTATATAGTTCCCAAAGATATATTACATTAATTGTATTTAGAATGAATCATTTTCTTTTAAAAACCTCTTCAAGAACTAATAATTATTTTGATTTATCCTTTTATAAACTTTTAATCTATTTTTTCTTCTTGATGGAATGAATCTCCCTCTTGATGCAATGAACCTTTCTCTTGTTTATAATATTTGAACAAGTTTATTTCTAACATTCTCCTCTCTTAAAAATGTTCCATTTGGCATGCTAAGTTTCCTTCGAAGTTGTTAAAATATTTTAAATTTAAAAGGTTTTGTAAGTATATCAGCCACTTATTCACTTGTCTTAATATGATGTAGCTCTACTTCTTTATTTTTGATATGATCTCTTATAAAATAAAATCTTGTGTCAATATGCTTCGATCTTTCATGATAGACTAGATTCTTGGGTAAGGTAATAGCTGATTTGTTATCAACATAAATCTTGGTTGACTTCTCTAATGACATATGAAGTTCTTGGAATAATCTTCTTAGCCTGATTACATGACAAACACAAGAAGATGCTGCTATATATTCTACTTCACAACTTGATAGAACAACGATCTACTGCTTTTTTGAAGACCAAGTAAATGAAGTTTCATCAAAATAAAATACAAATCCAATTGTACTTTTCTGATCATCGTAGCTTTCTGCCTAATCACTATCACTATATTCAATAAGCTCCAATCTTTTAGATGATGAATAGAACATCCCATACTCAATTGTTCCTTTAATATATCGTAAAATTCTTTTAGTGATATTTAAATGAGATGTCTAAGGAGTTTTCATATATCTACTTATTAAACCAACTCCAAATAATATATCAGTTTGAGTGCATGTAAAATACCCTAAACATCAAAATAAACTTTTATAATAAGTTAGATTAATGTATTTACCTTCACCTTTATTTAACTTGGTGCCATATTCAACAGGTGTATCTGTATGGTGATAATCTTCCATAGAATTTTTTTTTAAAAACCTCATTTGCATAATTTTCTTGTGAGATAAAAATTCCTCCATTGTCTTATATAACTTCAATACCAAGAAAATAAGCCATTAGACCCAAGTCATTATCTCAAATCCCTTCTTCATAAAGTGTTTAAAATCTTTAATCATGGAGCTACTATTATCTGTAAATATTTAATCATATACATATAGGTATACAAATAAGATATCTCCATCAGAGTTAGATTTCGTATAGAGAGCATGTTCATGTGGACATTTAGAAAAATTATTTTAAATAAAATAAGCATCTATCCGAGAATTTCATGCTCATGGGGCTTGTTTAAGCCCATAAAGAGCTCTCTTTAACTTGTATACTGTCTTCTTGTTCATGAATAATAAAACCAGAGGGTTGTTGAATATATACATTTTCTTCAAGAACTCTATTAAGAAATGCTGATTTGATATCTATTTATAAAATTTTTTATTTCATTTGAGTTGTTAGGGAGATAAGTAATCTTATTGTCTTTAATCGAGCAACTAGTGCGAATACTTCATCATAGTCGATTCCATATTGTTATTTGTATCCCTTTACAACCAATCGTGTTTTATATTTCTCAACCTCCCCTTGTGTATTTCTTTTTATTTTGAAGATCCACTTAACACCGATTACTTGGTAGCCTTTTGGAAGTGTAATAAGCTCCCATATATCATTTTTGTTAATTGCACGAATCTCTTCATTTATTGCTTGTTGTCATTTTCCTTCTCTACAAGCTACTTTGAATGTTAATAGATCATATCATGCAAAAAGATAAAATAAAGAAAGTTTATCATTATTAGTATCAATCCTGAATCAGTTTTGTCAGTCACATCATAGGGTTCCTGAATCAGTCTTGTCCTTCTTATAATTGGACTTCTTGAATCATGTGACCTAGCTGATCTAGGTGATGATTCTGGCAAAGCCTCATCAGTGTTTGCTTGTATTATATCATCATCTTCAGAAGCTATGACTTTCTTATGCTGCTCATCACTTTTCCAGTTCCAAATCTATTGTTCATCAAACTCAACATCTCTTGACATCATAACTTTATTCGTGATAGGATTGTAGAGTTTGTAACCATTAAAATTATCAGCATAACTTAACAAAATACATTTCTGATTTTTATCCTTAAGTTTTATTCTCTTTTCTTTTGGTATCTTAGCAAATGTAACACTTTCGAAAAATTCTCAAATGATCGACTCTTGGTTTCTATAAGCTCCATACTTCTTCTGGTATAATATTACCAATTTATTTTATTCAAAATTAATTAAGCAAATAAACTACACAAGCAACAATATCTCCCTAAAATTTTTTAGGAATTCTTCTTTCCTTTAACATGCATCAGACCATATTAAGTATAGTCCTATTTTTTCTTTCTGAGACACCATTTTGTTGAGGTGTGTATGACATAGTGAATTGATGTAAAATCCTATTGTTTCTACAAGAACTTTCAAATTCATTTGATATATATTCGTCACCTTTATCTGTTCTTAAATATTTAATCTTACAACCAATTTATCTTTTAACCAACTCCTTAAATTCTTTGAATTTACTTAAAACTTCTTTCTTTTCTTTTAACATATAAACTTAAGTTTTGCCATTATGATCAGTGAAGGTAAGAAAATACTTGCTTCCTCCAAGTAATACTAGGCTAATAGGGCCACAAACATCTGAGTGCACCAGATCAAATCGATGTCATGCTCTTTTTGTTTTTCTGACTTTGAAAGACTTTCTTTTTTGCTTACGCATAACACATACTTCACATAATTTTGATGTACGATCAATTCTTGGTATTCCTGTAATCATATTATACTTTTCTAGAAGTTTCAAAGTCTCAAAATTTAAATGAGCATATCTAAAATGTCATAGTGTAGAAATATCCTCAATATCAGTCTTAAAATAATTTGATTGATCAAAAATACATAAATGCAGAGGAAATATTCTGTTCTTTGTCATTTTCATATGCGATATTAATGTTTTATTCTTACCACGAATTGAAAGAACCATATCTTTCATCTCAATGTTATAACCTTTTTCAAGTAATTGTCCCAAACTCAAAATATTATTTTACATATCAAGAACATAATAAATATCTGAAATGCATAACTCTTTGCCATTATTAAGTTTAAGGAGAATTTTTCCTTTGTCTTTTACTGGTCTTTGAGACATATCACAAATATAATATTTTCAGAATAACTTGTATTTATTTTTAAAAATAAATCTTTAATACCACACATATGATTTGAAGCTCCAGTATCTAAATACTATGTCATAGATTGATTTTTTTAATTTATCATATGTCATTAGCAAAATTTGATTTTCGTTCTTTTCTTTCTCAACAAAATTTATCTTATCACCTTGGTTGTTAGGATTATAATAACTTTCAAAGGAATAATGTCCGTACCTTTTGCAAATATAGTATTATATTTCAGACCTTTTAAAATTTCTGTCACATCCCATAGCCACGTTCTCGACTAGAACCTCGACCTCTTTAGTTAGAATTTTCTCTACCACCTTCATTGTTTGGAGATTTTTTATTGGTCTGATTTTTGCCTTCTCTTCCTCTTTGTCCATGACCTCTTCCTCTTTGAAAATTTAATTAACCTATATTTTCAAGAGTAAGCTTGGTTTGCAGTACTTGCTCTAAAGTTTTGTCTTCTCCTCTTTTTGTAATCCTTAATTCATGAACTTGAAGGGAATCGTAAGTTATTCTGAAGACATTTTTTCCAAATCTTTAGATTCTTCAATCACAATAGCAATAAAATTAAATTTTAGATCTAAAGATCTTAGTATTTTTTTATTACTTTTTGATCACCATTTTGTCTCATTTAATGAACAATAAAAATGACATTTGAAAAGTAATCAGAAATAGTTTTAGAAGTACCTTGTTATAATTTTTCAAACTCGGCTCGTAAAACTTATAGACGAAGTTTCTTTATCTTATCAACACTATCAAATGCTTTTTGAAACATTTCCCAAGTCTCCTTTGAAGTATTTATTGAAGCGATGATCTCGAATATTATATCATCAAGTCCTTGATAGATTATGAACAAAGTCTCTTTCTCACTCATCCTTCTATCTTTGAGTTGTTTTCTTGCTTCTGCATTCATTGTTTCTTCTTCTGCTAGACTTGGTTTAACAAATCCATCTTCCATAAGCTCATATATATCTTGAGAACCTAAAAGAACCTTTATTTGGATGCACCATATATCATAATTTTCTTTTATCAATCTAAGGATCTGAATTTGGATAGTATTTTGGAGAAGAGATTATCGCTTAACTTAGGCTCTAATACTAAATGTTAAAAATTTAATAAAAAGAAGGGACAAAGGAAAAGTTGGATAAGCTTAACTTTTTATTTTTCTCTCAATTTTTTTTATAATTTCACAAACTTTATATATTTGGTGTATATAGTCCAAAAAGATATATTATATTAATTATATTTAGAATGAATTATTCTCTTTCAAGAAATATTTTTAAAAATTAATAATCATTTTGACTTATTTTTTTAGAGACTTTTAATTTATTTTTTCTTCTCGAATGAATCTTCCTCTAGATATAATAAATCTTTCTTTTATTTATAATATTTGAACAAATTTATTTCCAACAATCTTTGCTCGGTGCTAACTTTACTAGCAGATCAGCCACAGAGACAACTTTGATCAAGCCTGCAGAATCAAACAAGCACAAGGAGACAGCAGAAATGACCAATTTCCTTGTACAGTACGTTTTATGGTTCACCAAACACAAGCTTCTCATCAGTATCATGTTCTCTTCTGAAACAGGAATGAGGCCATTGAGAACTGAGATTTTTTGGCTTTCCTCACGCTTGCTTTATTCACAGTTCCCCATGCCACATGCCATCGTAGTAGAATACATGTTGCTGCTGAAACTGCATTGATGGCTTGCAGAGAAGGCAGGAGGAGGCGTGGGGAACATCTGAAGCTTTGGAGGACATCTAACTTGTGGGTTCATGTGGCTGAAAAGTGATCAAGTAAAGAAGAAGCAACGGAGAACATGTCTTCAGATCATGCAACGCATGATCGAGCTCAAGCCTCTTTACAGCACACCATCTTTTCTCTGGCCGGAAACTTCGCATTGACCGCGATCATGTGAATCATTTTGTCAATAATGACGATCATCTCATCGAGTCAACTTCAGCACAATCCATTCTTGCACTTGGCTTTTTCGGTGTGCAGGTAGCTACGTACCACCAAGGAAAGCAGTGGCAGTACTCCATCACTCAGACACTTGCTTGAGAGGGTGAACAAGAGGGAGGGCTCACATGGTGAAAGGTAACCCAAGTGCGGTTAAAGTGCTACTATGGGAGCTTTCCCCCACCGACAGGCAGCTCGAAAAGACCGAAGCATCTCAAATCTATTTGGGCCCATTAATTGTGGAAGACCGGAAGACGATGGATGATGACTGTGACCTCCTTTTTATCTTGGAGTTCCTTTTGGAATCGGTGGATGGCGACGGAAGACACAGCAAACTCACACTCGACGCCAAAAACTGGCTGTTGACGCTGCGACGAGCCACTTCAAGCGCTCTTGAAATGTAAGTGGAAACTGCATTGAATTAAGAGTCAATCGAGAGTTCCTGTGGCCAGTGATGACAGGGAGCTATCTGATGTAGAACAGCAACAACCACTGGCTTATATCGGTTGATGCAGCTACAACTCCTCGTCTTCCTTCTCTCGAAGTCTTGTCACGAAATAGAACGATGATGCCAAATTAGATTGGGCGAATTTGGGAAAACCAACTCATTTTAGGTCTTATTTTAATTGATTCCCCTTTTTCTTTTTCCAGTATTAATGCCTCCTTTTACAGTGTTTTTGTGTTGGTATTAAAAATAGGGTAATCACATTTAAAAGCACTATAATTAGTATAGAAGTCAAGTGTTCTACATGTTCTTGTTCTCAAACTAGTAAGAAAAATTATTTTTAGGCAATGATTAGTTCTCAAACTAAAAATAAATTAAAGATCGGCACGAATGGATGCCACCCAAATTTGATCCTATAACTCCTCGTGACGATACCAAAAACAAATGAACACTGACAAATCACGAGGATGATTGAATAAGAACAAGTCATTGATTTTTTGGCTTGTTTTTATTGGGTTATGTAATATACTCATGGCAGGATTCATTAGTGCGCAAGTGAATGATTCATTGTGGAGGCCAAATAATGGCTGGTTGATGGGATCAATCTTAACTACTAATGTTGTTTAGCGGTCATTCCCATCTAGTTTGTGGCTAAACCTTTCAATTTCTAATGTATTTGGTGTTGGTGATTAATATGTTTGGTTAGCTGTCATTCTCATCTTGTTGGTGGCTAACCCTTTCAATTTCTAATATATTTGATGTTGTTGATTAATAAGTGTGGTTATTGACGTGCCGACATTATAAATCTTATCATTTTGTAGCAATGCACTAATCTAACTCAGATGTCTTACCACAAAGCTCGATTCATGGGTTGATATGGGAGGATACATAAGAAGATTTGCGTTAACACGTATGAATATTGAACACATTTAGATCATCCAAAAGGATGTGAAAAGATTACAAATAGAAGAATGGAAGCACAAGGCCACCTCAAATCAACCTTGAGGCCGTCGTTGAGATCCAGCCCGTATCCAATCTCTTCTCACCGTAACTCCATTTACAGTAAGTAGGGTACCAATTCAACTCATATGATCGGTATTCATGTGAGCACAAGATTGAAAAATCACATATTGGATGCACATGTGACACAAAATAATTAATACTACAAGTACAAAAGTAAAATATAACTAAAGCATCCAAAACATGCATGAAAGCTATTGTCTACTCTAAGCAAAAGCAAGAATATGTACAAATTGAATTGTTGTTGATCTTAGGATTATAAAGACACAAGCCATTTAACTTGTGTTTGCTGGTAGCAGAATAGAAAACACAATTTATACTGTGATATAGGGATTATGATATGGATGGCCGCCAAAACCTTATTCTCATCCGATGGATGCTAAGCTCATATGTCATTTCTCTAGAACGTCGTATTGACTCTTTAACCCCATTTGGCCAACATGATACCTAATATCGTGCCAACAAGGAGACCTATTTGGTTCGATGAAGCCAGTTACGTGATATAAATGAGAAGCTGACTCAATCGATTGTTATCTTGCATTTTTCATTGTACGATCGCATTTATAGTCCGATAAAGTAGGTAATTGTTTCTAACATTCGACAATGATTTCGAATTCAATGATCTCATGCAATACTATAAAAGTCTCCCAAGCACACATTCATTCATCGAAGTCATCGCGATACAATTATGATTACATAGATTTGATGCTTAACTGAGTCCTCCAAATAAGAAACCAACTTAAGTAATCAGAAAAGTCTCATCGAGCATGCAACCGGTATAATCTTACAGGGTGGGTCTTAGCTTAGACTCTTTTCTTGTCCGATACCACATTACGAATACTAAAAAGGATCTTGATTGAATCCAACTCAATATGTACATTGAACAATCAAAATTTGATCTAATATACCATACGACTTGAGCGATCCATGAAGAGGTGCAAGTTTTAGAGGCAGGAATTCAAAGACTACCTATTGAGATGGTCTCTCATGGTTAACTTCCTTTTCCGCAAGCATGACCACCTAAGGGTATTTTGGTTGTAATTAAATAAATAAACTTTATCTACTCATAGGTTTTTCTTACTAACGATTGCCGATACTTATCGAGAGGATAATCAACTAGTAAATTGGCTGGCTAGCCAAACTAAAGTATGAAATTTTGGTTCGTGATGATACGAACGAGTTTGGATGTACCAAACTTGTTTAAGTTTTAATGTATTCCTTTTTTATTTTTGTCTTGGATTAAAAAAAAACATGTACATGTAATAAGTATGGAGCAAGTAACAACGATGTATAATCACTCCAACATTATCAAAATGCTAAATGTTTGAAGAGTCTTTATTTCACAAATAATATATATCTAATTGAAATCTTCATGGATATATCTATGAACAGAATATTCGATGTTGTGTGCAGTCATCATCATATAAAGATAAAAACTATCGAGAAATAGATCACCTAAGTAATTATTTTGAGAGTTTTATAGCTCCACAAAGTGGTATGGAGTCTCAACTAGCATAACACCCGAGAGTTACTAATGTGTCATATGACTTGACGGACTTTTGGGGTAGCGTCTAAAGTTGATTTATTTTCTTATTTCGTAATAGTATCATGTGGACATTTGTGAAGTTTTTTTAGTTACGATGGACCACTTTGGACTTTTTATCTGCAATCGTTAAAAGCTTGTAAAATATATATTTATAATTTATATTGTCTATTAAGTATTGAAATGATTGTTTGTTGGATTTCGAATTATATGTTTCTGTAACTCATTTTCTCTTTTACAAATTCTTAAGAGATTGTTAAAGGTTTTAGAGTGGTTAGACACTTTATGAACGAATACTTTATGAACAAATAAGTAAGGGTACCATACGATTTCGATAAAACTAATTAAGTTTATGATTGATGTTATCATAGCTTTATTTACACACATGTGACATGTTCTTCTCACGTCATGTAACTTTATATGCATATATACTTGTGAAATATGTCCCATTTTTATATGTCACTAGTTTGACCGAGCTACCATTCATCATCTTGCTGTTGACTTGGTGAACATATGCATATTACTTTACCAAACACATGCATATCACATGTTTCATTTATATGTAATATGCATGTCACTGGTGGGGCAGACCTACCATTATTTATCTGGTGATACGTTGAACATATGCCATCTCAAAGCAAATGACATGAGCACAAACACATCTTATATCATTTTCCGTAGTCGCACTAGGATTATGATAATATACATTTGTAGGTTTAGTATGTATCCGTTTCTTATTAATTATCATTGAATTTTATTGATTTTAGAAATTGTAACCATTCTCATTAAGTTCGTCATTCATTTCTTCATTTATTATGATTTAATTATTTTAATTTTTCATTCATTATGAATTAACTGTTATTATTAAATTTCTATTCATTATCATTAAAAATTTTAATGATGGTCCAAATGTTACAAAACTTGAATTAATTCTTTAACGTTATGAATTTGGTGGTAATGAATATTCTTGATGGAAAACATCTATATAAAGAGAAGTTTTGGTCCCTTGGCTCTATCTCTCAAGAAAGTCTTCAGGGATTTTCTACATCATCTAAAGTGAGAGTTCTGAGTCAAGAAGAACCAAAATACCAAGAAAAACCACTATAGAAGTTTCTCGACAATAATGGCTAGAAGTACGCAAATTTGTTTCCGCATTTAGTTTTATCGTGTTTCTATTATAGTGATTAAGAAACATATTATATTCTTCAGTTTTTTCTTACATTTGGTATCAGAGCATGATTAACCTCTGCCTTGATATGAAAGAGGTTTTTATTTTTATACCATGAATGTGCCTTGATTTAGGTTTCTTTTTGAAACTGTTGATGCATTCGATGTTGAAAATCATGAAGATATAAGATTTTCAATAATGAAATAAAACATTCATTATAGTTAAAATTGCTCATATGTTATATGAACATTTAATCATATTAATTTATGTTTATGAACCAATTTTATTCAAGAAAATATCTAGTGATGTATATAATCTTAATTAATTAGGGACTAGCCACAGCATCCTTAATTGATTAAAATTATATATAAAGTTAAAATTAGGATCACATAAGGAATTAGACATAAAATTGTGATTGATTATATTTAATATAACAATTGTTATCCCATAGGATCTTTTATTATATTTATATAATTAATCAGGATAAAATATCAGATTATTTTCATAATTTACCCACAAGGATTATGAATTGGTACATAATTTGATAGTTTTATTATAAAGACTAATTGAATCTATTTGAATTAAAAATTTAGCCCACAAGCAATTTTTATGTCATGAGATTCAAATTTTTGGCATGTTTCACATTGGTAAAGCATACAATTTAGACTATTAAGCCTCAATTTTTTTTTACATAAGCATTTTGGATTTTATGCAGTTTCTCAAAATGTCAATTTCTCTGATATTCGATGTGACATTCATGAGCTTAGGGGTGATAACTATGAGATTTGGAAAGAAAGGATTCTCGTCCATCTAGGGTGGATGGACATTGATTATGCTATTAGGAAAGACGAACCACCTACAGTCACTAATACCAGTACTCCAACTAAGGTCGCGCTATATGAGCAATGGGAGCAATCCAATCGGCTCAGCGTGATGTTTATCAAAACTAAAATTTGCTGGTATACGTGGTTCTGTTGACCAGCATGAGAATGTCCGAGACTTGCTACATGCTATCGACGAGCAATTCGTCACTTCAGAAAAGACATTAGCAAGTACCCTAATAATGAAATTCTCATCCCTTAGACTCACCAACGTAAAAGGTGTGATAATGCAAATGCAGGATATCGCTGCTCAACTTAAGAAACTCGAGGTTGATATGTCAGAATCTTTCCTGGTGCACTATATTCTGAATACCCTTCCACATCAATACGGGCCTTTTAAGATTTCATATAATACACATAAAGATCAATGGTCAATTAATGAATTAATGACCATGTGTGTTCAAGAAGAAGAAAGGCTAGTGATGGAGCTGGGTGAGAGTGCATTGGTGGTAACCACTCACAAGAAGAATAAAACTGACTAAAATCAAGCCAATCAGCAGGGAAAAGGTAAAATATCACCCCAAGCTGATATCAAGAAAGAACCAAAGTGTTTCTTCTGTAAAAAGAAGGGACACATGAAGAAGGAATGCTTAAAATTTCAACAATAGCTTGAAAAGAAAGGTAAACCAACCTCGTTTGTGTGTTATGAATCTAATATGGTTAATGTTAATATTAACACCTGGTGGATTGACTCTGGATCAACAATCCATATTGCAAACTCTTTGCAGGGTATGCAAAACCTAAGGAAGCCAGTGGGAAGTGAGCAAAGTATCTTATCAGGCAATAAGATGGGCTCACATGTGGAAGCAATTGGAACATGCATTTTAACTTTAAGTAGTGGTTTTGTTTTAAAATTAGAAAGGAACTTTTATGTATCAAGTTTCTCACGAAACTTGATTTCTGTTTCCAGACTCGTACCATTTAGATATTTTTTTAATTTTCAAGACACATCATTTAGTTTATTATATAAATATGATTGTGATGGGAATGATATTTTGTCTGATGGTCTTTATCATATTTTATTATAAAATAATGACACTTATAGTTCAATGCATATTCACGCTGGCATTAAAAGGTGTAATATTAATGAGGACTCCTCTATGTTATGGCACCAGAGATTAAGACATATCTGCATAGAGAGAATTAAAATATTAGTTAATGATGGAGTACTTAGTACTCTTGATTTTACTGATTTTAGGACTTGTGTGGATTGTATTAAGGGAAAACAGACCAACAAGCCTAAGAAAGGTGCTAATATGAGTTCAGACATATTAGAGATCATTCATACTGATATATGTTGTCCAGACATGGACGCACATGGTCAGAAATTCTTCATCTCCTTTATAGATGATTACTCACGACATATGTATATTTATTTGCTTCATAACAAAAATGAAGCATTGGATGCTTTCAAAGTCTTTAAGGCTGAAGTTGAGAACCAATGTGGTAAGCAAATTAAAATTGTGAGATCAGATAGAGGTGGAGAATATTATGGTAGATATACTGAGAATGGACAAGCACCTGGTCATTTTGCTAAGTTTCTTCAAGAACATAGGATTTTTGCCCAATACACTATGCATGGTTCTCTAGACCAGAATGGTGTTGCAGAAAGAAGAAACCGAACATTATTAGACATGATGCAGAGTATACTTAGCAACTCCAATATTCCTAAATTCTTGTGGACTGAAGTACTAAAGACGACTGTGTATATATTAAACCGAGTTCCAACCAAAGCTGTCCAAAAGACACCATTTGAATTATGGAAAGGTTGGAAATCGAGTTTGCGATATATGCGCATTTGGGGATGTCCATCTGAGGTCAGGATATACAATCCATAAGAGAAGAAACTGGACCCGAGGACTATTAGTGGATATTTTATTACATATGCTGAAAAGTCCAAAGGTTACAAGTTTTGTTGTCCATCTCATACAACTAGGATTGTGGAATCAAGAAATGTTAAGTTTCTTGAGGATGACATGATCAGTAGGAGCGATCAGTTTAGGAACATAGTTTCTGCACATGATCATATAGAATCTCAACCTTCCACATCAAATGATAGATTGGTTATAGTTCATAACACTCCTTAAGTACAAACTGGTGTTGAACAACCAATCATTGAGATTCCACAAGTTGCTGATAATATTCTAATAGATCAACCAGTTCAGGAATTATAACAAACTCCTGAACAATTAGTTGAATCACAAGTTCCTCAAGAAAACATTGGTACAACATTAAGAAGATCTATTAGAAATAAAAGATCAGCAATTCCTAGTGACTATGTTGTATATCTACAAGAATCTGACTATAATATTGGAGCCAAAAATGATCCTGAAACATTTTCACAAGCCATGAGTTGCAAAGAGTCAGATTTATGGTACAATGCTATGAAGGAAGAGATAAATTCTATGAAGAGCAATGAAGTCTGGGATCTTGTAGAGTTGCCTAATGAAGCAAAGGCTATTGGCTACAAATGGGTCTTTAAGACCAAGAAAGATTCATTAGGTAATATTTATAGACACAAGGCAAGACTTGTTGTAAAGGGATTTACTCAAAAAGAAGGAATCGATTATACAGAGACATTTTCTCCAGTATCTAAGAAAGATTCTCTTCGTATCATTTTAGTATTAGTTGCTCATTTTGATCTTGAGTTACAACAAATGGATGTGAAAACGGTATTTCTTAACGGAGATCTAGAGGAGAAGGTTTATATGAAACAACCTGAAGGTTTCTCCTCTAGTGTTGGTGAGCAATTGGTTTGTAAGCTTAAGAAATCTATATACTGTTTGAAACAAGCCTCCCGCCAATGGTATTTTAAATTCCATGAAGTGATTTCGTCATTCAGATTTGTTAAAAATCCCATGGATCAATGTATATATCAGAAGGTCAGTGGGAGTAAAATATGTTTTCTTGTTTTATACGTAGATGATATTTTGCTTGCAACCAATGATAAGAGTTTTGCTTCATGAGGTGAAACAATTCCTTTCTAAAAACTTTGACATGCAAGATATGGGTGAAGCATCTTATGCCATTGGCATTAAGATCCATAGAGATACACCTCGTGGTATTTTAGGTCTATCACAAGAAACCTATATCAATAAGCTTTTAGAGAGATTTCGGATGAAGGATTGTTCACCAAGTGTTGCTCCTATTGTGAAAGGTGATAGGTTCAATTTGAACCAATGCCCGAAGAACAACCTTGAGAGGGAATCAATGAAAAACATCTCATATGCTTCTATCGTTGGAAGCCTTATGTATGCCCAGGTCTGTACTAGACCTGATATTGCATTTGCTGTGAGGATGCTAGGTCGATATCAGAGTAATCCAGGTATGGACCACTGGAGAGCTGCAAAGAAAGTGATGAGGTATCTTCAAGGAACCAAAGATTATATGCTTATGTATAGACATACAAACAATTTGGATGTGATTGGCTACCCAGATTCAGACTTCGCTAGTTGTGTTGATTCTTATAAATCAACATCAGGATACATTTTTATGATGGCTGGTGGAGCTATTTCTTGGAGAAGTGTCAAGCAAACCTTGATTGCTACTTCTACCATGGAAGCTGAGTTTGTCTCCTGTTTTGAGGCTACTTCGCATGGTGTATGGCTTAAGAGTTTCATTTCAGGGCTTAGAATTATGGATTCTATTTTTAGGCCATTAAGAATTTTCTACGACAATTTAGCTGTTGTCTTTGTGGCTAAGAACAATAAAAGTGGAAGTCGAAGTAAACACATCGACATTAAGTATTTAGCCATAAGAGAACATATAAAAGAAAAGAATGTAGTCATTGAGCACATTAGCACTGGATTGATGATTGCTGATCCTTTGACTAAAGGCATGCCATCTCTGAAATTCAAGGATCATGTAAAGAAAATGGGACTTGGTTCCACTTTGTAATTGTATTGAAACTCTTATATACATTGTGATATTTTCTTATTCATGTGCACATTAATTTGAGAAAATATAATTTTGCTGGACCAAAAATAAACATAAGGTTTATTCATTAAGTAATATTACCACATTAAGATTGATTCTTAAGAAACTAAATACATCGTGATACATAGATGATAATACTCGCTCTTAGAGGACTTATCACTATGATTCATGTATTTGTTTCTTAAGAAAATTGTTCGATAAGATTAATTTATTTTATTAAGTTAAACGTATGGACCAAGTGGAAGAATGTAACCGTTTCTTATTAATTATCATTGAATTTTATTGATTTTAGAAATTGTAACCGTTCTCATTAAGTTCGTCATTCATTTATCCATTTATTATGATTTAATTATTTCAGTTTTTCATTCATTATGAATTAATCGTTATTATTAAATTTCTATTCATTAACATTAAAATTTTTAATGATGGTCCAAACGTTACAAAACTTGAATTAATTCTTTAACGTTATGAATTTGATGGTAATGAATGTTCTTGATGGGAGAACATCTATATAAAGAGAAGTTTTGATCCCTTAGCTCTATCTCTCAAGAAAGTCTTCAGGGATTTCCTACACCATTTAAAGTGAGAGTTCTAATTCGAGAAGAACCAAAATACCAAAAGAAACCACTGTAGAAGTTTCTCGACAACAATGGCTGAAGGTACGCAATTTTGTTTCCGCATTTAGTTTTATCGTGTTTCTATTATAGTGATTAAGAAACACATTATATTCTTCAGTTTTTTCTTACATAGTATGTCTACTAAACTCGAATGTTTGTAGTCGCACTTGGATTGTGATGAAAGAAAACCATGGATATTTGGTAATGTCCTCCATTGCTTGCAAACACGGGAGTAAACAATCACGAAGTTTTCTTATCATTAACTGCAACTTAATGCATCGCGCATACAAAGAATTAGAGAAAAGAACTGCAAGAATGAACTAATTAAGCTTCTGCATCCCATCGACGCTTCGCCATGGAAGAGGAAGATGGCTGACTACTGGGCCTTGAGATCCGATGGCCGAGGTGACGGCTCGCCGTCGGAAGGCAGGTCGGAGAGCAAAGCAAGCATGCGGCGGAGGCTCGCGGACCTCGCCGTGCGGAAGCTGAAGGATCTCGTCTTGGTGGAGGAGAAGACGTCGGAAGAGTTGGAGAGGATGAAGTAGATCAGAGCTTGGACTAGAACGAACAGGCTCATCTTCAGCAACTCCTCGCTCAAGGCTTCGAAGGCCATCATCCCCTCGCTCTAACTATACCACGGAGATGTCGATAGGAGAGGAGAAGAAAGTGTCCGAGTTTAAAGGTGCTGTGAGTTGTGAGCCATTATCAGGAAGAGATGCTTCCTTATATACTGGTACATACGGGATAGATGGTCTTCTGCAGCTGCCTGTTTGACTGTGATCATCATCATCCAAGGAACCTTCTGAACTACTTCATAGCGATAAGGCTATAGCCACCAAACACTGGTCAAACGCTTAGTGCTAGATCTTCCTCAAGAAGAGAGGGCAACTGGGTGATCAAGTAACCATACAGCGCGAACACACACACATTGCCATGTTTTTGGAAGGCACGTATTTGACTATTTAGCTGGTACAAAAAGGTGTGGGAGTTGAATCTGAGGGAGGGAGGAAGCGATGGGTTTGTACAACTCGGACTCCTGCGTTGGCGACTTCGGCCTTTTGTGTTGCCACCGACGTGCGCCGAACGCGTTTGACGGCAAAAAGGGGTCAAGGGATAAGTTCTAATCCCCACCGGCGGCCGCGTGACGCTGCACCGTCGAAGCACGAGTAAAACAGGATCCGACTATTATATTGTGTTTTATTAGCCGACTTGATTTCTCCGGAGCGGCAGAATATTTTATTTGGGATTTGGACTCAGAAGACTTAGGACAGAAAGGAAATGCCAATCGAATGTGTTTTTAAACATACATTATTATTATTATACAATCAAAGGCTTAGTAATACTTGAAGGGATAGGAAAGTTTGATATGCAAAATATTCTAAAAGGAATAAGTCGCACGACATGTGAAGAATGGGTGAGGTATTGAGCATGAATCTAGATTACACAAAAAAGATAACTATCAATCTCATAGTAAATAATGTTAGAAAGCCAAGAGTAGGAAGGGAGATGATCCCAAATGAACTTTCATATAAAAAAATTGACCTTGGCAGCCACTTTTACTTGCCAAACCTGGGAGTTTAATCATCTGCTTAAGCAAATATAAACACTATTTGTCGATGTGCTTCCAGAAGGGCCTAGACCTAATTGTTATCGCTAAGCCGTAGAGACAGATTGATGGCCCGTATCTGGTCAATCAGAGATTAATGAAATAATAGATGCAAAGAGGAGTCACACACTAAGCACCATTGTACATGAGATCAACAACTCGAGAGTAGTGTTGCATGGCATAACATTAATGAAAGAGGGTCATTTAGACAATAGGAGGTTCTCAAGCCAACGGTCCTCCCAACAAGCAATTAACATGCCTCTTTTTAAGGAGAAAGAAAGGTTGTCGATTGCTCGAGCAATGCTAGAGATTCTAGGAGTAAGAGTAGACCCTCTTGGATTGAACGGGCCATTTTTAGAGGTGAAAATTTTGACCCAAAATAAATCTTTGTTGTTGAGAATAGGACTTAAGTCTTTTGGCACATATTGCCTTTTTTTTTTTTTTTTTTAAATAGTAAGGTCTTTGATATAATGCCTATTACAGTTCTTAGGTTGGGCGAGAGCGTGCCAGCCAGTGAAAATAAAATGTGAGATTTCTGTGCTTTCAAGATTAAAAAGGATAATGTATACTTTTGGGATGGTAAAAGAGATGAGAGAGGAGATGATCTGTTGAACAATAATGAAAAGATAAGGTGATAGAGGATATGATACTCCTATCACTTTTGAACTGGGTCGAATGTTCATTAGTAATAGGATAAGAAAAGACATGTGAAGTGACACAAATCATGACCCAATCGATCAATTGCATTAGAAAATTCATGTTGCTTAAGGAGTCTGATAGCAAGGGGGGTATTCCATTTGGAGTTTGTCAGGGTATGGATTAACTTATTTGCAATGAAAATATTATCAAGGATGATCCTATCTTGAATAAAGATTGATTGTTTAAGACTGATCAAAATAGCAATATGAGTTTTGAGCCTATTAGCCAGGACCATAGCAAGGATTTTATAGAGCATGTTGCACAAACTGAATGTGGAACTCAATACTAAAATAGTTTGGAACGAGGCTCTTCCACATCCCATTTGGTAAATGGCATTTTAGTCATTTTAGAAGAGAAAGGAAGGTAGAGATGGTTCCTTTGACGAGCATACAGCCTAGGAGGTTGAGGACATTAGGTCCAATTATGCTTCCATGAGGTAGGAGAAATAGTTTCACTAGAGAATGTAACGATGTAACCATTACACTTTTGGCTCACTCAATCGTGGACCGCCACCTGGGTGATGACATATGCGGAAGAACCTACACCCCTACTCTGTAACCATCGATAGGAGCATGATCCTCCGACCCCTGCCCACCTAGATCTCTGAGAGAGTTGCATCAACCAGTCACATGATACATTAATCCTCGACATAGAAGCTCATCCTCCCCTTTTTCTCCTTTACAGGTCACTTATTATAAACAACATTTTGAAAAGGCTAACATGGCCAAATTCTCTTTTTTTCCTCTTTCCGGATGCCTAGCACGGGGGGACCATTCCTTGCTTATCCCAGACAGGCTCCAACCATAACAAACGGTACTCTCACACTCGTTCTTCCGTGACTCCACAGTCAGAGAGACGTACTCATTTATAGTCGACATAAATGAGGCATTGGATGATGTGAGAGGCTCCCTGACCAGTTGTTGGCTGCACTCTATTGATCGATCAATTATAAAAGCCAGCCTCAAAACCTAAAGGGGCAAGCATTTCTACCATTTTTCACCTCTCAACTGATTTTACTATTAGAGAGGTCGGATCGGGAACGTCCTCCCACATTGACTGCTTGTGCAAGGATCTCGGCAAGATGAAGGTGCACCTCAGAATGACACCAAATCCGTCTCTAACGAACAAGCAACACCTCGGGATCATGCCAACTGAATTTGCTTCCCACTCTAATCTCCTCTCATGACCCTCTTAGATGAGATTATGCCTTTGGGAACCAGGCCGTGACGATTCCACGATGAACGACATTTAAGGCAACAACAACAGGTCCTTGTAACAAAGGGCAAAGTGATCAAGGATGCAATATATTTCATTGATCTCATGGATGTTGTCAGTTTTGATAATGTGAATCCAGTTTCTTTTACATCCAGAGTCGGTACCTTGGTGCAAACATTTTGTTGCCCTCACCCATCATTGGTTGGGTTTTGGCTCTCACCCATCATTTGAGGTGGAGCGGCATATGTAGGGTAGCAACTTCGTTGTGGTTGCTTTGAAGGATAACAACTTCCAAGCTTACAGAGCAGCCCATCAATGGCTTTCTCCTCAAGTTGGGTGATAGTGTTAGTGGTGGTTTTGATGCATAGATGTAGCTTAAATGTTTGTTGAAGTTAACTTGGTTAGAGATAATATTGCTAAGGTTATTAAGCATAGGGTGAAGGTGACCAATTATTCCTAACCAGGGGTATTAAAGTCCTCCAACTCGAACCAGTAGAGCTTGATCTAATGTTTAGCTTCCAATGAGTGGTTTTTTTGCACGAGGGTTGCCAAAGTTAATTACAAGCGGGGAGCGGTCACAAAGCAATACAAGCAAGATGAGTGACTAGAGTAAACAAAAAAGTCGAATCTCAAAAACTATTAAAGAAGTCTCTATATCTAAACGAACAAAAATCCGATTTCGCCCAAATCGGTTTTTACACCAAGTGAAATGATTTGTGATAAAACCAAGGCCTTTGTCAAAAATGAAATCCGTAAAATTTGAAATCGATTGAGAGAAAACAAAGGGGCGACCACCAATCTTATCTCGAGGGCAGGAGATAGAATTCCACTACAGAGAATTCAAGGAACGGAAGAGATATCAATCCGATAAAAGAACCATCATGATGATTTACGAACTTACGAGAGAGTGGTGGTGTAAACATCAGAGAGAAGGAGAGAAGGATTACCTGGTAGATCGATGTTAAAATTAACAACTTGCCTGTGAATAAAAAAGTAATAGGAATTTTGACTCAGCGCTGCTTCCAAGATATCAATCAGAATTCCGCCTCATCTTCTCTGGACATCGGAGCGGATCAACAGTTTCCCAGCTTGCGGAGGAAGGAGTGAGCGTGCTGACACTGCAGGAGACCAGGTCTCAAGTAGAATGATAATATCAAGTTTTGTATGTTCTAATGTAGTGAAACAAGGGCTTGTCACATTACGGCTTTGTGGCACAGCAACAGTTCCACCCACGGTAGTGTTCATTTGCTGCTAGGAGTGGGAATTTGTCTGGCAGAAGGATCTTCCTCCAGTATAGCATTCATTATCTTTGGTTATGGAGACTATATTTATTTATTTATTTTCTTCCGAGAGTTAAGGGGAGGAGGGAAAGCACTTCCGAATTGTAGCCTCTTTCTGGAACAGGATTCCCCGGGGGCTGTCAAGAATTGTGGGAGTAATCTGGCAGAAGGGCCCTTCCCTCAAATATAGCGGCAGTCTGAAGACCTTTTTCTTCTGAGAGCAAGGGGAGGAGGTATAAGTACTTCGGAATTGTAACCATTTTTTTTTTGCCCCAAGGGTGGTCAAGCATTGCCATTCCCCAGGGGTGGTCAACAACTGCCATTCGAGGACAAGCTCACAGATATCAGAGCCCTCCTCGACTAGCAGTCGATCGTCCGCAGCCTTTTTGAAGGCTTCACTCGTATGCTCAACTGAAGAATCAAAAGGTGAAACAGGGGGTGGGTCTGAGGAGGAGGCTGGGCATTACTGGAGCCCGCGGCAAATTTAACTTTTGCACTTATTATTAGCAAACAAATGTTAACTTTTCAGACAAGGATTGTGACTATTTAACCATTACAGGTACAGTTTCTATTCTATAGATATCGACTAATAATTTAATTTCATTCTTTTATCTCTTTTCTCAGGCAGGCACAGTTATATCTCCTGATTAAAGATAAACGATAAAATACAACTTTTCGTGGATAATTTTGTATGTTCCTTCATCATCTCTTTCCTCTTTTTTTTTTTTTTTTACAGATATCTTAACAATTCTTTCACGAGACTTTAAGATGTTTCCATAAACATGACGTAAACGAATGACCAAAAATGCATTTCCAGTAGTTTAGAAGCAAACGGAAAACTGTGTTTTTCCATGATGATAAGCTCGAAAAGTACTTCACAACACACGTTTGTAGAGCATTTGAAAAGAGTTGGAGAGAATACCAATGTCATTACAAGCCAAGACCAACTGTTCGACCATCTCTTCGTCGGAGACCAGCAGTATATTGCTTCTCCAGATCCGTATCGAGCTCCTCCTGTTTCTTGGCGTGGATGCTTCCATCGTTGTTGTCCGGCTTGCACTCCGAAGCCACATTGCCCTTCACACCCTACAATTGGCCATAGCCACAAAGGCAACCTCAGACTCTAAAAATGTGTTAGTAGGGGTCGAAATTCTAATAAATTGTCATAGTTCGAACAACCACATAAACCGAGATAGCATCAACTACTTTCAAGAACATGACTGCAATTAATAAAAGATCAGAAATTACCATGAGCCTATTGAACTTTTCCTGGCGATCCTGATCTGGAAACAGATGCAAGTCCCATCGACTGGAGGACTGTATGTAGTATTCAACAATGAAATGAGATACCTATATGAACGATTGCCATTGCATCCAGAATTACAGGGGATTATTACCTCTTCGGTAGAATTGTTCTTTTTGTTGCCCCAAAGTAACTTTTTCTTCTGGTCAGTAGACAAGAATCCAACCCCTCCAACCCCTACAAGGTTCCTGTTCACTGCACAGGAAATCAAGGTAAGCATAGCAACAAAAGATCTTCAGGCTCATAAAAAATTCTCAAATTATCCATGATGGCCGGTCAGTATATAGTCAAGAAATTCAATTAGTTAACTGGGGAAACTTTTCTGTTTCTTATAGTAATGGCATTTCTTTAAAGTTTGATCAGAAACAGGGAAGTTTGAGCACTATGAATGGGCAAAAGGGTTATATTTTTCAATATATAGAAAAAACACAAACTTGTATAACCATATTGGATGAACAGGGCCCAAAGAAAGAGGGGAACAAAAACACAATTAATTCAGACCTTGAGACTAGAATGAGCATCAAAATGCGCAACAATATGCCGCAGCATAGTCTGCAGGCAATTCACCACCTGCTCACAGGACTGTTTATGTGATGACATGCTTTGCTCATTTTCAGCCCACAAAAACCACCGTTAATTCAGACCTTGAGACTGGTGCTGCATGGGAGACCAATTGTGCACAACCATACTGACTTTAAGTATTTATGGTGTTGGACCTGACCAACTCCATAAATATGTAGAGAGGATGGGGAGGAGATCATGAAATTCACAGAAGAAAATAAGCATCAAAATGTGCAATAAGCTGCAACAGCATAGTCTGCAGGCAATTCATCACCGGCAGATAGGAATGTGTAGGTGATGAGATGCTTTGTTCATTTTCAGTCCACAAAAACACCGTTAATTCAGACCTTGAAACTGCTGCTGCATGGGAGGCCAATTGTGCACAAACTATACTGACTTAAGTATTTATCGAGTTGGACCTGACCAATAGTGGTACCAGACTCACCTTAGATTGAGCATATGAATCCTCATTGTATAATTATTTTAGTTTGCGAAAAGGATACCAACAGGTAATATCTTCATATTTATCTTATCAAACATAAATGAGGCCATTAACATAGAGTTCTGTTTGACATAATATTTGAAGATCAAAGATTCCATCAGCGGTATACATAGAACACCTAACTTCTGCAGAAGACACCAAACATAAAGTCACTGGGAACCATTTACAGGCATTTGTAAAATATCAACATATTAGATCTATGCAAAAAGAGACCTTCATATATTTGTTTCCATTACAGCACAATTTAGCAGAACCAAATGGCTAGCAGAGATATAGCTACTGTCTACTATTGAATCAATGACAAGCTGAGGGCAAATATTGTTCAATCCAAGGATTTTAATTTCAAATAATACCGCCCGTATCGGGCGGTACCTGCTGGTCCACCAACAGACCGGTACGCAGACCGCTTGGTACCGAGCTGTCACGGACAAATTGTAAACGGCTTGTTCAGTGTAATGCTTATGCATGTCCGTGTCTTTTCAGTTTGTTCTAGCTTTGTAAAGCTTGTAAAGGGCTAACCAAAGGCTTAACAGCCCATTTGAGTGAGTTTGGCGGCCATTGTAGGCTTGTACATAAAGTTTACGTCGAGTGAACACTTGCACTAGATTTCGGTCTGTAGTGGACCAATTTTATACCTTTGTTATGCAACCATTCTGACCTTGTGATATCCATGGTTGAAATTTGTATTGGCTATAAAGTGTTTGCTGAAAGAATTGCTTGTGGATCCTCTGTGAAGCACTTTCTCTATCCCGTCTTCTCTTTTGTAGGTCCTAAGGGATCGTAGAAGATTTCGAGAAGACTGACCTTTGTGGACTGACACGCAATGGTGCTGCACAGCTTAGGCAAAACCAGCTAAGTCCGTGACAGTTGGTATCGGAGCGAGACAAGCACACATAGAAACACTTTGCATGTAAACATGGGGGCCCTAACGGGGCTGTGTTGAGGGCAGCCAACATGCGCGACCGTTTAGAAACGGATATGGAGTTGTAGGGGAAGGAGTCGCTCAGAGGAGCAGGCATCCGAGAATAGCATTCAGAGGAATGGCCAACCCTTTGCGCAAGAGACACCACGAGGACAAACAAGCTAAGAAGAATTGCGTAGCGCACAAAGGTTAGGATGGTTGAGTTCGAGCAATGGCTCGACGTTGGAATCCAAACTTGACGATGCTCGAGGCAAGTGGAGCGCTTGGCAAAGGATGAGACCGTGCAAGGTGCAATGGGTTGTTCAGCGATCAAAAGAGTTGTGCAATGCTCACAGAGGTGAGGGGAGTTGCAAACTCAAGGAATTCGATACTCATACAAGGGCTTGTATGCGGGCGATGGACTGTTCGTGGCTATCCCAAGGCGACCGAAGGTCGGCACCATGAAGCATTGAAACTTTCTCTTCGGCATGAGCAGGATACGTTCGTAAGAGGCTGAAGTGTGTAGCAGGTTCAGCATGTTGCTAGACCCAGAGGGGTGCAGTGAGAGTTGTATTGGCGAAGAGTCACAATCTAGCAGATACATTTGCGAAGGCAGAACAATGCACCGTTTGTTCAGTAAGACAAAGTAGTCCAAGGGGATGGTGATCTCTAAAACTTCCAAAGGGAAGGATACGAAGAGAGAAGTTGCTCCAACGGGACAAATATCCAGGAGGGATAAGTCCCGGTTCTCCAAAGGGAGAATCATGTGCAACGGACCGCACACGTTGAGGAGGAATACCTCAAGACAAAGCTCAACGGACCGAGTGAGCGACGAGGAGTCGTCACATGATCTCGCAGGAAGTAATGCGTTGGTGGACGCATGGTGAGATCAAGTGGGGGAGCGACCCAAGGCAACACAAAGTGAAAGTACACTTGGAGCCGATATGGAGATCAGACTCAACAGAGGGTTGACCCGTGGAATGGTGGGCGTGAGGACTACCATTAACTCTATGCAAATCGAGAAGCAGAGCAACTTGAGGATAACTTGGTGAAACACCCAAGCCGCATGAAGGGAGTTGAAATAGAAAATGGAACATAGAGCGGAGACTTGGAGCTTTCCTTAGACAGATGTCAAAGACATGAACTCTTGCAGAGGTAGGAGTAGGATCATGTCATCCCATGGGTTTTTTATTCTAATGGAGCAGACTCATCTTGCATGGTGCGAAAGACAAAGGGAGCTTTAAGGCACATGTACCTTATCTTGGTGAAGCATTTGGCGGAGGAACTAAAGCGACACAGTTTGCAGAGGCAAAGTTGGTGTCAGAAGGCCTTGGCACGGGGCAAGAGGACGCAGAGGCAGGTACTCTTGAAGAATATGCCACAGTGTTGCTATTCGAGTTGCCATAAGGAAAGCGGTGCGCAGTGAAGATTGTGCTGGTAGGGGCAGAGGCCCAGGATCCTGACAATGGTGCATCAATTTCTATGAAGTCAGGGGATTTCAGAGGAGCTGCTAGGCGACGGATTATCCTAGAGCTAGGCTTCGTCCGAGTGTGACCCGAGAGCGGGTGGACGAAGGTCGATTGCTAAAGGAGCGAACAAAATCGAAGGTGGCAAAAGCCCTGCGATGTGTTGGCAAAGTCCGCACATAGAGAAATCGCAGTTCGAGTTCATACCATAAGGATTAGGATGCAAAGAGATGTCACCAGGAGGCAACATAATGCAACAGATCGTGGTGGAATGGTTCGTGGCAATGCGACACAAAGTGTGTCCCGTGAGGGACAGGATCATGCAGAGATATGATCGGGAGTGCAATTGAGAGCTCCACTTCGATGGTCAACATGACGACAAGAAGAGCTATGGATTCAAGCAGTGAATGCCATGGTACCGCAGAGGCGGGTCTTCCGTGCGTGTATCAAATGTTGCATTGAACGAAAGCCTTAGGCATCAGCTTATGAGGGCTGTGCACTATCGAGGAAGAAGTTTAGATGCAAGTACCAGTGAGTCCCATTGGAGGGACTGGATCATGCAAAGGTATGATCGGGAGTGCGACTAGGAGCTCCACTTCGGTGAACAACACAACGACAAGAAGAGCTATGGATTCAAGCAGTGAATGCCATGGTACAGTAGAGGCGGGTCTTCCGTGCATGAATCGAATGCTGCATTTAATGGAAGCCTTGGCCATCAGCTTATGGGGACAGTGCATTATCGGGGAAGAAGTTCAGATACAAGTACCAGTGAGTCCCATGGGGGGATTGGATCATGCAGAGGTATGATCGGAGCGACTCCCATAGGGGGATTGAATCATGCAGAGGTATGATCGGAGCGGCTGAAGAGTTGGACTGCTTCAGAGCTCACATTCGCTTAAGGGAGCCCGGTAAGTCAGAGGACAAGGCCGAGTAAGCGAACGTTGTGACCAATAAAGCTAAGGAGAACAGAATCGACGGAAGCCTTGCAACATGATGACGGAGGCCATGCATGGGAGTTGCAGTCTGTCTTTCCATCGACCAAGGGAAATTGCTTAGAGAACACAGATGTGTTGAAGCAGGTGGTTGAAAAAGGGGCGAGGAAACAATGACGAGTCCAGAGGGACTCAACTACCCAAAAACCAAGCATCAATTAGAATTAAGATGGACTCAGAGGAGTGTCGCAGTGCCGCAAAGGCAGATCTACCAACCACGAAGGGACGCAAATGTGAGCCAACGGATAGTGTCATGGGTATATCAACGCCATGGTACCACAGAGGCGGGACTTCCGTGGAGTCATCGATCCCTTACTCTCATAGAGAAAGAGCGCTTGGTTGTGAGATGGGCCGAGGAGGTAGAGAATGCAGAGTCAAACTCCAAGTACTAAGACAAGGCTGAAGGGCAAAGGAGAGGGAACTTCGTAAGACCGGTGTCAATGGACTTCTCATCAAGATAGTCGTAAGTGAAGGACTTCGGGTCGATGCAAGAGTGCATGACCAAGGATCGAAGCGAGCGTCGCAGCAGTCTTTGTACTTTGCTACTCAGAGGAGTAGGCGGCAGAAATGATGGAGAAGGCGGTACAATCCCAAAGGCGACCAAATCTATCAAAGACTTGCTCCAAGTTGGAGTGATAGCTTCTTGCATTCAAGAAGTTCAATGGCATTGAGAAGATGAATCACAGTAGCTGACTCAGCGCAAAGATTATAAATACTTCAAGTGCTTCAGAAGTGTGAGCTAAGAGCAAGCGAAGTCTAGTAACCAGCTCGACGCACGAAGTACAACCTCGAGGAGGCGGGCGAAGTCAAGTAACATTTTTCTTCTCAACTCTCAAGAAAATGAGCGAAACCGAGTACCCCAGCTCTCTTAGTTATCCAGCAGAGGAGCTCTGCACAGATATGAAGACCCTTCGAAGAGACTAATGGAAGACAACAATTGTCAAGTCCTCACCAATGGTGATCAGTGCTACTGAGAGTAGATTGTCCGCTTCATTTCCCAACTGAATTCCAATCGAAAGCGGAAGTGATGCGAACCTACTTGGACGAGACAACTAAGTGGAAGAAGATTCGATGAAAAAATTTTACGGAGGAAGGACCTGAAAACTTCAAAGGTTGCAAGGCGATACTCATTAAAACTTCAACAAGCATCTATCCAGTTCAAGAGACAAGAAGAATTTGAAGACTAACGCATATCAAAGATGGTCTTTTCCTTTATCAGATGAATCCACAAGAACCAGCAAGGATCAGCACAACTCGCCAACCCCACACCAGAATCAGAGTCATTGGCGAGTTGAAGCAGCATGGCGAATTAAAGGTCGACGACTCAACAACAACAAGCGGAGAACAATTGGGAGCCAAGGGGCGCATCGCAGCAGGAGCAGAAGATCGAAGATCCAGCAAAGACAAAGAGTTACAACATCAACAAAGGCTTCGACGAGGACGTCGAACGAATAAGTGGGAGAGAATGTCACGGACAAATTGTAAACGGCTTGTTCGGTGTAATGCTTATGCATATTCGTGTCTTTTCGGTTTGTTCTAGCTTTGTAAAGTTTGTAAAGGGCTAGCCAAAAGCTTAACAATCCATTTGAGTGAGTTTAGTGGCCATTGTAGGCTTGTACATAAAGTTTGCATCAAGTGGACACTTGTACTAGATTTTGATCTGTAGTTGACCAATTTTATACCTTTGTTATGCAACCATTCTAAGCTTGTGATATTCATGGTTGGAATTTGTATTGGCTATAAAGTGTTTGCTGAAAGGGTTGCTTGTGGATCCCGTGTGAAGCACTTTCTGTCCCGTCTTCTCTTTTGCAGGTCCTAAGGGATTGTAGGAGATTTCGTGGAGGCTAACCTTTGCGGACTAACACGCAATGGTGCCGCACGGCTTAGGCAAAACCAGCAAAGTCTGTGACAGGGCGGTACCGTCGATTGGGGCTATTTCCACCCCGTTCCCACCCAAAATCGATCGGTGACGATCGATTTCGACCATCGCCGTCCGCTGTCGGGTGGTGTTAGCCGAGGAAGAAGAAAGAAGAGGGAGAACCTAAAGATCCGGTGCCACTCTCCCTCCTCGTCTGAGGCGACGAGGCCTTGGCATCGTTGGCAACTTCTCCTCATTCGCGCAGGGAGAAGAAGCCTCGGCAAGGCGATGTCGCCTCTTTTTTCTTTACTACATATATATATATATATATATATATATATATATATAAGTAAAAAAAGGCAACGTCACCTCATTTTTCTGCTAAGTGGGGAGAAGGTTTCTTCTCCCACGATGCAATCACCCTTTTTTTAACTTATATATATATATATATATATATATATATATATATATATATATATATATATATATATTCACTTAGGGATACATCGAAACATACCGTTCCAGATACTCATACGATCTGATCAGTATCGAGTGAGCTCGATACTCTAGTACGATACGAAATTACGAACCTTGATTCAATCAATGCTCATTGTAAAAGATGCAAAGTTCTGGTTTAAGATATATGCATAAACAAACAAGATGGATTTCTGCAATTGTTCTGATTCTTCTGAAGTACACAAAAAGGAGAGGGTTACATTAAATTCTAGAACTAAAGACCAACATCGGTTAATCAACTTCATTAGGGAGCTCGTAAATCCCAAATGGTTTAGTTAACTTCATGAACAATCTCTAAAGAATAAAGGGTTAAAAAAGGTAGAACATGAGACGGGTCTGATTTTTACAAATATAAAAGTGGTAGTGTAGGTGTATGTATACTTCCCATGATTCCATCACTTGGATTACAAATTTAAATGATTAATAAACTTGATAATTACTCAGTATAAGATGATCCCAAATTCTTTTTTTTTTGCATGAAACCACCTTAATGCAGTCTCACCTTCCACTTGATTCAAGTCTACACAAAAAAGAATTCACGAGTAACACATGACAACTAGGGTTTGAGAGTATCTAAAACAAAGACAAAAAAAACAATAGATTGGCCATGCATTTTATAACACAAAAGACACTTTCAAGTTTTAAAATAATGAAAAGGATAAAGAGTGAAGAAAATACTTAACCTACGCACAATTTATAAAGCACAAACTGAAGGCATACCTAATTCAGCAGCTTTCAGAGCAGCAACTTTTGCAGAATTAACATCATTAATAATATCAGCATTCTTGGTATCTACTTCCTCTTGTGTCTCCTTTCCTATGGTTGGATACTTAGGAACAATTATTCATGCAGATAGTTGCAGAAATGCACATGCAAATTGACAAAAACAAAGTAGACAAACAGGTTTTTGTGATGTACTCACCATGTTCTGAATGACCAATTTTAAGTTCTGCTGAATTCTTCTTGTCTATCAAATCAGAGGCCTTGTCTGAGTTCTTTTCATTCCCCCCATCTCCCTCTCTGTGACTGGCAAAACCTTTTTTCTCTGTCTGAAATTCTTCTCTTTCCCTACTGTGTTTCTGTTTGGGCTTCTCAACTTCTCTTTCAGTATGCTTCCTCTTTAAAACCAGATCCTCTTGTCCACCGAAATCTTTCTTAGTACCTTTCTCATTTTCCCTCCGTTGTGGAGCACCAGTATCTCTTTCTTGAGTTGCATCTTTGTCAGACCCCATATATTCCTCACGTGAAGCCACCTGATCATTCTTATGACTTCCAGGGCTCCTCCGATAATCTTTTTTGTAATTCCTAGGTTCTCTATCTTTTCGCTGGTCCTGCTCTGAAATTTTATCATGATCTCTGGTCAAGTCTATTTTGTTACTTCCAGTATCAGGTTCTCTTCCCTTGTTCTTGTTCTTATGCTCCGATATCTCACCTTTATCTTTAGAGTGATGGTCAACATTTCGCCAATTATCTCTGTACCTGTCAGATATTCTTTCACCTTTTGTATAGTCAGAACGGCTGTCATTCTTTAAGTCTCGACCAGACCTAGATGACCTCTGATAATTCCTAATATCTTCATCAGCATGCCTTGTATGCCTGCTATAATCATCATGCCTCCTGTAGTCTTGTGAGTTCCCATATAGATGCCTCTCAGAATGCTTCTGACAATCGTGGGCTCTACTGGACCTGTTACGACTAGAATCCCTTTCTGACCCTCTTCCAGCATCCTTTCTGTGTTGATCAGCAGATGTCCTGATGCGACCTTCCTTTGGAGGGAGAGGGCTGTAGCTCCGCTCACGTCTAGGACTGCCTATCAGTGACAAAGGAGACACCAGTTCAAATGTGAATGGTTTATGAAACAAATATGTGAAGTCAATATTAAGCATTTCCACACAAAAAAAAAAAAGACAAAGCAAGCCTCAAAAGTGCAAATTATGGATTACTATCATGTTTTGATATTGCAAATTAAATTCTTGAAACAAAAATTTACTTTTTCTTAAAGAATCCCTTTATATCTAGAGCAAGAAAAAGGAAGTCGATAACCTCTGAAGCTTACAGCCTAGGTTAAAGTGGGAACTTAAAAAAGAAAGAAAAAGAATAGCCTCACGAAACAAAATTTTCACCATACACAAAGCAAGCACGGTACTAGAAGCACTCTAATGACATGGATCTCAAGGCAAAATATGTCAAGAAATACATAAGAATATAGGGATTGCATGCTGACCAGCATATTTTGGGATAGTTGAAAAAATTCATGATCATGCCAACCTTTGTTGGAGAAGCCCACAAGTTATTAGGTCAATTTTTGGCTCATACGCACCAGCATAACAAAGAATCACTCCATGCACTAAGGTATTGAACACACCCATGCCATAAAAAGACAAATCCTTGGCTATAAAAAAAAAATCATATCAAAATATTCATCAAATGCCCAAATAAAGAGGGGAATACTCATGCAAGGTGGTCTGATGCAATATCCTTCTCGACTAGATGCAACAATAACATGAGACACAACAAGAAGATAAATTTATCTCACAAACAAAGTTGGTGAGCACTCCTGCTCTGTTCTGTTCTACCAGGTTGATCTTGCATGTAGAATAGAAGCATCACAAATACTTAGCTGATGATATATGTATTTATCATACCACTTATGTTGTCTAGAAAGTATTCAGCATATTGTGCAGACTAGTGACACTTCCAAATAAGATGAATGCAGGCATAGGGAGAAGATAAAACTAGCGTATAATACGAATGCCATAGTATAGATAAGCATAATACCAATCCAGCATAGTTGCATAAGAATAGCGCTAAGTAAACACTGGTAGAGATCAAAAAGCACTGGGCCACTATGTGATGAAAGATTTAAACTGGACAAAGCATTACATCATAACCTGAGCCAAGCTGTTTGTGCTAAAGAAACGTAACAGCTATGACAACTCTTAGTATATATACGAATTTTGTCTGTATCATCAATCTCCTTCATTTGAATCAAGGCTTAGAGTTTCAGTTTGAAACATAATACTGATCCTTGGGTGGACTAGCATGATACTGGTACTGTTGGGGTCAACTTATGTCTCTAGACTCAACAACGAGAGATGTTACATCCATGAGGGTGAGGATTAGGGTTTCTTTATATGGTTGAAGTGGAAAACGAAGTTGAGAGGGGAAAGACAGTGAAGAGTCTGTGACTAGACCCAACTCCAATCTTGTTAGCATAAGTTTGAAGAAAATAGATCAAATCATGGTAGTCAAAGCCAAGGACTGCAATTTTGTGTCAACTGTCTGTGCCAGTCTTTGGCTGGTCAGGTATGTACCAGTCTATACCAGCATAAACGGGCCGAAAATTCCAAAAAATGGCTAGAAAATCTTTGAAAATACCTGAAAATTAGGAAAAACCTAAATTAGGGCATTTTAGTTAGAACTAAATGCAAACTTAGTTCTATTTCAATAAGAAATATCCAAATAAGGCAGGGCTAAGGGATTTATCTTTTTTGGACATTGATGAGCAGCTTTGTGGCCAGTTTCAGATGGTTCTTCCACTGATATTAAACAAGAGTGAGAATTTGTGAGAAAGAGAGAGCGATTGAGAAAGAGTGTTAGGAGATGTGAGATTGAAATAGAGTGAAAGAGGGAGGAGGAATGGAGTTAAATAGGCATTCAAATGGGTCCAATTGACTGTTGGAATCAATTCAATCTGGGCCCTTGATTGATTTCAATTGAAATCCGACCATTACCAAATGGTACAGGTTGGTAATGATAAAATTTCAACTGTTTTGATCAGTACGAAGGGTGCATTGCCCAATACGCCTGGTACAGGGTGGTCGGTGCTAGTTAGCTACCAGATTGGTACATCTTGCTCGTACCATACTGTTTCGAGCAATATGTCAAACCATGGTCCAAGCCATGGGTTTCTAGACTCTAACATAGCTAATCTATTTTGATTAGGACTATAAAGGGCATGTAATAACTTGAGGGGTCACAAAATATGAAAAAAAAAAATATCACAGAATATTTTTCTCGAAAAAAAAAAAACAATAAACCATCCTATTTAACATTGACATATACAAAATATTTATAAGAATTTAAAGATTTGGAGGAAAAATGTACTTAATCATTTACATACAAGTTAGGTGCCTGCCCATGAATCAGGATCAGGAAACAGATGATTAATTCCCATATACTACTTACATTGAGATACTTCTCTAATGAAATGGGAAGACACAATCGGGCTGCTAATGGAAGCTTGTTCCAACTACAGATATCCATCCCCTTTAACCAATCAGTAACAGTTCATCCATGTTACTGAACCCCTTACTAACAGAAACGATAAAGTCTAAATTTAATGAACCTAACGCATCAAATGTTGAAGGCATGTCTCATAGCTGATAGCATTTGCAAGAAACAAAAATTCACAACCAATCGATAGAGTCAGATTACTAACCACCAGATGAAGATGAGTCCGATCTACCAACAGGTGAATGGCGTCGATACTTCCTACTAGCAGCATCACTTGTGGGTTTTCTAAATGATGGCTTCAGATCTGATTTATCAGGGGAGGATGCAAGCATGGAAGGCTCCATCAAACTAGCACCTACATGTTTCAAAATATTTTAATCATCTGACAGTCAGGTTAGAAGATCAAAGACTTCAAAACCAGAGACAAAAAGGGTAAAAGAAAAGATCAAGAAGAAGTACATACAACATGTTCACAAGTAAAGAAGATCTATCACATAGGCATGACAGATTATGCAAGCTAATCGCTACATAATGATCCATGCAAAGAAGAAATTTTGATTTTTCATGTCACAAATTTTATGATCCACCAACTTTTGATCATTCTCAGCTTGCTTTGAGATGCTCCATATGAACCTGTTTAGGTCAGTTAGCCACTAGACAAAAATTATTTGTAAATATATTTACAACAGACAAGCACAGTTCCGAGGTGCACTTCCAAAACCAAGTAAAATAGTTGAATGAGTCAGAAGGATGAATCCCTGCATTTTTTAAACTCAGTTGTCGTCTTTCTTCTAAAAATCACTATTAAGCTAGGAAAAAGTAGTCACTAAGGGTTTTGTTAACAATTGTGTCTTACCTAATCAATCCAATGACCAACAGAAGTCCACAATCATCTAAATCCGCAGGAACACTTCCTTTTATTCTGAAAAAGACAAACCTTAAGCACTAATGTTCTCTAAAATGGAGGCTTAATTTAATAAAACATGAAAAGTCTTTTATCTGCACCGAGAGATCCCTTAAATCTCTTTTCCTAGCCTGATCAACGATCACCGAGTCATGCGGGCGGAAACTAATACCTGCAACAGACTAAAGTTAGAAAAAAGCTTTCTCTTTCCTAGTTGCATCTCAACGATAGAAACAATAAAACCCAACCCTAGAACAGATAGATGGCAGTCTAGACGTAGATTCTCGCTCAATCTTACCCTAAAATCAACCGCAAAAGGAAACACGAATACCAAATCCAAAGCACACAGGCAACAATTAAAGAATAGACGAGATCAAGAGTCCGACCGAGAACAAGAATCAATTATGCGAGGCGACGATTGACGATGAATAAAGATTAAAAAAAATACCTTGAACAGATCAATAAAAGATATCTCGTCGAGGCGAACGACGCGATGAGCGATGAGAGGAATCAACGAGTTTCCTTCGTTGCCGCCCTCGATTCGCTAGGGTTTCGAACCATCGGTCGATTTCGTGGATCGAATCGGGTGGGACGCGACCACATCATAAATCCTCGCATAATGTTCTCCTGGTCCTCCACCGCTTTTTAAGGTAAAACTGTGCCCAACCCGGTCCGGTCCGGTCCGTCCAACCTCAGAATTGAAGTAGGGCTAACGTAGCGCTCACTAGTATAGTATTTGAGGTGGGAATAAAGCACTTCTAAGCAAGCAACACCATTCTTTTATTTTGACTCGGAATCCATTAAGTGGCCCTTCAACTTCTCCCTTAATTTGTGGAGCATACGATTGTAGCGCCGCTTTCATGACATAGATTATATTAATTTTATCTAGTGGTGATGTGCCAGGCCATCACCTATCCAAGACGAAAGATTCAGAA
The DNA here is from genome assembly GCA_024322285.1 of Musa beccarii. NCBI lineage: Eukaryota > Viridiplantae > Streptophyta > Magnoliopsida > Zingiberales > Musaceae > Musa > Musa beccarii. Next base: position 8,065,631 of record CM044397.1, on the reverse strand, counting down.
TCTTATATGATCTGATGATGATATACAATCTTACATCATTTACTTAGATTGAGAATTTAAACTTGAGTCATGTGATACGTCGTTTATGTTGCAGATGGACGTCTATATATGTGATATGATTTTTTACCTAATTATTATTTCATCTCTTATTTTATCTTAATACTTTTTAACTAATTCTTTCACATATGGATGGTGTCATTTCCTTTCGTGTAAAAGTTTATATTTTCTCTTTTAAGTATGATTTTTGGACTGCTCTCCATCCCTTCTTTCTCCTCTCCTTTCCATTCATGGATATTCTTAGGTGGTAGAAACTTTTATCCCCCATCAAGTGGAGTGAGATGTGGGATGGTTTCAGCTTCGCTTCGCTGTCATCTGTTATCTTTACATATTTTCCAATAACATTCCATTACTGTGCACAAAATGAAAACCTTTATGAAGTCAATACATACCTTTCTTTTGTGGCCAGAAACTAATTTCAAACTGTAAATTTATGACAACAATTGATAAAACCTGAATTCACATTTGCAAACAAAGCTTAATTTACAATGATTTCTTTACACAACACACAGGTTATGGGCCTTACGAAACACCGAACAATGATCATATCCCGCATTTATGTCTGTCCCTTCTCATGGATTGGAATCTAAAACTTCAGGTTCAGTTCCTCGAGAGTTCTTCAACTTAGCCACCAGAATCCACATGTTTGCCAGTTCATTCTCCAGGAAGGCCTCCCTTTGTTTTGATTCCTCCACTTTCTTCTGGAGCTCTGCTTCTCTTTGTTCCTTTTCTACAAGTGCAGCTTGTAGCTCTCTTTCATGGCTGGAAGTTACTTCTTTCTTGACAGTTGGCTCGTGCCGTTTTATGTGGCTGTCTCGTCTGGAATTCTTTGGTCCATTGCTCGCTCTTCGCTGAGCAGAGTTTTTCATGGAGGCCAATTCAGCAGCCAGCCTCTCGTTGTGGTTCATGAGTTTTGTGACTTCCTCTGATAGTGCCTTCAACTCTACACCTGCAGCCGAAGCCAACCCTTTTGCATATGCACTCTCTTCCACCAACTTCTGATTTCGGGCTTCTAGTTGGCTTTTTGCTTCGCTTAATTCAGATACTTTCCGTTTTAGTTCTTCAACTTCGGATACCTAAGGTATTAAATGAAGGCAACAAAAATTTATAAGGTGCTTGACTCTATCCAGAACGAAAAAAGAAGAGTGATGTGTAGCAAATTATGTTGTGTAGGGATGCATCATGAACAAAAATGTACCTACTTTTTGTGGCAGACATGATAATTATGGTGAACTCTCATATTTGCACCAAAAAGTGAGACTAGAGGAACTTTGATATTGTAATTGTCACAAGATATAATTGAACATAAATGAAACACTATGTCGAAGTGGGCATGTCAAAAATTGTATTCTTTCACACGGATGAATTATCTGGTGAGAAGCAAAAACTTGAAGCGCATGTCATATGACCATATGCTATTTGAATATTCAAAAAATGTCAATTGTCTTCCTCCATAAAAGAGGGTTCCTTGAAGTTGCCGATGGTTATTTAAGTATAAAAAATTGATCACAAACTTCAATGTGATAATTGATCTTTGGTTTAGGAACCCTGGAGCAGGTGTGTGAAGCCTCCAATGATTGGTTCATGCAATTAGGAACAGACTGCCAAGGATTCCTTCAACAAAGAGTGTTGAACATGAAATATTGAAGATTTTTGATACTCAGTAAATCAGGAAAAAGAAAATGCACAAGATAAAATAAATAAATATAGAAGCAAAACACAACGAAAGTATTGTAATAAAAAATGTAAAAAATTGCTTATAGCCATAAAAACAGCTATCTAGATGCCAGGAAAAAGACTTGCAAAATGACAATAATTGGATCAGCTGATGTTTTATATCTAATATCAATATGTAAACATTAGTGTGCAAGTTTCAAACTAGAGTTTTCAACTAGTTTTTCAGTCTAAACTACTTTAGCTCATGATTGGATTGATTGTTTCGGATCAAAATATTGTTAAATGTTTCACTTTCTTTGATACTTTTTTATTGCTGATCAAATAAAAAAAGTATATGCATTACAATATTAAAACAATTTCAGTTTTCCTTTACTTTATTCAGATGTTAGAAATTTTTAAAAAAAAAAAGACTTTTCATTACTTGACTTTTACACATTATAGCTTATATTTAGTGAAGCATATCATCGATTTGCAGTCTCTATTATCAATTTTGAGATGATAAGATTGATGCCCCCATTTTCTTAAGAGTATTTGTGCTTAACTCTCTCTCTAGTCTTTTGCTTTCTCTTTGTATATTTTTTTTTAATACAAATGACCTTTTTCTAATGATTTCATGAAGCAAAAATTATAGCACAGTGGGTGCTCGAGGACTTTGAGGATTTAGAAAAATGCAATTGAATAAGCAATAAACACTACTAACCAAATTCGCATGAGGTAGCAGCTCTGCAGAGATATCTCTAGACGGTGTTGATTCCGTAATGCTTGTTTCTTCAAATAAATACTCTGATTTGACCCTCGTTGAGGAATCCTTCAATTCGAGAGCTTGTGCATGTTGTTGCTTCAAGGAAGTAATTGTTTCTTGCATTTCTTCACATTCAAATATCTGGTCAAGAGATAGATTTTAGTGTTACAACCTATAGCTAGTCAGCACAGAAACAGAAGCAACAATGAAAACTTATAACTCCGTGTTACAACTTGCCTTTTGTTGCAGCTGATCCTGTATTATACTGTTATCTGCAGTCTTCACCTGAAAAAGAGTTGCTACTATGTGACCTCAAATTCATATAATGCACTGAGATATAGACATTTAAAAAGTGCTTCATAGATGTCACATTTAACCAACAAAAATGACTGATAAAGCAGAACATCAGAAACACAATAACTACCAATTTAAAAGTATTGCACACAAGGTATCAAAAGATGCAATTAAATGCTAACATACATGAATGAGTGAAATGAAAATAAACGAGTACCTCCAGCTCTAGAGATTTCTCATTCAGTTGTTCAAGTAGTTCAGCATAGGACTGAAAAAGGAAAAGTAACCATCAAATACTATTAGGTGGAATCAAGAAAAAACAGTAAAGAAAGGTCATGAAGCAAAAGTTTACTGGTGAATTCCCTGAGTTGCCCATTCTGTTTTGAGTCAATGAAACTGATTTGGCCATTTGCTTTTCCAAAGAAGCAATTTGATGGTTTTTGGTTTTTATCTCTTCACTGACCTTCCTCATCTCCATCTTCAGGTTCAAGAATCATCACATAAGGTCTAGGCATATCACATAATTTTGTTGAAGGAAATAAAAGAGATAAGGAATTACTTGAATCTGTTCATTCTTTGGGTTCTTAGAAGCTTCGTCTGAAAGTCGCTTTAAAACACTTGAATTAAGTGCTACTTCTCCAGCAAGAATCTTTAATTGCTCTTTGAGCAATTCAACATGGTCTGTAGTTTTGATGCTAGTCTGATATCAGATAAAGCATGAAAGTTAACAGATTTCTGAAATGTAGAACCATTTTTTCATGAACATATAATGGCACAAAATTTCCAACTAAAGAAATTGTATTAAATTTATTTCTACATTGAAGCTAGTGAACTTCCACTAATTACTTCCTAATGACGAATAAAGTTTTTGTAGGTAAGCTACTGCTATTGTTTAAGCAATGAAACCAACCTACATATTCTAAAAGAAAATTAAAAACAAACATCATATGGCTTTTTATTTATTCTTAGTTTCTTCTTCGGGTAAGCCACAGGACATTCATGCTACCATAAATCTGATAAAGTTGCTCCTTTTCTTTCTGAGATGGTTATTCAGTTCCCACTTTGATTGTTACACTAAATAGAGATGAAATTCAATCACAAATTTTCCAGTAAGCACATAAACAAACATGATCATGCTACTTTGTAAGTTACTGTCAATTTTTCTTGTTCTCCCTCCAATCTAATTCAGTTACAAAAGTTTGTTAATAAATTTGCTCATGCTATCCAGCAATAGCACTCTGTAAATTTAGTGTAGGTATTCCTTTTCAATTTTCAATCTATGGCAATAAGCATTTTGGTCATTATCATAGCACTGGACAAAGTTACAAATATTGATCTGATACCAGTATCAACAACTTGTCGGACTAGAACAGTACTAAGATACCAAGTGGTATACTGATTTGTGCTAGTTGTGAATACCTCAAGAACATAATAAAAACCAAGTGGTAATGAGTTGTCTGGTCCTCATCAGTGCATGGTCAGACTGCTAACTCTCTCGTCCATAAACGATCTTACCCTGTTGAGCATTATCAGACTAACACATTTACCATGACCTAAAGAAGCTTGCCTGATTATATGATGCACAGATGGCTGATGAGTGGCCTTGATGTAATTTGTGGTTCAATATCTGCCACAAACGGCAACTTACCATCCTTGCATGATATTAACTGAAGACAAATGAATCTGTGAATATAAAAAAATCTTTAAATTGTACCTATATGGGCGACAAAATAATTGATGTTGGTATAACATATTTTCAGTATAATTTTCTAGAAACAGACACATTCTAAAATCCAAGCTAGTAATTCCTACTTTTCTTAATTGTTTAAATTTTCATTAAATGATGCTTCCCCGTCTCCATTTTCTGTTCCTCCAAGTAAGAACCTCAGCAATGATAAAAGCAGGGCTGAGGTTTATGAGAAATGCAATACTTTGACAAACAACTGCACTAGTGCTTGACTTTGCCACTGTTGGTCAACTGTCAGTCGATAATATTTTATAGAATTTATGAAGATAGTAGTGGCTATATCAGCATCAGCAAAATGAAACTGCTAAGCCAACCCAAATAGTTGGGGAATTACGGGTGTAATAGTTATGGGTGTCATAGTTGTTGAAAGTGATACAGCTAAAAACAAGCTAGGTCATTATCATGACAAGTCTATCCATGTTCATTCATGATGTATCCTAAGATCATATACGCCATTTTGGCAAGCTTGTTATTTCAAGTCACCTGAAGAATTTAAGTAGATAGAATTTATAATAACCATATGAAAATTTATGATTTCAGATAATTTCGTTCATTGCATACCAGAGGTGTCCCGTGGGAAGAAAAATCATCTGCAGGAAGTTCCCTGTCATGCATCACTTCCAACAAATCAGCAGGAATACTGTCTGGAACCAAGGAATTTGATATTCTGGGCTCTGAAGGGAAGTTTACACTCTCTGCTTGAGGAGTTGAAGGTGCAGTGTATGACTTTGTTCTACTTGATTTGTCACCATCTGAACTCATCAATGTTGTCAACCCGCTATCTCGTTTCTGGAAAAAAAAAAATTCAATTAAGCATGCAGTGAAAGATAGAATAATGGTAATATAACATCAGCCTACTATCAATTTCAACTAGCCGTAACTGCTAAAAATGAAGTATTTAAACGTCTACAACCAAATATCTCTTGTGACACAAACCTATGTGATAAGGCCATGAATGTGCTCTAACCATGTCATTCACCCTTTATCATCATGAATGTCTGCTGATATACTTTTTCATCATTATCATATTGCTTCTGTTCCTGATGCAAATTGATTGTTCTATTGCTTACCATATAGTATGACATCATTAAAATGTGTGTGAAGTCCACTACTTTATGGTAAAGAATATCATGTACTGAAAACTTATATAAATTATGTTCTGCAAGGAACACAGTTTGAAAAGTTCATAGCAAGAAGCATCTACATAGCAAGGCATACCCGTATCTTGAACCAGTTTAGAAGCCCATGTTTTCTGTTCTTTTTCTCTTCCTTTGAAGCATCATCATTAGTTTCACCAAATCCTTCCAGGGGAGCATAAAAGACACCATTTTCATTATCTAATATCATATCTCGCCTTCGATATGGGAGATAAGCAAGCTGCAGGATCACATAAGTGCCTAAATTAGGACATAATAGGACCACTGGAAAAAGGTAATAGGGTATCAGTGGATATTTGGAACAGAATAATAAGAAGTTGATAGTAGATTATCTATTCAAGAATTCATGTGGACAAATGAAAACCGAACCTCCTCCTCTCCAAAAGAATGTCTTCGCCTTGGACCAGCACGCTGAGGAAATCTTGGAGATTGGTTTGCTTTCGTAGAGACCAGAATTAATTTTGTTAAACGTTGTATCCTTCCCAGTAAAGCAGCTTTAGCTTCTTCTTCCTGTTCCAGCCTCGACTGTAACTTGACATGACCATCTTCTAGCTTTTCATGTTAAACATTTGCACTAATCAAATTGGCAATGAACACTAAAGAACTTTAACTTTTACAAGTATTCTAAAAAATTATTGGAACTGTAATCCCATGTAGGCAGTCAAATAAAATATGCTAATGCATTAGTGGTAAAGGTCCAGACTTAAAAAAATCGTATGAAATTGGGGCCATACTAGCTGGTACTCTGGTGGCATACCAGTGCAGTGACAATCGAAATTGGTGCCATAATGACCCCGATACATTACCAAAATCGATACCGGACTGAGACTTAATATCTTGTTGCAAACTATGATGTGAAATCATGAAGTGTCATTTGTGTAGCAGTTAAGTATAGAAACAACAAAATGTATGCACTGAACATCATGTAATGTCTCAAAATGAACAGGTTCATCAAGTTCAGATATTACTTTATAAGCAAAGAGGAAATTACCTTACATGAGGTGCAACAGTATGCAATGATGACCTACCTTTTGCTTTAGAAGAAAAATGTCATTTTCTCCAGAATCCTTTTGTGGAACAACTGTCACAATGCCTCTCTTTAACTGTTCTAGCTCTTGCTTTAAGCAACGGATCTCATTTTGGTATTTCTTTATTAGAGATTTTTCATCTATTATCTGCATCAATAAGCGGAGCCATAAGGCAAGGATATAGATGAAAGCAATCAAAATGTGAATGAACTGTAAGGTTACGCACACAAGGTAGAAGGTACGATATTTGCTAGATTATTAAGTGCACTCTTATGATTATGAAGATGATAAAAATTATTCTTAAATTATCAAGCATCTACTTGGGTCGGATGAAAACATACCTTATTTTGTGAAGCTTGGATCTCAATGCATTTAGCACGATGAGCAAACTTCAGTGTATTATGTGTCTCTTCTGCATTGCTTGATGATGGAGTCACTGTACAGATGAGCTAAATAACAGGACAAATAGATTCAGAACAGGTCCATTAAGTTACTGATCTTAGAAAAACTTGCACAATAACATTAACTTACGGAAACACGCCCTTGACCACTTAAAGAAGATTGGAGGAGTCGAGTTAATTTGGAATCTCTGTAGGGGATATGCGTAGCTTTCCCATCAGTTAATTTTGCAATTACCTGAAAAAGGAAGTGGTTCAGTAATTTTACTGGAAGATCTAAATAAATAAAGAGTGAATTTCTCCAACATTGATAACACAATGTAACAAAGAATTTTACTATGTATCATAGAGGGCAGGCCTTGTTATAATAGTAAGGTTGCTCCTTTGCCACTCGGGGGACCAGGGTTTAAATCACAGAAACAACCTTTTTAAAATATTTAAAGGTAAGACTGCGTACATTAACCCTCCCCAGACCTCGCATTGATGGGAGCCTCGTGCATTGGGTACACCTTTTTTATCATAGAGTTTAGTAGGTCATGCTGAATTAATGATTCCAATTCGATTCATGTTTATAAACTATCATGTAAAGCACAAGTATGATGAAAGAACTAGTAAAATTTCAACTAAAACTAGATCAATATGAAGAATAAAGGATAACTTAGTGGGTTGGATAGAGGTTTGCTGGATCAGATAATGATGAATCCTGCCAACTTTGCATTAGATAGCACAAATTTAAGAAGTGTTGCATAGTTTAGCTTGTAACTCCACAAAGAAGTTCCACAATTAAAAATGTGTAAATTCTTGACGAAAAAGAATTTAACATTCACATGGGAAAAATCAGCATATCATCCCTATGTTTAACATTTTAATGCTCCTTTAAAGAGGAACAAAGTTCAGTCTGACATGCATAAAGTGAACATGATGCCACCTAAAGACAGGTAATTTTACCATGTTGGTGCAATTATGTTTATGCCGCACATTATTATTGCCTCCACCTTTTTTATCTAAGCATTTCATTGTAAATAAATGAAGTCAAACTAAGTATAGACAAGGATAAGTGACAACCATATAAAATGAAACTCCTAGGCTAAATCATAGGGTACCAATCTCTGCAAGATTCATCATCAAATTACTGCCCTTGGAAGATTTTGGTGACCTGTGTCATCATGTCAGATAGATTGCTTTCTCAACATATGGCTTGTTTATGAGTGATGATTGGAGACATTTGCTACCATCACACAAAAAGAATCTAAGAATTCTTTTAAAATCATTTACCAAGGATATTCCTTAATAAAACATTTAGCTTTCAACTTTAAACTGCTCTGTCCATGTACTAACATTTAGTGTTAGCAGATGATGTCTCTATCCATGTATCCTGATTAGCCTAGGAATTTGTTATATAATGTTGATATAATTAGAGATTACCCTAGCATAATATTGGGAACATCGATAGATATATCACCTATCCACATCCAAAGTGATAATCAACATGACCATCTTTGTTCTGATGTTTTCCTATATCAATAGTGATTTGCTTCTTTAATCAACATGACCATCTTTGTTCTGATGTCTTCCTATATCAATAGTGATTTGCTTCTTTCTTAGTAAACTCTAGCAAAATATCTCATATTACAAACAGAAAGCATGTAAAATATTGCAATCACATCCTTGTTATTCAACTGGTAATAACTAAACAAAGCCTAAGAATGAAGAATTTAAAATCATCCACCTACCATCAGTCTGACAAGGGTACTAAACCTCAAATTCAAGTCATCATGATGCAAATCTAAAAGTTAAAAATAAAGTCCAACATGCTAACTTGAATTTCCTGCTGTACCCTAATTCTGTAAGAAGGTCTCAAAATGAACAATTTTGGTTCTACAGCTACCTCTTAGATATTATTTAATAGGCTTCAACCGAATTGTTCATCTATTGCTGAATATCACTTTGCAACCCAATTATATTTAGGGGGAAATCATTCTGTTGCATGAAATGCTTCACTGCCTCCTATATATTAATCTTTAAGCCCAATCATTCCTTGTCAACTTCAGAAATGCATGTGGAGAGTTCCTTTCAATTTTTTTGTCATAAATTTTAAAAGAATATCATTGACAACCCATCCAGGAAGAAAATTAAGGTCATCAAACTTGTAAGGTCAAGAAGTTCTTGTGTCACGTATGACTTAAAATGGTGGTATCTTTTAGGAAGAGAGTAGTCTGCACACCTACCCTTTCTGGCAAATATGATTGTCTCAATCGCTTTGATAAACCCAAAGTGTCATAAATCATTTTATGAAGGTCATCATGTTCTCAAATGTTTGAAACTCCACTCAATCCATGCACAGGATACTGAATCTCATCATTAGCCCTCACCATTCTTGTCTTAATCTGCCTTTGCACAAGATCCTTCTATCTAAGCAGTTGTACCCTTTTCTAAGGTCCTTCACTTCTAATAATGTTTTTAAATAGATTGTCTTAATAAATCATGCAGTAGAGATTTTTCACTTCTCAGCTGCATAAAAGAACAAATTGACAGAAGGAAAAAAAATAAAAGATAAAAAACAAATAAATAGAATATTGACCCAAAAAAATTATAGACCTTCGCCTTGATATATATGAGAAAACCTAGGATCAATAGTAGTCAAAAAGGCTATCTTGATCTCAAAGAGTTGTTAAATCATAATAGAAAGAAGGCCTTTCACTGTCACTCATTGAAATATAATGTAAAGACAATTGTTTCACATAAATCAGTATAATTTCAAAATCAGGAAGCAGAGAAGAGAGAATGACAATGTTTAAGCAAGATAATATCAGCTAAATGAGAGAATAATAGTGGAGAGAATAGAGAAGATAAGGATAGATCACCATAGTGATGGAAAATAGAAAGGGAAATCAAAATTATTCTTCCCCAAGAAAACTGTAACTAAGAAAAGTTGCTGCCCCTTCTCACAAATCCTAATAATACCCTGAAGAGAGAATAGCAATGAGAGGTTGGAGGTTGTATGGCATAAGAAAACATAAAGTGACAACATTTGCATAAATGCCTCAACTACATAATTGGGCATCAGCAACTGCTTCTTAATATGATCCCAACACACCACAAAGACGACATAAAAAAGGAAAAAAAATGAAAATATAGTTTGGTGAGATCGACAGAAGATACTGTTAAATTAGTGCCAAAAAATATAGACTAATACCTCAATATAATTTAAATCTCGGAACTCTATAGAAACTAGACAAACAATTGTTCTCCCTAGACATTGATCCAACCAACACAAACTATCTAGTTTTTTTTTTTCAACATAAGGCACATCCATCATTCCTTTTTTGTAGTATGGTAGTAATATTACCATAGATATATTGACAGAGTTTTCCTTTTGCAAGAAAATGGAGAAGAACCAGTGGAGCAAGAGAAAAAGGAAAATCCTTTATGAAAGTTTTAAGAAACGAAGACCATATATAGGATTGGATTGATGGATCTTGAATAAAATAGTAATATAGCCTTAGGAAAACTTAATGGCAGGAAAAAATCTATCTTGGGGATGACTTCCTATTTTTTGTTCTATCAGCTAGTTTCACCAAAGGTCCTTGCGTGAAGTTAACAAGTATGTTTTTTGCCATTGATGAAATCACAAACATATATGCCCCTGGATAAATTAGTTTCATTCATTTATTCCAATAGTGATAAAACTATGTAGATCAGGTTTCCTTGGCAAGAAATCAAATACCTTACCAGAACCTAGTTGGACCAATACACCTTGGTACTACTGAGTACTGAGAATTATAAAAGATTGTTTAAAATGTCAGTAATACAGATACCTTAGTCGATATGGACCACTATTCAAATTCATGTTCCTTGGCCTACTCCAATCATGAAGCTCAGTGTTATCTATGATGATTACATTTACTACATGACTAATTTACAACAGGAGAGAAAATGATTACAGATGTAAGTGATACACATTCATGGCCATCAAAAGAAGAGAACTGAAAAATAGAAATGAAAAAATTCTAGCACACACAGATATTAAAAATTAATATTATGAAGCAATTATTCTAAGGTCTCACAGTTCCAAGAGTCAATAGGCTTTTATTTATATAAGCTCCCTCTTTCCGACGGACTCCAGTAGTTTCAGCCTTTGAGCTCTCAGAACCTGCGAGATCGATGAGGTTCTGCATTCCCAAGTGAAAAAGAACTAAGAATTACATAAGCAAACCATGAATTGATGAACTAGTGACAAAAGGAGGCATACAGCAAGACCAAGAAATTCCAGCATCTATGTTAGAAAAAGAAGTCTAGACTAGAAGCTTTTGTATGACAAAGCAATAGAGGACGAGAAAGCAACTAGACAAATTTGAAGGCTGAGCAAGATAAACTTACAAGCTGGGAAAAATTAACTGCTCCACCTTCACCGCACTCATCACAAGGGCTACTCTCTATTGTCTGTTGGAAAGTCATAAATTTAAGTAACAAAATCTAAGTCTGTAATTACTTGAATTACTGAATTAATCTGTTTAAGAATGTGATTATTGGTTTCAAAATGATTTTAAAGAGGCATACTAAATGATTTTCTATTCAAGGTTAATAAATATGACACCAGAAAGTATAAATGTAGATGCAAATTTCAACAATTTGAAAATGACTCCACTATGCAAGGCAGCAACAATGCAGAGTTAAATGTCGGGGGCCCAAAATGCAACTGAAAATATGGGGAACTCCAGAACTAAAGAATTTCTTAGTTGATAAGCACTTGTAGTGTAACTAACATATATATGTTGCACAATATTTACAAATTAGTTGGTGAAGCATGAAAAGTCAAAATGTCTGTATTAAAGATGAACTAGGAAGAATTTGTATAGATCTCGTTATTGAAATCTATAGCTCATTTAAGTGCAGTATAAGTACCAGCATGAAAATTTTATGACTTTGGCTGCTTTGTAAAAGATACATGTTACACTATATTTACAAATTATTTGGTGAAGCATGAAAAGTCAAAATGTCTGTATTAAAGATGAATTACGAAGAATTTATATAGATCTTGTTATTGAAATCTATAGCTCATTTAAGTGCAGTATAAGTACCAGCGTGAAAATTGTATGACTTCGGCTGCTTAGTAAATTGAAGTTATTGGACCCAACATGTCTGTGCTCTGTAATCAACTCAAAAGTCACCATCATTAGCATAATAAAGATGCATCAGAAGCATAAAAATGAAAAGATACTATGGTTCTTTGTAACTTCACAACCACGCATATAGTAAGAAAAACTTCTTTTCCACGTAATATACCTTAATCTGGTACAGGGATATAACTAAACAAGTTCTTATCTCAAATGGTCTAATTTCTAGTTGGCCACAATCACCTACCTCCCATCACCTGCAATTGCTTCATCTATTCTTGAGCCCTAATTTCTCTGTGTTTTCCCTCTCTCTCCCTCTTTGCATGATAGCGCAGTTGTCATCCACTCTGTCGCCCACCCTCTGCAAACTACCTCCTGAATCAGTGGCCCACGGCCCAGCTCCTACAGCTTGCCTCCTACCATCTGCCGCCACCTCATCCACAGTATTTCTGTTTCTCCTACTTTTCCTTCTTCTGCCTTCTTCCTTCCTCCTCCATTCTCCTTTCTTCCTCCCCTCTCCCAATAGAACAATGCCTCAGTACATGCTGACATACCATGTGTCGGTACATCGGCATGAATCGGACTCATGTTGCTCTGGCCATTATCTAGTAAGAGTTCTCGGTACAAAATTATAAACCTTGACCGAAAGTGTTTGACTTTGAAAGACGACTGTCGTATTTAGAGGATATGTTGATTACCAAGGATTTTAATTTCGAATAAAACCACCCATATCGGGTGATACATACCGGTCTGCCAATAGACCGATACGTGGACCGCCTGCTATCGGGCAATACCGTCGATTAGGGCTGTTTCTGCCCCGTTAACACCCTAAATTGGTTGGTGATGGTCGAAATCGACCGTCACCGCCCGCTATTGGGTGGTATTAGTCGAGGGAGAAGAAAGGAGAGGGAGAACCTGGAGATCCAACGCCGCTCTCCCTCCTCGTCTGGGGCGACAAGGTCTCGGTGTCGTCGACGACTTCTCATCTTCGCGGGGAGAAGAAGTCTTGGCAACATCGCGTGGAGAAGAAACCGAGCGTCGTCGATGCGGCGTTTCTTCTCCCCACGTAGGCAAAAAAAACGAGGCGACTACGAAGGAAACATTGGTTTCTTCTCCCCACGCGGGCAAAAAAAGAGGTGACATCACCACTTTTTTTTTTTTTTACTTTATATATATATAAGTAAAAAAAAGGCAACATCGTCTCGTTTTTCTGCCCGCGTAGGGAGAAGAAAGGTTTCTTCTCCCCACACGCAAAAAGGGCGACGATGTAGTCGCCCTTTTTTTTACTCTTATATATGTAGACACACACACACACACACCAAGTAGTACACCGAAATGTACCGCTCGGTGTACTCATACCGTATCGTACCGAGCTGAGCTCGATACTTCAGTATGGTATGAAATTACGAACCTTATTGATTACCATTACTTGGATATATGTCAAACTCTTTGAATGTAGATTTTAGTACAAATAAAATGTCATGATAACAAATAAACCTCTTCAAATCCGAATATGTCCTGTTAAAGTATTTTCTGATATATCACATATTTACCACAATTGAATCTGAATTTTCATATGTATTTAGCAAAACTATTTTTCCATAATTATCCCAGAATTATTTTTGTTTATATGCTGAATCAAACACCACTATAAGCATCTAAATCTGATTGGCTTGCCATCCCAACCAAAAAAAAAAAAACTAAGTTACAGCTAGATAAGAACAAGAAATGAACAGGAAAAGATATAAGATAACATCATATTGAAAACTATATGTAAATAGCTAACCATCCACAAGTCAGTATGCAAGAACAAATTGTATACATATATGTTGACCTATAAAAAAGTCAACTGTAAAGTTCACCTTCTCCAGCTGCTATAAGGGACAGTGCATGTGCAGGAGACAGGACAACCTCCTCCTTAATACCCTCAACAAATGTACCCTGTAAGAAGTAACCATTAAGTCTACAGGACCTGTTAACTGTCAATTTATAGCAAATTTAGGAAACATGTTGCAAGGCCTACGGACATCCAATGATAATAAGAGAATTCATAGGAGATGCAAAAGTTATTAAACTAAAAGTCTGTTTATTCCTTCAAATATCTAAGAAAATCAGCCATGAAAACATATCTGTGAAAATTTTGGAAGCCACGTGGATGCTATGCTACTTGATGTGTTATTTGTTATATCAGTTTGATGGACTGAAAAGCTAGTCCGTGGCACATCTGTGTCTGCCCAAGTTGCACACTCAACCAAGCACACAAGGAGCACTGTCACAGACATGACAGCAGATTCAGGTCATAAATAAATTGTTGTAGGTGGCAGATCCTCCCGTCACCAGCGTCCCCTCTTCTTTGCCTCATTGCAGCCATCTTCCCCCCTTCCCCCCAACAAAAGAAAAAAAAAAACTCACGCTCCTCCCTGATAGCTCCCCTCCTTCCTGCCTCTTCCCCTCCCAACCGCTGACAATTACACACATCAACCCAACCAACAACAATCAGACAGCCACCCCAACTGACAGCAACCCTCTCCCATACCTCCTCCTCCCTCTCCTTTGCTTTGGATCCTTCATCCTTGCTCCCCTCTTCATACCCAACAACCCCCTCTCCATCCTCCTGTTGGGAAATCCTAAGGGGCGACATCTCATGCGCAGCGGAAGAACAAAAAACAAAACACCCTAAGTTTCCGTAGAAAGGTTCTATCATCGTGCGAAGATCGGTGCGTCAAAACAAATCCGCGAAAACTGCATGTGTAAAAGAAAGTACCTAGGGAGATTGTATATCCCTGAATCCCTACAGATCTGTAGGAGAGGATGAAGAAGGTCAAGCGTCCTCCTCTCTAGCGGTATCCACACGGCAGGGACTGCGACGATGTACTTCTCTAGGGAGAAGAGAACAGGAGGTGGTTACCATGAGAACTCTCAGCCTATAGAGCTTTGGTTCCCTCCTATTTATAGAGGCCCCTTGTAAACCCTAATAGATCTTGCCCTGTTGGGTATTGGATCTCCATCCAATTACCCAAGCCTCTTGGGTTAGTGAGTTTATACTCAATAATCTCTTATTAGCAATTATTGAATCTCATCTTAGGATCCAATAATTCATCGGCTTAATAGATATCCAATAAGATAGAGGCTCCAGCGGATATCTCATATCCGAACCTCTACTCGTCGCAACACCTACCATATGTGTGTGACCCTCTAGGCTCAATATCGAGCTAGCCGTGAGTCATACTTGTCAAAACTCCTTCTGACTTAGTGAATTATTATCTTTATAATAATTTACCCAACTCATCGACTGCGGACGTACTAGGCCACTAAGCCACAGCCCCCAGACGATACAGGAGAATCCAATCCTTTGGACATATCTGTCCTCAGTTACCATGTATCTATAGTCCCTCATCCAATTAATATCCCAGAGACCCTATATTGAGCATGGTGCTGTCAGGCCCATACGATCTCTCCTCGAGTCTTGCTCTTGTCGGATTCTCTCGGAGAACTCTTTCTCTCTCAATCCGAATAACCTTGGCTAAGGATTTGTCCAAGCAAGAATACATGGATATTCCTCTTATGATACCGAGAGCGGATGATCCTCTATTAACACTCAATAGCCCTCGTAAGATTGGCTACCACTCCCAATAACCGGTTATACTAGATCTGGAACTTTCTAAACCTATAAGTTCAGTATCAAAGAGTGGAATACTCATACAAGACATCCTTGGTATCTTAAGTCTAAGGACTAGATATACTACTGGGACTACGGAATCGCTGTCTGACGTGAGGTATCAATAACCATCCAGCATTCCGTAGGCGGATCAATCAGTAAACTCATTCCCCAATAAGCACCTGCACTGTACCCTTAGTGTCCCCACACGAGTAGCTATGAGACCAGCCACCTCCATCATATGGACGGGTATACAACACACCAGTCTATCCGGTAATCTCGATGTCCCTCTCGAGTAACATATAACCGGGATTATTTAGGGTCTGTGTTTAAAGGTGAATCGGTCTCATTATCGTGATCTCATCACGATCCAATTCCCATTGCACAGATCCAAGGACATCACAATATATGCAACATGCAAGATAAAGTGATAAAATACATAATAATAAGCAAAGAGAAAGAGTACATATCAAGTCACAAGTGTCATCACTCATGTGATTGGCTTGCAGGGCACATATGACTAGCACCTCCTCCTTCTACGTTAATTGTTTTATTAATATAGATTTAAATAATATAATTTGGTCATTTAAATAAATACTATGTTATTTTTTGTTTATTAATACAGATTTAGACAATATAATTTGATCCTTTAAATGAATACTATTAATCATAATATATTTTTAAAAATTTTAATATTTGGGAGCACCTCACTTTACTCGGGCATTTTGGCCCCTTGGCATCTTTTAACGCCTCTCGTCTTTGACTATACTAGCTCAAATATTTATTTAAGCCCATACATTAAGTGCTCATATCTGAGACTTCACATATCACGAAAGACAATTGCTTTGCCAATAATAACATAGACATTCAAAATAAAACAACTGCCATAATTGTACTAGTAAAATTAACCATACTTGAAAAAAATAAATTAACCATATACATAAAGTGTACCTGAGAGTCCTCTCTGATTCGTAAGTTCTGTCCTGCTGGATTTAGCAAATCATTAACAACCTGGATCCATAAGTTTCAGTAAGTAAAAATGTAAAATGATATATACTTACTAAAAAAGAAAACTAATTAATTGACAATTTACCAAAGCAATTGAAGCCATATTGCTAAAATTTTGAAAGTTTGTAACAGAATTCATGAAACTCATCAAGGTTAACAAAACAATATATAATGATGTTACATATAGTTTAGATACCAGTACAAGCATGACCCTGTACCTACAGAAATGTGCAAATCATGTGTAAATGGTCAGATTGAAAATTTTCTCCTTAATTTCTGAGTGGACTGGATGGCTTCTCTTACAAGTACTTATAAACTTATTTTGAAAAGTCTGCAGTTATCTACTTACATAATTTGGAAACTATTTAGTGAAATTATTCATTTCTTGTAGTTGCATCTACAAGTTATCCAACACCAATAATAGAGCCATGCACAATTTAAGACTCCAAAAAGAAAGACTCTTTCTTTATGTTCTATATACTGATTACTGAATATATATAGTTTTCCCTCCATACACCTTAGAGTTTGTCATCATTTTAAGCACATGGAAAGTAGTTGTGATTAAAGAGATTTTAATGTAGGAAAAACTCCTGCAAATTTGTGATCTCTGTTTGATACAAGTAATTGGTTTTGTACAGAGGCTAGCAGAAAATGGATTCATATATGTAGTATGTATGCGTTCAGGAGATCAGGTATTCCTCACAAATTTTGGAAAAAATATTGGATGCTCTAAATATATATATGCAATCAGAAGCATAAAAATCCTCAGCAACACACTACAGAAAATGAGAACACATCGTGCCACAAAGAGAGAGGGGAAAATAAACTTCAAGTTGTTTTGCAGAAAAATAAGCCAGCAACTGATGCAGGAATTTCTGAAACAGACCTCGTTGTAGATTTCCAGGTACGATACACGAAGAAGAAACTCGCGGCTTGGAGTCTAGATCCAAAAGGACATAATTAGATGATTTCTGTAGAAAGGACTCCTGAACTTATTCAAAAGCATTTCAGAGATGGGGAACCCATCCAAATAACCTCTTGTATGATGCTAAATGCATCTTTTACAGCCAAAGGTATGATTCCTGGGGACCTTTGATCTCCCTGACAAAAAGAAATGGATATGAGCTTGTTATATAATTTTCCAACTGCATACTGCAAAGTGCAAACACCAAGTTCTATTAGACTAATAATTGTGTTTATGTCCTAATTTTACTACCAAAGCTACAAGGGAACTAAGATCATTGTTGGGGATGCAAGAACTTGTGATGGACCAGGTCTGGCTTCTGATTGACAGTTTTTCAACTGCAAACTTAGCAAACTATATCAAGCCCAGATGAAAGGAAAACATGAATAGCAATCTCAATCCATATTGGTTCCAGCGGACCAGCGTACTACTGATAAACTACACTAGACCAAGTTTCTTCTGACTTTTTGATGCTGGCGACTGTTGAAGAAAGAATACAAAAGCAGCGAGAAGAGTGGAATGATATTATATTATATTATATTATATATATATATGCGTATTTTTGTGTTTGTATATATACCTGACCTCCTGCATTGCAGTGGTCATAGAATCTGTGCAACTTGGACCAAAAAGGGTGCACAGTTTGAGTCCTAAAACCTCTATAATTCTTTTCTAATCGTCGGACTAATTCAGTTATTGGACTGGTCCAATGCAAAAATGAATAAAGAGATGGGTCTTATTCATCACAAGTTTTTGTGCCAAGGGCATTTCACAGATGGTATCTTATGATATTTGCTTGTGATTTAATGCCAAGTTCAAAATGGAATGTACCTACAAGGTATTTTTCTTGCATGAAAATTCCGGTCAACATGTCTTTGATCCAGACATGTGATGGTCAATATCGATTAAATGTTGAATGGCCATTCATCAACATGAAATGCACTCAGCGTGTGCCGACCTAAGTTATTATTATTATTTAATTTATTATTATTTTTTGTATTATTTAATTCTTTTGTGATTATAAATATTAATATATGTACAATTGGGCATCTACATCAATTGTTCTTATATTTTTAAAGCACGAAATCTACAAGAAACTAAAAGGATTAAGAAAACTCCCTAAATTTACTTGGGTTAGAGAAGATGTTCAAAAGGGAAATGAAAGAAACTGGGCTATTCAATTCTCTGGTTTGCTGGGTATAAACCAGTGGAAGTTGGTAAGGCCAGGTATTTTAATCCTTGTCTCATTCTGGTTTCAGTCAATCTTGGCAATACAATCAGAATTGTCAGGAAACTAGTTTAATTTTAGCTAGTTATGCTATACTAGAGATGATATTCCCTTGGTTTTTTCTTGTACAATGCTGAAATTTAAACCATGCTTTCATGTAGTTGCATACAAATTAAGAAAGTAATAAACCTAGGTCAGAGAAATGGAAAAAAGCAGAAGAAATTGAATACTAAGCATCAATAACATTAATAATGCAAGTTTCCCTGCATCATAAAACAGAATATATGTGAGAGCCAGGTACAAAAGGTGTGACCCTCACATGCATTGTATGTGTTTTGCCGCTGCTTGTAACCCCGTAAGCAAAGATTGTGCCTGTGGAAAGAAGAAAGATATTAGAGAATGTTCAATTAAGATTGATTGACATTCTGCAAGATAACACTGCAGCTATAAGTTGGCATAGGTCTTATATGCAGACAGTCATGCTTCCAGGTGATTGTCATCAGATCAAACCATATTATCTGCTTTTAGGCATCAAAAATGCTCTACTGCCTCTAATACAAAACAACATAGAGGCCTAGTATTTTGTAATTTATGATTGTTTTGAACTAATCTATAGGTTTTACTTTTTTCTTTGTTTTATAGGGTATTCACTGATACTGAGCCCTTCTTGTTTGAAACTTGGTACCTTTCCTTGCATGGGTTGTTCTACAACTCAACTTTGTACGATATTCAATGGTCACTAAAATAAGTAATTGAGGATCTAGAGTGTTCCAATTGAATTTTGTAAATGGACCCAAACATCAGTTGCAAGTACAATATCGGGGTTTATGCTAGTAAGCTGTCTCCTAATTTTTTTAGTCATCTGACTACAGTTCTTAATAGTCAACCAATACTAACAGAAATGATCTATGAACCTAGAAGGATTTTATCTTTTGTTTTCTTTCTTGATAAACCACTTCAAACTAATTTCAATGAGCCCAATTGAAAAGACCCAATTTTCTGAACTCTAGCAGAACTAATATGTTTCAACAAAATTAACCAAAACTAGGAGAAACTAACTGAAATGAGATTATGTTGAATTTCTGCATGGTGTAGGTCAAGTTCAATCGGTTTTGAGTTCAACAAAAAAAATTTAAATTAAAATGGTTTTTCTGTTTTTTGGTATTTACTTGCAGAGGAGCAGTCAGTAACACTCTTAAGAAACTTAAATTTAATCCACCAAAAGAAAACATGCTATTAGTGTATATAAATTGTTGATAATTGGAGAGGAGATTTAATTATCAATTCATTATATAAAGCAATTTTGTCTGCAATGAATATGACATCTGCTGTTAATGTAAGCAAGATAGCAGACAACATAGTTTGTGGATGACATATATGGCAATACTTTGTAGATTGTACCAAGAGGATTAATTTGTCATCATAAACCCAATGGATATGCATATATATTTATCTAAATAACATGGCCAAGACCAGCAAAGATCTCCAGGTTTTTCCTTAAATACTCATTCTTCAAGATCAATGCCAAAGAAAAGAATATAAACAAGAATATAATATGCAATTTACCATTTACACCCTCCATAGCACTGCTAACAACATGCTGAGCAGCGACATCATACACATGCCGTGTTGTTGTTGTAGGTCCAAAAACACGATCTGGAGAGTCAGATTAAAACAAATAGTCAAGGCCAGCTTTCCTATGCACTTAAGGAAAATGGAAGCACATAAACACATCTGTGCTTAATACTCAAAAACTGTACAGAAACATTTGTAGAAAGAACAAAGCACAAATTTTGAATTTAAATATCCAGTATTCCTCATGAAATAAATATACACCAATCTTATAACTTCTAACTATAACATGTCTGTGACATATTCTATGTCAAGCAAATCCATGGAATACTATTACGCGGAAGGAGCAATTGAATTGGAACAGCAGTATAACAATTGAAGGAGAAACAGCATAAAATTACGAAAGCATAAAAATAGCAAATTATTATAATAACATTATATATATGTGTGTGTGTGTGTGCGCGCGTGCATGCATGCGGCATGTGTGGTTGAAGATCTTTTAGATACCATTTCAATTGGTATCTAACTTTTCACTAAAAGCCATACTAAAGATAAATGTAAAATAGAAAACTTCTGTAAAAGATAGCAATCTTTAAAATAAATATGATATTTAATAAAGTCATTGTGAATGTCTCAACTATTGCATGTTTGTGGTATAGAAAGACTCAAGTTATCTACCTACAATATTAAAAAGCCTTGTCAATGAGGTTACTCGTTTGTAACCTTGATGATCATAGTTAAGAGTCATAAAAGTTGTCTCCTTAATTATAGGATTAAGGTTGAATATATTGACCCTCCCTAAAACTTGCATTTGTGGAAGCCTCATGTAATAAGCTCTCCCCTTTAGATGGGCCTTATTATAGCACTGATGCTTCTCTAATCAGTATGATGTGGAGCTTTGGACATTGCAAAAAATAAAAATAAAAATAACTTCTAAAGAGAATGCCCAAGGGCCAAAGCATTTTGGATTTATCCCAAAATTCATGGCATCTCTCTTCTTTGTGATGACATACCTCCTTATATCCTTTATTTCGTGGTGGATGGCAAATGTTGCAATAATTGTGACAAACGGAATTTGACGGTTGTAGTAATATACTATTAGTAGTATCACCTACATTTTATATTCATAATCAAAGGTTTCCGTTTACTTTTCCTCTAACTCAAGCTTCCCTCGTCTTCTCTTCCTCTCTTTTGCATTCCTCTTATTCTTCTTCTTATTAGGTTATCAGATCAGCTAAACCAAACTATCTTGGACTGACTCTTAACTGATTTTCAATTATAAGGTCAAGAAATCAACTATACCACTGGCCTTGGATGGTACTGGTATAAACACGTGTATTGTGTCAAAATCAGGCAAAACAAGAAGAATTTATATTAATGAACTTTTAAATTTGTTAATCCATTCTGAATTTTGATATTTTTGATATACAACATTAAGATTAAATATCAGACACAACTGTAATCTATCGAAAACATTAGAATTCTATTATGTCCTACATCTATTAAACACATAGTCAGCCATCAATGTGTTCAGTTCTTTCAATTTCCTTAAAGCTCAATATTTAGATAAGTTCTGTGATATCTTGGATACAATAGTATTCTTGTAAAAATGAATCAAAGATTGTCTTCCCATTTTGGTTTTAATTATTATTTATTGCATTTTGGTTTTAATTATTTGAGTTTACCCGGTTGGTCGAAATCGATCGTTACCGAAGCTGTTTCAAATCGTCATAGGAAAATATAGTTGAGAGCATCCTGTCGGACCGGACGTACGCCGGATTTTTTGATTTATTGAGGAAAATATAGTTGAGAGCAAGGATTTTTGAGGATGCTTCCAATTACATTCCTTTGATGTGAATGTAGTAAGGATTAAAAAACCAGTCAGACCAGTCAGTATTGACTAATCATTACACCAAAAACAGGGATGCAGACTGGCGATTTCATCTAGTCCAAACCAGAACAGGTGTTACAATGCAGTAACCACATTGAACCGAGCTTAACACCTGGTTACCCTTGTCATTTTTCTACTTTTTGACACCCAAGCTCGTATCTTGTTTTCTCTCTGTTTCGTTTCTGTTTATATCTCTCTCTCCACCTCTGCCTCTTCCTCTTCCCCACCACCTTGCTGCTGCTGCTGCAGCACTACATCATTCCTTTTGGGCAGCAATTCCCACATAAGATACAGCAAAGCACCAACAGGAAGAGCTTTTCCCAATGATGCCTTTCTTCAAATAAGCCTAGAGATTTTGTGTTTACAAATCTCCAAAAGCCTTTATTCATTTCCATCACCATTTTACAATTTTTCCCTTCATCCAATTCAGTTAATAAATTAGCCCAATCTGATGCTGCTTTTCATGCCATATGCCAAGAGCATTCCAGAATGTAATTTTTACTGTTCTTGCAAAGTATATTTTAAAACTAAGATCGATACTTGTCCAAGTATTTTGTATTTCTTTATATTGCTCATCCATGAAGTGTTCCTCATATGGATGGTTTCTTTGTGTAAAACCATTTGTTAGAATATGTTCGCCATTTTCAGTAATCACAAGGACCAGAATGTGTAAGACTACATCTTGCCTAAAGGTTTTAAGCAAGTAGAAGATATGACATAACCATAGTCATAAAATCCAGACCGGACTGGCCGGTTGGACCAGGAAAATCGAGAATCAGATTCTCAACCAGTTTGAGTCACCAAATAGTCCATTTGAGCCTTAAAAGGACCAAAATTTCCTCAACTCTTAATTAATTTATTATCAAAGGTATTATATATATATATATATATATTGGAAGCGTCTAAGAGTTTTTATTATAAGGATGAAGAAAAAAAATATATTAGATTTGCTATTCTCTCATCCCCTCGACATGCTTATTCTCTTATGGTTGCATCTACCATTCTCTTTCACTATATTAAAAAATATTTTAAAAATTTTATCTATATGTTTTATATTTTTAACATAAAATATAATAATATTCATTTTCAAAGAACTGTATTAAATTTGCAGCCCGACCAGTTGACTCATCTATTCAGCCAAAGATCCAGTACCATGATACTTGACCAAGTGGATGTCCGATCATGTTCTGATAACTATGGCTATAACACAAGCCCTAGTATATGTGTATACATAAATGAGAATATATGAATGCACATTTGTATATATATGCTTCAAAAGATATATATTAAAAATAACAATTATTCTAACAAGCAAATGTTTAAGTAATAAATTCTCCAATTAATATAAGCAGTTACATATATTTTTAATGATCTATGTGAAACGAACCTTATTCTTATCAATGTGTTCAATGTGAGCACTATGGTGGAAGAGGTTACTAACAGCATCACTTCATTACATAGGACAGAATAAGGAAAAGATCACACCGTCATGAGTTCATAGAAATGATGAATTAGAAGGGTCAAAATAAGTAGAACTAAAATTTGATTGAAAACAAGAATTAGTTGGTTAAGTTTCCAAAACAATCAGTCAGAAGTAACATTTCCAATAAGTAACAAAAAACAGTTTCATATGTTAAAATGGATGTTGTATTCTGCAATGAAAGATTGAAAATGAGACAAAATATAGTAAGATAGAAGTACCACCAACTGAGAGAAGATAAGGTTATGAGTACATAAGAAAAGATGAAGAAACAGAATTTTGATAGGACTCAGAAGTAATGGAAAGAACAAGAACATCATAGACCAAGATGATGTGTTGTATAATAAATAGGCCTACATGTTGAAAAATAATTCATTTAATATTTAAGGTGGTTGAAATATAAATTCTGTTTATAGATATTCTAGTATCTTCTTTTTGTCTGACTTCATAAAAATTTCCACCGTGCTAGTTCATCAGGGTATTTTTCATATTAATAAATGTGGATGCAGGATTGCTGAGCATAAGGGTGTCATACACACCAAACAATCCAAGGACTAGCAATAATGATCCACCTAGGCTACCCGGCATGCTACTTTGATTGTTGTATATAGGCACATGATAGTGATTTATCCACTGATAATCAATAATGAAAAAAAAGAAATTTGTTTATAAAGCACTAATAGCACATAAAACCAAAATGACATGCTGGTTAAATGGTTTAACATAAAGTACAGCTAACTGTACTTAACACGTCTCCAAGAACAACAAGAAACAAGAATGAATTTCACAGAGATTAGTTCATGTGAAATTTTTGTAGCCACACCACCATTGGAGGAATTCAAATACAATCTATGTCTCGCCAACTGAAAATACGTCAAATTGCCAATCAGTTGACTAGCAAATTTGATTTTAAATACATGCTCATTTTATGGTTTTACTTTAATGCTTTGAAAGGAAATCAAACTTTTATCCATTACTTCAACTTCGGCAGAGAATCCTGCATCTTAACAGTAAACATTCTGAATTTTTGACCTTCGAACAATTTAAGGGTGAATATCGCAAAAAATATACTTGCGGCATGACCCAGTACAAGTGGGCCAGTATATCTCATGCAAACTGCCAAATTGACCAATTGCACAAATACCAATTATCAAAATATAGCAGGCAGCAAAAGCAAAACATGTTGGTAGCATACACCAAAAATGCACTACAAATTAAACGCCATACATACCACGTACCATAAGCATATGCCAGTGACGGATTATGCTCGCTGCGAACGATCGTATCCCCATCGGCGTACCATGCAATCTCCTCTCCTTGACGAATCTCACGTGGGCTACATGTCAAACATCAAATTAAGCCAAATTAAAACACCTCCAAGCAATGTGTAAAGAGGAGAAAGCGAATGGATCAGATCCCAACCTGAGCGGCCGGAAGCGAACCGTGACTGTCACACTCTCTTTCGATCCCTCCATATCGAACGCCTCACTATCCCCGCAGAAGTACTGCGGCTTGTCCTTCACCGACGAGGACGCCGGCGAGCTCTGTCCGTCGACGGATGCTTCCGGCACCTGCCTGGAGGACGAGGTCGTGGACGAGGTCGGCGAATTGGCGGGTTTGGACGAAACCTGCGCTGACCTCCTCTGCCTCGAATCTGGCCGCGACGCCATAGCCCAAAACCCCTTAGCTAAGAGACCGTCAGCCCGAGGAAAACCGATAAGGGAGGCGCGGGAGCTCCAATCGGAGCCGCATTGGCCGAAAACCGAGGGGGACCGATCGAGGGGCACCGAAACCTGAGAAGATTTGGGTAGAGAAGGGGAGGCGATCTCGAGGGTCTCCTTCTTGTCCTCGAAGCGACACACTGGTGCGCGATAGGGAGAGTATGGAAAGAACCATGTAAAGAGAAAAAGGTCCCCTTCCCTCTCTCTCTCTCTCTCTCTCTCTCTCTCTTCTCGATCTCTCGGCTTTTATTCCACACAGGCGCGCGGAGGCGAGAGCCGAAAGGGATGCTTGTGGTAACGGGCGCTTTCACGCAACAAACCCACCTCGGACCCTTCTCTATGACTCCGGCGATCCAACGCCGCACGTTCCGCCCATCGTCCTTGGACGGCAGATCTAACGCCCACCGCCTAGGAAATTGTGTGCGGCAACGAGGCGGAGACGGGCTTGTCTTCCGCCGTGGGGGCACCCTCACATGCCGCCCGTGCCGCCGGGCTACGGCGTCGTCAGTACGGGGCTCAAGGAGCCAACCAGGACGCGACGCGTGGAGTGCGGGGGGCCTTCGGGTGCGGACCCCACAACACGGCACCCCGCTACTGCCGAGTCGTCGGCCACCCGCGTGGCTCCGTGCGCCACGGCCTCATCTTTGGTTACGAGGTTCCGCGACAATAAAGCCAAGTCGGCGCCTCGCGACGAGGGGGCAGCATCGCTGGAGGAGGATAACACGAGGTGATCCGGCGGGACAGGAGAAAGGAATCCGAAACGGGTGTGGGCATCACCCAGGACGCGTCCTTCTCCTACAGCACAGTGTGGGTTGGTGTCATTGTCCTCCTCCTCCTCACCTTCTCCTTCGCCCCTTTGCACGAGAAGGTCGCACGACGGCATTGACGGGGACTGAGATGGTGAGGAGTGAGTGACATGACGAAGCAATCCCGCCCGGTTGTTAAAATGAGGCTTCATAAGGGTTGGTTACAAAGCACAGCTTTTTTTGCTTTAATTGCTACAGTGTTAGTTTAAGATGTGCAAGTTTGTGTACTTGCTGATGGGAACGCCTCAATAATTAAACATTTCTTTTTCAGCGTTAGGGCACAAAAAGGGGTTGGTAATAGGTCCCGACATGCGGTTTCAACTTTCGACACGGCAACAATTGCTTGGAGAGACAGTTATCTCACTCCATCAACAATCGGTATGTGTTCCATATGAAAAAAGGGAAACAGGAAATCTTCTGTTATAGCGAGAATTTTATACAAGAAATTTTTCAGGAATTAATTTTTCAGATAACCCTCTCTTTTTTACACTGTTTCAAATAGATGTTCGTTTTTCATATTTTTCAATCGATATCTTCTTTAATCGTATTCCTAAAATATCTCTAATAAGGCATACAACCTCCGTTCTTCTTGATGGATGATCAATCAAAGGGTAAATTGGTTCATATATGAACAGTCTAATTTACTTGTTATAATATTTTTAAATAGATTTATAATAATATAAAAATATTATTTAAAATTATATTTTTATATACGAATTGTTTGTTTTAAATTTTGAGTCAATTTATGTCAGTTATAATATTTTTTAATATGTTTGCAGTGTTTGTTTTTTGTGGATGCATCAAACATATCGTAAGATTATTCAAAAACATTATAACTGATAATATAAATCTTATATATGAAGGATTTAATCAGTTGTTAGAGTGTAATCAGTACAATTTCGATTGTCTTATCAGTTGGACATTTCAAGGTTATCTTAAATATAAGGTGCTCTTTGGGAAATATAAAAATTCATCCATTTTTTTATTAAAAATATTTTTTTAAAAAAATATTTTCCTTGATAATTTATCCAAATTTATGTAATATAGACTTGAATGCACCCCTAAACTCTCACCTTTTATTGTAGACTTTGAGACGACAGTCTATCATAGCTAACTTTAAGAACATGAATATTATATGCGTATGGAAAGTATAAGTCTTCTTTCATGAACATGAATATTATATGCGTATGGAAATTATAAGAACATGAATAAACTAATAAGTCTTCTTTCATGAAAAGTATAACATAGTAAATGCACCTATTCTTCCTTTCTCAATGCGAACCCTTTAGTATACTTGCTATAATATATATATATATATATATATATATATATATATATATATATATATATATATATATATATATATATATATATATATAAGTCTCTCCCTTTCAAGTACTCTCGTGGTATACTTGCTATAAAAATAATTATATAAGTCTCTACCCTTTCAAGTACTCTTTTAGTATACTTGCTATAAAAAAATTATATAAGTCTCTTTGAGTTTTGAATTAGGAGTAAGCATCCTAATACGATTTATTTAAAGATTAAATAAATTTATACTCCTAATTGACGAGAGAGATTATTGATAGACTTCGAGTTGAAGAGTCAGAAAGAGAATGTCAATCACATATAAAAAAAAAGGAGAATTTCACTCATATATATTTTATTTTTATTTTTTTCACTTGTCTCTAAATATATTTCAATTACTTGATCAAAATTTTAAAAAATAATTAAAAATAAGTTCTTAGATTCTAAATTTTTCCATATATGTACGTTTGACTTCATGAAAATAGTACTCCAACTTGCTGGATAGATTATGGATGTTTTCTATTAGAACTTTCCATTATGGCTTAAGGCAATCATCCGTTCCGATTCAATTCTTTTCCTTCATCAATGTGCAAGTGTAACCATATAAAATTTTATCCAAGTTCACTTCTGCCATACACGAGGCACTGCAAGGTCTATGATAGAGGATTTGAATCCACGAGGCAATGCATCACCCATCTCATTTATGATTCCTTTCTAAAGTGGTGTTTTCCTGAGACAAACATAACTAAGCTTCGTGTCATGTTCCATAATAATATTAATTTATTTTGAATTGTCATTGTAAATTGTGGTGATTTCAATTCATATCAGTGGGCCATTCGCATTGATAGTTCGCCAATTAGTAGAGCCAAAGGTAAAAACAAGGCACAAAGGACCACTGTATTCGAGTGGTTATCATAGGCAAATCCTTTTTCGTCTCAATTGCATGCTTACCTAACCCTCTTATATGACCTACATAATATTTATATATTTATATTATGCTTGATTTACAAAGTAGATCGATATATATGACATGTCACACCAAAGTTTATGTCGACAGAAATCGACCCATGATGATGTCCCATGTTGTTAGCCACTATGTCAGAACTCAATCGGCTCTCATGTCGACGATCACCAATATCATTTCTTCTTGAACTCGATCAACAAACATTGCATGATTGAATTATTTTCTTTCAAGTATAAACCCCCAACTTATATAATGTTACCGGTTCTAATTTAACTTTGAGGTCGAAAGATTCACATGGAAAATAACCGAACACTAAGCTCAACCGATAACTACAACATTGAAGGACCCGCTTAGCAGACAACCAAGAACACACGTAAACCGTATCCACTGTAGCATTACAACAAACGACTTGAAGACGACAACCACTAACACACATGAACCGTATCCACTGTAGCATTCCAACAAACAACTTGAAGGCCACCACCACCACCGCTCGAGCTGGACAGCGTCCTTGTGATGTGAATATTAAATTCCAGAAGACCAGTTCACAGCCCATCTGTCCTTTTAAAATCGGCAACAGGTCTTCACCAACCTACTCATTTCAACCAGACTATTCCATCTGTCACGTTGATTACAACAGATGATGAGTGTCCCTTCCTTGCGTTGGAATCCAAATGCCATCGCCATGAACGCAAGCAAATGATTACAAGACTTTGGAAAAGCAAATGATTACAAGCCCACTTGCCACCACCAATTCTGGTTAAGAATTGGTTGGGTCAAAATCAAGCTGGCAGAGTCTTACCAAAGTCATATAAATATCATTATGCAGGACGTTTGGTAGGAGGGATTTGTCTGCTGATGGAATTGTTTCTTTATATTATGAACTGTATCCGCCTAATGTGTCTAATGAGGACCGTTGTTCTAATATGGGCGTTTGCTATGGTGGCTTTTGCAAGGCCCAAAGAGGGAAATGAGTCCAAGGCACATCGTCCTCCGTATCTCAAACAAAATTGGCCGTCCAGTAAGCAACCACGTTATCCACCAAAAAAATTTAAAATTATAATATTATGATCAGCCACAAAATAAAATTTAAGATTAACTAATGAGAATCTGATAAATATATTATTAATAATTTAAATTTAATCATTTTGAGTCGATGGCTTGAGCCTAATGAAGTTAACAAGTTAGAAATCTTATAAAATTGGATCGTAATAATTGATATCAGAGTCATCTCATTTTAAGTTAGTATTTCAAACTCAATAAAATTTATAGGTCAAGTATCACATGAGATTGGATCATAACATTTGATATCAGAATCATTATAATATTAGAATGTGATGAGAAACTCAGTAGAAAAGAACTAATTGCAAATAGGACTATAGAATTTAGCAGTTAGAAAGTCTTGAACAGAAATACTTCTTAAAAGTTTCTGCAAATTAGTAGTCTCCAAAATTTGTACCATATGTACCATATGTACATTCATCAACGTTGAGTTTGTACAGGAACATAAGTAATCCTCCCTTGGCCCCGTGAATGGGGCAACAAAGTTAAACTAGATAGATCAGCAATACTGCAATCAAAAGTCAAACCAGTGTTGAAAATAAACTTATTCCAATATCATAAAGAGACTAATTTATTTAAGAAAAGATTCATTGCATTAAGAAGGAGATTCAATCCATCAAGAAGAAAAGATAAATTAGAAATTTATGAAAGGACAAATCAAAATGATCATTGATTCTTGAAGAGGTTCTTTGAAAGAGAATGATTCATTCTGAATACAATAAATATGATATATCTTTGGGGATTATATAAACCCCGTATGTTGGTTCATGAAAGGAATAGAGTTTGTGAAATTGTAAATAGTCTTTTGAGAGAAAAATAAAAAGCTAATCTTGTCCTACTCTTCATCCGTTTGAAAACTCTCTCTTCTTCCTATCTAGGTTTTCAACATTTGGTATCAGAGCCTAGGTTAAAGTGATGGCCTCTTCCCCAAGTACCATCCAAATTCAGATCCCTAAATTGACAAAGAAAAATTATGATATATGGTGCATCCAAATGAAGGTTCTTCTAGGCTCCCAAGATGTATGAGAGTTTATAGAAGATGGATTTGTTGAGCCAAGTCCAGCAGAAGAAGGAGCAATGAATGCAAAAGCAAGAAAACAACTCAAAGATGGAAGAAGGAGAAAAAGGCTTTGTTCACGATCTACCAAGGACTTGACGATACAAAGTTCGAGATCATCGCTCCAGCAAATACTTCAAAGGAGGCTTGGGAAATGCTTCAAAAAGCATTTGGTGGTGTTGATAAGGTAAAGAAACTTCGTTTACAAGTTTTACGAGTTGACTTTGAAAAATTACAACAAGGTACTTCTGAAACTATTTCTGATTACTTCTCAAAGGTCATCTCTATTGTTCATCAAATGAGACGAAACGGTGAACAAATAAGTGATCAAAGAGTAATAGAAAAAAATATTGAGATCTTTAGATCCAAAATTTGATTTTATTGCTATTGCGATTGAAGAATCTAAAGATTTGGAAAAAATGTCTTTAGAACAACTTATGGGTTCTCTTCAAGTTCATGAACAAAAGATTACAAAAAAAGGAGAAGACAAAACTTTGGAGCAAGCACTACAAACCAAGCTTACTCTTGAAAACAGAGGTGAATCAAAATTTCAAAAAGGAAGAGGACATGGACAAAGAGGAAGAGGAGGCAGAAATCAGACCAATCAAGAATCTCCAAACAATGAAGGTGGTGAAGAAAATTCTAGCCAAAGAGGCCGAGATTATAGTCGAGGATGTGGCCGAGGCCGTGGACGTGGTAGAAATTTTAAAAGGTCTGAAATACAATGCTATATTTGCAAAAGGTATGTACATTACTCTTTTGAATGTTATTATAATCCTAACAACTAAGGTGATAAGGCAAATTTTGTTAAGAATGAAAAGAATGAAAATCAAGTTTTGCTGATGACATATGATAAACTGAAAGAAGATCAATTTATGACATGGTATTTAGATACTGGAGCTTTAAATCATATGTGTGGTATTAAAGATTTATTTTCAGAAATAGATACAAGTTATTATGGAAACATTACATTTGGTGATATGTCTCAGAGACCAGTAAGAGGCAAAGGTCAAATTCTTCTTGAACTAAATAATGGTAAAGAATTATGTATTTCAGATGTATATTATGTTCCTGATATAAAAAATAATATTTTGAGTTTGGAACAAAAAAGGTTATAATATTGAGATGAAAGATATGACTCTTTCAATTCGTGATAAGGATAGAATATTGATATCACATGTAAAAATGGCAAAGAATAGAATATTTCCTCTGCATTTATGTATTTTTGATCGATCAAATTATTTTAAGACTGATATTGAGGACATTTCTATATTATGGCATCTTAGATATGCTCATTTAAATTTTGAGGCTTTGAAACTTCTAGAGAAGTATAATATGGTGACAGGAATGCCAAGAATTGATCACCCATCAAAACTATGTGAAGTATGTGTTATGGGTAAGCAAGAAAGAAAGCCTTTCAAAGTCAGAAGAACAAGAAGAGCATGACATCGACTTGATTTGATACACTCAGATGTTTGTGGCCATATCAGTCCAGTATCACTTGGAGGAAGCATGTATTTTCTTACATTCACTGATCATAGTGGAAAAACTTGGGTTTATATATTAAAAGAAAAGAAAGAAGTTTTCAGTAAATTCAAAGAATTTAAGGAGTTGGTTGAAAGATAAAGTGGTTGTAGGATTAAATGTTTAAGAACAGATAGAGATGGTGAATATACATCAAATGAATTTGAAAGCTTTTGTAAAAATAATGAGATTTTACATCAATTCACTATGCCATTCATACCTTAACAAAATGGTGTCTCAGAAAGAAAAAATAAGACTATTCTTAATATGGTCCGATGCATGTTAAAGAAAAGAAGAATTCCTAAAGAATTTTGGGGAGATTTTGTTGCTTGTGCAGTTTATTTGCTTAACAGGTTTCCAACAAAGCGAATTGGAAATGTTACACCAGAAGAAGCATGGAGCTTACAGAAACCAAGAGTTGATTATTTGAGAATTTTTGGAAGTATTGCATTTGCTAAGATACCAGAGGAAAAGAGAACAAAACTAGAGGATAAAGGTCAGAAATGTATTTTGTTAGGTTATGCTGAAAATTCTAATGGTTACAAACTCTACAATCCTATCATAAATAAAGTTGTGATGTCAAGAGATGTTGAGTTTGATAAACAAAAGATTTGGAATTGGAAAAGTGATGAACAACATAAGAAAGCTATAGCTTCAGAAGAAGATGATATAATATAAGGAAACACCGAAGAGGCTTTACCGGAAACATCACTTAGATCAGCTAGGTCACATGATTCAAGAAGTCCGATTATAAGAAGGACAAGACCAGTTCAGGAGCTCTACGATGTGACTCGAAGGATTAATACTAACAATGATGAACTTTTTTTATTTTGTCTTTTTGTAGGATATGATCCATTAACCTTCGAAGAAGCTTGGAATGAAGAAAAATGGCGACAAACAATGAATGAAGAGATTCGTGCAATTAACAAAAATGATACATGGAAGCTTACTACACTTCCAGAAGACCACCAAGCGATCGGTGTTAAGTGGATCTTCAAAACAAAAGGAAATGCACAAGGGAAGATAGAGAAATACAAAGCATGATTGGTTGTAAAGGGATATAAACAACAATATGGGATCGACTATGAAGAAGTATTTGCATCAGTTGCTCGATTGGAAATAGTAAGATTACTTATCTCCTTAACAGCTCAAATTAAATGGAAAATTTTATAAATGGATGTCAAATCAGCATTTCTTAATAGAGTTCTTGAAGAAGAGGTATATATTTAACAACCCTCTGGTTTTATTATTCATGAGCAAGAAGATAAAGTATACAAGCTAAAGAAAGCTCTTTATGGGCTTAAACAAGCCCCACGAGCATGGAATTCTCGGATAGATGCGTATTTTATTCAAAATGATTTTTCTAAATGCCCACATGAGCATGCTCTCTATACAAAATCTAACTATGATGAAGATATCTTATTTGTATGCCTGTATGTAGATGATTTAATTTTTACAAGCAATAGTAGCTCTATGATTGAAAATTTTAAGCACTCTATGAAGAAGGAATTTGAGATGACTGATTTGGGCCTAATGACTTATTTTTTTGGTATCGAAGTTATACAAGACAATGGAGGAATTTTTATCTCACAAGAAAATTATGCAAATGAGGTTCTAAAGAAGTTTTCTATGGAAGATTGTCTCCCTACAGATACACCTATTGAATTTGGCACCAAGTTGACTAAGGAAGGTGAAGGTAAATATATTAATCCAACTTATTATAAAAGTTTAGTTGGATGTTTAAGGTATTTGACATGCACTCGACCTGACATATTATTTGGAGTTGGTTTAATAAGTAGATATATGGAAACTCCTAAGATATCTCATTTAAACGTTGTCAAAAAAATTTTACGATATGTCAAAGGAACAATTAAATATGGAATGTTTTATTCATCGTCTAAAAGGCTGGAGCTTATTGGATATAGTGACAGTGATTGGGCCGGAAGCTACGATGATCGGAAAAGTACAATTGGATTTGTCTTTTATTTTGGTGAAACTATATTTACTTGGTCTTCAAAAAAGCAGCAGATCGTAGCTCTATCAAGTTGTGAAGCATAGTATATAGTAGCATCTTCTTGTATTTGTCATGCAATCTGAATAAGAAGATTACTCCAAGAACTTCATATCCCACAGGAGAAGTCAACCAAGATTTATGTTGACAACAAATCAGCTATTGCCTTAGCCAAGAATCCAGTCTACCATGAAAGATCGAAGCATATTGATACAAGATTTTATTTTATAAGAGATCATATCAAAAATAAAGAAATGGAGCTATATCATGTCAAGACAAGAGAACAAGTGGCTGACATACTTACAAAACCTCTCAAATTTGAAATATTTCAACAACTTCGAAGGAAACTTAGGATGATAGATGGAACAAGTTTAAGGGGGGATAATATTGGAAATAAACTTATTCCAATATCATAAAGAGACTAATTTATTTAAGAAAAGATTCATTGCATTAAGAAGGAGATTTAATCCATCAAGAAGAAAAGATATATTAGAAGTCTATGGAAGGACAAGTCAAAATGATCATTGATTCTTGAAGAGGTTCTTTGAAAGAGAATGATTCATTCTGAATACAATAAATATGATGTATCTTTGGGGACTATATAAACCTCATATGTTGGTTAATAAAGTTTGTGAAATTGTAAAGAGTCTTTTGAGAGAAAAATAAAAAACTAATCTTGTCTTACTCTTCATCCGTTTGAAAACTCTCTCTTCTTCCTATCTAGGTTTTCAACACCTTGCGCACGCACGACCCCATTGAAGATAACTTCATTCCGAGATCTCTGAATCGACCATGGACCTGTAGCAATTACAGCCATGATCCATCGATCCATTCGCTCACTCTTAGATTGGTCGACTCACGTGTGAGGCACAAGCTGTCTGAAGCTGGGATGGAACGGTGCAAAAGCTTCCAACAAAAATACTTTGTATCCATGCGAAGCTTCCCAAGGAAATTTTAAGACGTTGGGTGTTGTGGAAATCTATGTTTAACAGGTTTAACCCAAGTTAAACCTCGAGTCAAGATTCATTCGATTGCAGTGCTGCGTACAGTGTAACATGTAGAAGGGCAACGCAACCCTGCGCTCTCTAAAGAAGTATTTCTCTTTCTTTACGAGAGATTGATTGACTGAATTATGGGTCTGAGTTTGTCTGCCTCCGAAAGAGTTCTATTAGGTGGCAGCTTCTGTAACTACATAAATCAATCCCTGCCCGCCTTACACTGTCATGAATGAGACGTATAGCTGAGTTCGGCGTTTGAAATCTTAGTCTCGGCACGTAGTTTGTCATCATCTATATCAGCATCATTCAATCCAATTCCTCTTATATAAGAAGGCGATTTGATTCAGAACGAGAAAATTTTCTTCTTCTTCTGCTCTCTCTCTCTCTCTCTCTCTCTCTCTCTCTCTCTCTCTCTCTCTCTCTTCAATATTCTATCATCTCTGCAATTACAATTGTTTGAAGTGAAAGCTGAAGTCATTAATTCATCAGTGTTGCTGTCATTCAAATGCTTCGGGGCTTAATATATCAGTGAATTCCTTCATTCCGGCACCACATTTTTGCTGCCCTTTTAGTGTTTTTTGGGGGGTGGTGCCCTTTTAAATTACTGTATATGTAGCAGGCACAGCAATGTCCCTCGCAGAAGAAGTGTCAGAGCTCACATTTAGAGAAAACTTCAATGATCTATAGCTATCTTATAGGAGAATGCACCAGGTTGTAGCAGTTTCATCTTCTAAGCTGATCACCAAAAGTATTTACCCACCATGCAGCCAAGAACATGACTTATATATTTCATAACAATCAAGATTGAAGTTTGAAATGCCTATTTGTGTCAGTTTCAATATATTTACCAGAGAGTTGTACCCCAGAAAAAGGGGTTTTTAATGCAACAATGTAATTGATGCAGAAGTACTACTTTGAAAGAT
The DNA here is from genome assembly GCA_024322285.1 of Musa beccarii. Lineage (NCBI taxonomy): Eukaryota > Viridiplantae > Streptophyta > Magnoliopsida > Zingiberales > Musaceae > Musa > Musa beccarii. Next base: position 8,029,239 of record CM044397.1, on the reverse strand, counting down.
GAAATGGATATCAAGTCCATCTCATCACAGAGGAAAAATTGGGTATTCATTGAACATTTGATGGAGCAAATGTGTGAAGCATGGAAAGTACAAGCAGTACAATATCAAGGAAGAACAAAACAGGGAATAAGACCATGTTGTCCTTGGGAAGAATTTTTGAAGGGTCAATCTTGTTTTCAACCTTTAAAGCAACAAAATTGGAATCGTATTGCTCAGTCAAATTCAAGGAATGATTCATGAGAGCACTACCAATTTGACTTATGAAACAAGAAATCCAATTCAACTTTCATCAAACTTCTGATCATCATGTATAGCCACAATCTAAGCAATAGTTGCAGATAACTCTAATCAACAGGACTACTCTACCAAGCACTCAATGATTAGTTTGCAGTCTGCTGCTGGATTCATATCTCATTTTCTCTGACAGAAAACTTCTTAAGGTCATCAGGTCCATCTTCCATTTCGTATTTATCACTCTCATATGCACATCACTTAGACTTGATCTATAAATCACAAGGAATTGCTGTAAACTTATAGTTCCATGCAGTTGAACCGAATGTATCAAATGTTAGCTGCTTTACAACAATTCAAGGTGAATAAAAATGTGCTTGAAATAGAAGTACAATGGAATTGTTATGCCGAAACTTGAACGGAGATTGTGTAATGAGAGAATAAACAAGCAAAACACATAACTATACTCTGAGCAACCTAAAGAAAAGTTCTCATTTATGATTGGGACCACTCAAGCTGACAATATCTGAACAAAAGAGTGTGATAATCATGTCTGATGTCTATTCTGATCTTGGATTCAGCTAGCTTTTAAGCATGGAAGGGTTCCTGAAATTCCAGCATGTCATTATTAGAATGAAGAAATAATGCATGTAATCACCCTAAAATTTCTTAAGGTTTCCAAAAATTTTGCCTCCCTTCCTCAACACACACAAACACACACACAAATTAAATCGCAAGGATCAAAGAATATGAGGGAAGCATGTACATTTATGATACTAAGAGAAAAGTAATATGCAACGGCGAATTAGGAGAAAGATGGAATTCATTAGAGAACCCTTTGTTATTAGATGCCTTGCGAGTTACAAACGCAAATCCAAACTGAAACCATTTTTGGAGCCTGAATCAAATCCACCTTGGTCCTTTGGAGAAACCAAAGTAGTAGCTCCTTCCACCACCATTTCCTTCGTGTCTCTTCCTCCGAACACAGGCTGTGCAGGTGGATAGTCTCCATGGAAGCTCGGCTTACCGTCATGCACTGGCATCCTCCATAGCTCGGGCAGTGTACTGCTTTTGATGGGCTGAGATGTGGAACCTAGGCTGCCATGGAAGCAAGCGGAAGGGTTCATGCTAGGGCAGGTGCTGGTCCAAGAAGGATAGTGGGGAGGCGGTGGGTGGGCGAAGCGGGCGGCAGAGGGGTTGGAGCCCAGATGACGGTAGTTGAGGTAGCCATAGATATGGCCATCGGGGAAGAAGCTGGGGTGGTGGTACTGTTGTGTGGCCAAAGCGGAATGGATGTGGGCTCGCTTCGCGTGCTGGCGCTCGCGCTTGTGGGCGTTCTGATGCCCGCCAAGGGCTTGCGACGTCGGGAACTTGCGGCAGCAGTAGTGGCACCCGAACTTTCTCGCACTCTCCCCACTATCAGCGTTGGCGGCGCTTGGGGTGTTACTGGTTTCGGTGGTGGAGGAGGGAGGGTCGTTGGAAGGGCCATCTTGTGATGCATCAGGCTCCATGGTGAAGTCGATGCCGAACAGCCGAATGACCGGGCTCGTATCGGGTGTATTCTGCTGAGCTGGCACGGCACGGATGAAGGGGAGGTCGGAGAAGGAGTCGACGCTGACCTTCATGAAGTTGTGGATCTGTTGCTCGCTCATCGTTGCCGCTACCGAGCTCAGTCGAATCTTGTATACAAGCTTCAAAACGGGACCGAGGAGGTATGGAACGAGGAGAGTGAAGAGCAGGAAAGGAAGGGATTTTTGCTCTTTGTTTCTGTCAAGTACTGGTAATGGTGTTCACATAGTCTTTAGGCGGTGTAGAGACGGAAGGAAGAGAAGGGAACAAGGCATGGTGAGGGGCCAATATGGCTAGGGCTGACAAGGGATGATGCTGAACTAAAGAGGCTTTTGGCTACTCAAACACCTTCCAAGTACTACCGCTGTAGTTACTGCTGCATGCTACTACAGGCTTGACTCCCACCACCTCCATATCTTTTCCTTGGTGTGCTCTTTTCCTTCCTGTACATCCCTTACATCTCGTCTCCCCACATGTGTCTCCATCACTCGAGTGGGGATCACCTGGAAACGTGATCTTCTCTCTCTCACTCTCTTGTTTGTGCTTGACCAGGGATGGCAACGGGTTCTTCGTGGCTCTTAGCTTCTTTGTATCGGTCCTGTAAGTGGTCCTGGGATGTGGTAGCTCCATGATTAAACGGTGAATTGTAGGTAGTGAGTTAAATTACCTTTTATTTAAATATCCCTTCTTCCTATGTATGTTCCTCCATGTAAAAATGGAAGCTTGATACTCTTGCCACCTCTTTGCAGTTTCCTACTACTACAATTCATATCAGCTTACGAAGAACACGTTTAAGGATGACTAATATCTTGACATGCGTACAAGATTGGTTTTTAAAGTTGAAGCATGCGAAGCTGAAAACAAGGCAAGTGATTGTAGTAGAACGACCCGAGTACTGAATGCAGCTAGAACATGGACATCTCCAAACCTATTCAACTTGATTTCGTGGGTATTCCGCTGTGAGAAATAGGTGTGTGATAATGATAGATAGAGACATGCCAAGTCCTTGAAAAGATATATACTGGATAATTAGTTGGTCCAGACAAGATGTAAATGTGACTATTACCAAATATCTTTCGCTCTAACATGTAATAATCCAATTTAGTTGTCAAAGCCACTGTTTGTGGATGTAGTTCATGTGGTTATCGGATTGCCTCCTGCCACATGAGCACTCACTATCAGGGTTCATTGTCGATGAGACAAAGGATAAGGACGTGCTCAGAAACAGATACAAGGAACATAAAGGAAAGCAATAATTTGTGCGTAACACCTACAGATGAAAAGTATGCTACAACTAAGCTCGAGCATTTTGATCTTGACTTGTCTAGTGTGGTGGATTTCACGTGGCCATGACATGCGTCCTATCATGTATGTTGCTTTTCTGAACATTAAACCTAGATTTTCGAGCATCACAAAAGATCTTTGATTGAGACGGAAATGGAGGGTTGTTAGCTGATATGGGACATGGATTTGTTCTCATAGTTGTGGTACGTCGTGCTTTACAGAAAGAAACGAGGAATAGTAATCTCCAACCCCATCAGTCTTTCCTTTTTCTTTTCTTCTCTTTCTTCCTCTCTTTCTTCAAAGACGAAGGCTTTTTACAGCCCGAAAAAGCTTCTGTCTCGCCAGTTCCATACATCACGGATTACAGCACTCAGTAAGTATAGGAGTTGGAATGAACTCTTCGAGTTATACCTTCAAATACGGCATCCTGATACTGGCACATATTTCATGAAGCTTCAGAAGCTTTCTGAGGTAGAACTGAGAAGTGTGAAATCTTCTTTAAACTTGCATGCATTCTCAAACTTATCTATTGTAGCTTTGAAGTCATCCGCCGCATGTCTGACCAACTTTGTAATAATTCCTGTTTCTTACACCTTCCTCATTGCTACAGAGACAGGTTACGGAAGCTGCTTTTGCTGTTCCCCCCTTCAATCCCCAAGAAACCTGCTATGATCATGTTCGCTTGATGCATACACCTCCTCTTAAATTGAACTCACTGTGTCTCTGGATTCCTCAGATCAAGCAAGCTCATACCAGGTGATCCACCTGAGCTCTCTCACAGGGAATGGAGCAAAGTGTTGCCCTTTGGGGCCTCTGCACCAGTTGGTGTACTTGTTGCAACCCACGGACCAGACTGCCTCGCCTTGGGCTCGGCGCACCGCTCAGAAGCAGACGTTGGTCGGCCGCGTGCCGAAAGGGAAAAAGAACAGCGAGATTAGAGCAGCGATTAGATGAGCTGCAGGCTCATAGGATCCGCTTCTTGGGTAGCTGACGTTGAGGGTGATTGTTCCCTCCTCGCAACACTCGTACCAGTGTCAGATTGGAGTAGGCCTCTCTCTTAAAGGCTTAGTGGTCTTCTCAAGACATGGGGTGATAGCGCTGTCGGGAGATCTCCATTCTTAGGACCACCAAAGTGAAAGCAGCTTGAAGATGAAGTCAGTAAGGGGAAGTAGAGATCAAAGAGCTGTGACTCGGCAATGAAAAGGAAAAGATGAGGGAACTATAGGAATTCCTTTCACAGGTTTGGCTATCCATTACAGTAAGCAAGAGGGTCCAAGGCCAAGTCATATGATTGGGTAGGTTAAGATGCAGTTGGACATTCCCTATCGGGTCGATTCCACCAATCCAACTTGGTTGGGTATTCTTAATACTCCCATGAACGGGACCTCATGTTGAATGGTCTTGAACAGTGACATGCAACTTCAGGTGCATGATGCGAAGACATCACAGTCTGCTCCTATGGTCTGTGTGCAGGCCACAGAGCCCAAAGACCACAAACTGTGGCTGATCAGATGAATGAACCAGTCTCGATCATCAGAGGGAGCGCTAGTGTGGAGTTGGGACCAGCAGGACATGGTAAATTCAAGTTCTTGTCCTCCTCCAATGGGATGTTAACTTAGGAGAGCTCGGTGATGATGCTGGGCCAGTTACTAAATGGGAGCTCATGCATACCACCCAGTGATCGTCTTTCCTACGAAATTATATGCAACGAGTTCAGTTCCCACCTATGACGAGAGATGCTCGAGCAAGTCAAGTCCCTTTAAGATTCTGTAAAATAGTAAGTAAACAAGCGTCCTTTGGGAAGGTTGGCATTTATCATCCTAATGCAAGTTTGTATACTATGATTTGTTGGGCTGAGAACCCAGTTCAGCCCATATGGGTTTTAGCAGCCCATAGCCCTCCTCTCATTAATCTTAACTTAACCTAAATCTAATTATATATAGGGGCTAATGGTGGCTACGAATTAGTGAGATTAAACATCACAGCAAAGGGCAGAATCTTCGCAGCGACATTAGGGATTCAAAGAAAGAAGAAAAGGGCAGAAAAATAAGAGAAAAAGAAAGGGAAGAAGACAAGGAAAATACAGAAATTGTTCTTACTCATCCAAACAGTTTCTCATCTCAGGTTAGATCAGATCTTCAGTGAATTCTTCTGTGATTGCTTGAGGAGGTTTTGGATATTGTGCACAGTGATGTGATCCTTGTATCCCAGTTATTCTCTTGTGATTGTTGTTTGGGTTTTAGGTAAGAGATTCGAGAATTGTACATTCATTATTTCTATAGTGGATTTTCTCTGGTTTGCCCCGTGGTTTTTACCCTTCACGTTGAAGGGGTTTTCTACGTAAATCTTGGTGTTCTACTTGATTGTGATTTCTGTTTAATTCCGTTGTGTGTTACAATCTACCAGTATTTGTTTATATACAAAAGTTATTGTTTATTGCCTATCCTTTTATTTTCACATCAATTGGTATCAGAGCAAGGTTTGGTGATTCAATTTTTGTATTTGAACATGGAGGCTGGTAATGTTTCTCACATGATCAGTTTGAACGGAAATAATTGGCTTATATGGAAACCAAGAATGGAAGATCTCTTGTATTGCAAAGATTTGTATGGACCTTTGCAAGGAGATAGTGAAAAACCCACAACTATGACAGATGATGAGTGGAAGAGATTAGATCGAAAAACGGTTGGATTTATTCGACAGTGGCTCGATGATAGTGTCTTTCACCATGTTTCTACTGAAAGTTCTGCATATTCTCTTTGGAAAAAGTTGGAAGATCTCTATAAAAGAAAAACAGCTGGCAACAAAGCTTTTTTGATCAGAAAACTTGTGAACCTAAAATATAAAGAGGGTGCTTCTATTGCTGAGCATTTGAATGAAATACAGAGTATTACTAACCAGTTATCTTCTATGAAAATGTCTCTTGATAATGAGTTGTAGACATTGTTACTTCTCAATTCATTGTCAGAAGTTGGGAGACACTAGTGGTTTCCCTCAGTAATTCTACGCCAGATGGTATTGTTACCATGAGTCAAGTAACAAGCAGTTTATTGAATAAGGAGTTGAGAAGAAAGAACTCCGCAGTATCTCAGATTGATTCACAAGCACTTATCTTAGAAAACAGAGGAAGGTCAAGGTTTAAAGATAGAAGCAGTTCACGTATAGGTAGAAGCAAGTCAAGATCAAGGAAAGATATTGTTTGCTATAACTGTGGTGAGAAAGGACATTATAAGAATTAGTGTAAACATCCTAAGAAGAGCAAGAAAAAGGGAAAAGAAGTGGAGTCTACGCAGTCAAAAGAAAATACCACAGCTATAGTGCAGGTTGGGGATTATTTGATTTTCTCCTTCTGATGATATTTTTTCTTGTGTGTGTCAGGATCTTGAGTGGATAATTGACACAGGAGCTTCTTATCATGCTACATCACGGAGGGAGTTTTTTGCTACCTACAGGTCTGAAAATTTTGGTGTTGTCAAGATGGGCAACCATGGTATAGCAGACATCATTGGCATGGGTGACATCCACATAAAGACCAACCTTAGATGCAAGTTGGTGCTTAAGGATGTGAGGCATGTGGTTGACTTAAGGCTGAATCTAATTTCAGTTGGAAGATTAGATGATGAAGACTATGATAGTAGGTTTTATAGAGGGTAATGGAAACTCAGTAAGGGTTCTCTTGTTATAGCTAATGGAAAGAAATGTCACACTTTGTACAGGTTGCAGGCTAAAGCTTGTGGTGAACAACTAAATGCTACAGAGAAAGACTTCAGTATGGAGTTGTGGCATAAGAGATTGAGACATATGAGCGAGAAGGGACTGCAAGCTCTTTCCAAGAGAGAGGTATTGCCTGACCTCAGAGGTATACGTTTGAACCCTTGTATTGATTGTTTAGCTGGTAAACAACATAGAGTTTCATTTGCTAGTCCTGCTTTGTCTAGAAAAGTGCATACCTTGGACCGTGTTTATACAGATGTATGTGGTCCTTTGAGGACAAAAACTCCTAATGGTTCTACTAATGTTCCTGACATCAGTGGTGCACTTTACTTTGTTACTTTTATAGATGACTTTTTCAGGAAAGTTTGGGCTTATGCTTTGAAGACCAAGGATCAAGTTATTGGTATCTTTAAAGAGTTTCATGCTAGAGTTGAAAGGGAGACAGAAAGACAGTTGAAATGCATAAGATCAGATAATGGTAGTGAGTATACAGGATTGTTTGATGATTATTACAGGTCACATGGCATCCAGCATAAGATGACAGTTCCTGGTACACCTCAGCATAATGCAATTACAGAGAGGATAACCGCACCATCATGGAAAAGATCAGATGTATGCTTTCACAGCAAAGCTACCCAAAAGGTTTTGGGATGAGGCTTTGAGGACTGCAGTTGATGTGATCAACTTATCTCCCTGTATAGCCCTAGATGCTGATGTTGCAGAGCATGTTTGGTTAGGGAAAGATGTTTCCTATAAGCATTTGAGAGTGTTTGGTTGTCATGCATTTGCATACGTTCCAGACAATGAAAGGTCTAAGCTGGATGGTAAGACAAAAAAATGTATTTTTCTTGGCTAGTCACATGATCAATTTGGTTACAGGCTTTGGGATCCAGAAAAACAGAAGGTGTTTAGAAGCAGAGATGTAGTCTTCTTTGAGGATCAAACCCTTGAAGATTTGAAGAAGAAAGCACCACCAAGACTTCGCGAAGATTAGGCGATTGTGACCCGATTATTCCTCCAAAGATATCGGGTAATGGGGAGATATGCAGGGAAGATGGTATAAAACCGTATATTAATCTACCTGCGCAGGACATGTTGAGCAAGAAGAAGTTGAGGAGCAGCTTTCCCACGTAACCTCGCTTAAGATCTTCTAGACAACGTCACCTTCCGAAGATACTCTGCAGATGAGTATGTGATGCTTATTGATGCAGTGAACCAGAGAGTTACAAGGAAGCATTTGAAAGTGAGCGAAAAAAAATATGGCTAGGTGCTATGCAGGAAGAGATGGATGCTCTACAGAAGAATCATACATATGATTTGGTGCAACTTCCACAAGGAATAAAGGCCTTGAAGAACAAGTGGGTTTTCAGGTTGAAGACTCAAGAATATTGTTCTCAACCAAAGTACAAAGCCAGATTGATTGTGAAAGGCTTTGGTCAAAAGAAAGGTATTGACTTTGAAGAAATTTTTTCTCCTGTTGTTAAAATGTCTTCTATTCGTGTTGCTTTGGGTATTGCTGCTAGCCAGGACTTGGAGGTGGAGCAGTTAGATATGAAGACAGTTTTCCTTCATGGTGATTTGAATGAGGAAATTTATATGGAGCAACCAGAAGGTTTTAAAGTCAAAGGTAAAGAAAATTTTATCTACAAGTTAAGAAAGAGTTTGTATGGATTGAAGCAAGCTCCAAGACAGTGGTATAGAAAGTTTGATTCATTTATGATTGAAAATGGATACAAAAGAACGGCTTCAGATCATTGTATGTACATCAAACGGTTTGGTGAGGATTTTATTATTCTCTTACTTTATGTTGATGATATACTTATACTTTAGAAAGATATGCATACAATTGACTGGTTGAAGAAGGAACTGAGTGAGTCCTTTGCAATGAAGGACATGGGGCCAGCAAAGCAAATACTGGGCATGCAGATTTCTCGTGATAGGAAAAACAAAAAGATTTGGTTGTCATAGGAGAAATACATCGAGAAGGTATTAGAAAGGTTCAGTATGAGCAATACGAAGCTAGTTGGTTCTCCTCTTTTAGGTCATTTCAGGTTGTGCTCAGAACAGAGTCCGTCAAGTGATGAAGAGAAGGAGAAAATACAAAAGGTTCCTTATGCTTTAGCAGTTGGAAGTTTAATGTATGCAATGGTATGTATGAAGCCGGACATCGCATATGCAGTGGGTGTTACTAGCAGATTTCTTGCAAATCCAAGTAAAGAGTATTGGACGGCAGTGAAGTGGATCTTGAGATATCTCAGAGGAAGCTCTAAGGTTTGTTTAAGCTTTGGAGATGGATATGGCCAGAGATATTGATACAAGAAAATCCACATCAGGTTTTGTACTTACTTTTGCAGGGGGAGTTGTGTCATGGCAATCCAGATTGCAAAGGTGTATTGCTCTCTCCACTACAGAGGTAGAATATATTGCTGCTACAGAGGTTTGCAAAGAAATGTTATGGATGAAAGAATTCTTACAAGAATTGGGGTTGAAATAGGAAAACTATGTTGTGTATTATGACAGCCAGAGTGCCATCCATTTATGTAAGAACCCAGTTTTTCATTCCAAGTTAAAGCATATAGATGTCAGATATCACTGGATTCAAAATGTACTTGAAGAGAAGCAGTTGTAACTTCAGAAAATTTATACATATGATAATGGAGCAGACATGTTGACAAAGACCTTACCAAAAGAGAGGTAGGAGATGTGTCGACAGTTGGTCGGCATGGATTTACCCTAAGGAGTCATGGGACAACCTCCCTTATGGGCTGAAGGGGGAGGTTGTTGGGCTGAGAGCCCAGTTCAGTCCATATGGGCTTTAGCAGCCCATAGCCCTCCTCTCATTAATCCTAACTTAACCTAAACCTAATTATATATAGGGGCTAATGGTGGCCGTGAATTAGTGAGATTAAACATCGCAGCAAAGTACAGAATCTTCGCAGCGACATTAGGGATTCAAAGAAAGGAGAAAAGGGTAGAAAAACAAGAGAAAAAGAAAGAGAAGAAGACAAGGAAAATACAGAAATTATTCTCACTCATCCAAACAGTTTCTCATCTCAGGTTAGATCAGATCTTCAGTGAATTCTTCTGTGATTGCTTGAGGAGGTTTTGGATATTGTGCACAGTGACATGATCCTTATATCTCAGTTATTTTCTTGTGATTATTGCTTGGGTTTTGGGCAAGAGATTCGAGAATTGTACATTTATTATTTCTATAGTGGATTTTTTCTGGTTTGTCTCATGGTTTTTATCCTTCACGTTGAAGGAGTTTTCCACGTAAATCTTGGTGTTCTACTTGATTGCGATTTCTGTTTAATTCCACTGTGTATTACACACTGTCAGTATTTATTCATATACAAAAATTATTGTTTATTATCTATCCTTTTATTTCTTCATCATGATTCACATCTATAGTATTATCACCTTGTATCATTAATTAATGGATATCTCTCCTCTTTTATTTTTTGAGGGAAGAAGATATCTTTTAAAAGAAATCTGGAGGAGAAAGAAAAGAAAAGTTGAGGATAAATAGAAGTCAAAGAGGAGACGAAGATGAACTAAAGAGGATGTCTAGACTCTTTTTATTTCATCATCTACTATTATATATAATATGATAAGTATCAGCGGCATACCCAACAAGCTCACTTTGAGGTACTTTATATTAGTGCATCCTTGTATAACCAAATAAATCAATACTAACCACAGTTAGAAACTGTGCCTTAAAAATGAGGATTGAGCCTTAAAACAAAGGGAAATCAGTCAGTATTTTATGTCTTTTCCTATTCATTCTTTCTCGACTCTCCAATCTATCCTATTTCCTTTTCTTCTTGCATGCCCAAAACATAGTGCAGACCACCACGCAACCTGCAATCTACCAATCTTTTTAGTTCAAGTAAAAGAAATCGCTGTACTTCGATCCAACACTGCAATGCCAAAAAAATGGCTGCTGCCTTTAGTCAGAAACATGGGATCCGGGCCTGAAGAGAAGGGCCTTACAACTCTCTCTTTCCTCCACAATGTCCACCTTTGGTCCACTGATCAATTTTGACTTGCAGAAATATTAATCTTCCAACATCACATCTTGCATATAAAAACGCATGTGTATGGCATGGCATATGCTGAAACCATTAATAGAGTTATCAGATTAGCAGGACAACAAAGCACGTCAGCTTTCTGAAAAGAAATATAACATTTATTTAGATGGCCTCTAGATCAATTCATGTGACTTGCAAGCTTCCAAAATATCTCATAATGTTATGCAAACATTTACATATACGATATATAAAATGCTATAGATATTCATATTATCTTATGCACAAGCTTACAAAAGTTATGCTTAATCGGTCAAAGTTAGTCCGATTTTAGAATCAATTATTTCGATTCAATCGCAAATGAAATCAGAATCGAAGCGATTTTAGGCGATTTTTATTTTGATAGTGGGAACGAATGGTTCTAAACCTGTCTTCGAATTAGAATTATCTTTTTTATTTTTTAAAAATATCCATTAAATTATTTGTTTACTTAACTATTAGATGGACAAATTTATCATTTATAGAAATATTTTATTTTTTATTTTTTGATTAAATCCAATCCAAAACCGTCGATTATGATTTGGTGTGGAACCGAAGCACCCCCGTTCGGTTCCGAATCAAACAGAACTCCCGGTCTAGTCAAAGTTACGCATCTAAAGATTACCACGTCTCGGCGGCCAAGTGTCAAACACACGGCTATCTGCGTGCGCTCATGGAAACACGCCAGTAACGACGTCACCTTTTACATCACAATCACGACAACTAATGAACTGCTCATATTTCTTTTGTCCCCGGTGAAATCTAATGGATGAGATTGGTTGTGTAACTTCGTACTTATGATCGCAATCTAATTCTCATTCACATAAATAAAGTAGAAATTGCCGTGGAAGCGTAGAGAGTCAACTGTTCTTCTTCTACCATTTCCAGAAGGCCCGAAGACAAAGACTAATCCCACGTCAGCTCTTACCATGAGGGTCGAACCCTTTCGCCATCGTTAGACTTATCTGGAGCGCACTTGGGTAGCGTCTGCCACATCTATTCCCCAGCTTTAAAAGCTCCACAAGAGCTCCCCTGTGGCCAGTGGACATCTCATCCTGTTCCCTTTTTTTTGTCTCCATCTCTCTACCGGTGTTTTCTCCCTTACCATCGGCTAATACAAAGGGGGAAAGAGAGAGTTGCAGCGTAAAGGGTCCTTGGATTTGTTGGTCATGGGCACCTTAGTAGGTCACGTTGCGCCAGGGTTTGGGTTCCTCGTGATTGGGCTGTGGCACCTCGTTCACCATATCAGGCTCTACTCCATCAACCCCAACTCCTACGTCGCCCCGCCATGGTTTCCCTCTCCGCTCCTCGGTAGGCATCTCGAGCTGATGCTTATCATGTTTGGGAGCGTCGCTTCCATCTCCATGGAGCTGTTCATTGGCCCCGAAGCCCACCAGCCTTTCGACGCCGACGGCACCATCCCGTCCAACCATCTCCACAACTTCGAGCACGCCTCCATCTCCCTCACCTTCTTGATCTACGCCGCTTTCGCCGTGGCGTTGGACCGCGCGAAGCTGAGGAACCGCGACTCGCTGACGCAGCTGCTCGGCGCGGTCGCCTTCAGCCAGCAGCTCCTCATGTTCCACCTCCACTCGGCCGACCACATGGGCGTCGAGGGCCAGTACCACCGGCTGCTGCAGCTGGTCATTGTCGTGTCGCTGGCGACCACGCTCATCGGCATCGGGAGGCCGCGGAGCTTCCTGGTGAGCTTCGTGCGGTCGGCGAGCATCGCGTTCCAGGGGGTCTGGTTCATCATCATGGGCTACGTGCTGTGGACGCCGAGCTTGATCCTCAAGGGGTGCTTCATGAACATGGAAGTGGGCCACTACGTCGTCCGTTGCCGCAGCGACGAGGCGCTCGACCGCGCCAAGTCACTGGTTAACCTACAATTCAGCTGGTGCCTGGCAGCCATGGCGGTACTCTCCATGTTGCTCTACTTGTTCCTGATCAAAATATACCCTGAGGAGCCGCAGTACATACCTTTGGTGAAGGACGCAGTTGGAGAGGAGGATGAGGAGGACTTGGAGTGCCATAAGAAGATGATAGACTCTGAGAGTCTTGGTCATATGGGGCAAACGTTACGGGCCATTCAACTGGAAAAGTAAGAGAAGGGTCCCATGGGTCAGGTGTGCTTTTCACTTTGTTTAATGGCACAGTACTATTCAATCTGTCTGTGTGTTGATGAATGCTTTGTAAAGTGGAGTAGATCTTTGGCGAAGCCAACTTTGATTTGGAATTCATACGGGTAAACTTGCTGTACAAATGGTTCCACATTCTTGTCTTTCATCAGCTGTCACAAATCCGAATCGATTGGAGTTTTCTGCTCTTTGGTAGTCACCTTTAGCTTCCACACTACACTTCGCACCTGCAGATGAGGCTGTGGGTTAAAAGAAAACTCTCGAAGTCAACATTTAGCACCAAATGCTTATTTAAAGCCAACTTTGGATCCCAATAACACGTCCTATTCACATCGATATGTTTCTTTGACGAAATATGAGATGTCTCTATCCTAAACAATCCTATATATTAAAACATAGAGCTTAGTGCAAAGGAGTATCATTTGGCCCAAATGATTGTGCTGTAATCTACATACGATCAAACTAAGAGGTCAGCTCATGCAGTCATCTAAGAATCTGTCCACATTATGATCCACAATTTAGATTCCAGGATGTGTCAGAAATTGCTTGCTGAACTTTCATGCAAGCAAAGAGATAGAATGGCTACAAAGAATATGGTTGATTTTGGACTATGAAAATAGAGTCATCATATGGTATTTTGGAAAGCAAACTTTTCCCAGGTTTCTTCTCGGCGAAGGGAAACAAGCGGATGGTTGAACTCCAATAAGAATATAACATCTATTCTCTGCTAGTCTTATTCTAGAGAAGGTTATTATTTCCTAGTCAAAGACTTACTCTTGTACGTTAGCATGACATTCTGCCTCAGAAAGAAGAAGGGAAGCGTTTCAGGCATTTCTGTGGGCTCACATAGGGATTGAGCTCAAAATTGCGTGCTAAACAAGTCATACTTTTGGTTGCAATCAGACTCTCAACTCGACTGGTGAGTTCAACCTGTTTTAATGATCTCATGAACACTTAAGGGTGCAAAATCCACTAATATTTCTTAAATCATATCAGTGTGTTTGGGAATTGCTATATGGCCTGCGGAATATGATCCATATGGAATCAATTATTGGTCCACTCTAAATGACCTGGAATAACCTGGACATGTATTTATGACGCGCGAGATACCTGTGTGTCCTACAGATGCTCGAGTAGTGGTGTCATTTCACTTGACAACAGTGAAGTGCATGCACCAGTGCTGTTGATGTGGTTGTCAGCATCTTGTGGTCTGGTCCAATTTGGAACTCAATGTCACTTTGATTGCATGCATGTCATTCTCCATCAACAGTTTGAATAATGAAGATGATGCATGAATATAACATTAAAACTATCATGAAATTAGCCTCAAGAAGAATTCTTAGTTAAGCTTTTGTCTTGAGACAAACTATCACTTGTGGATTGCGACGAAAGATCGAATACTAAGTTGAAACTACGTAAAATTTGTGGTTGATATCTTCAATAGAATAATCGTGTCTCTTCAGTATACTTTGAGTTTTTATGGAGACATCTCAAATTGTTTGAAGTCTTTTGTTGAAATTAAGTATACACATACGGCCTAATTTTAAACTAATGAATAGTGTTCACTTCATCATTTCTTGCATCTGCTACAGTATAATTGTTTTTTAGCCTAAGAAAGATCGGTTGCCTAACATCGTTATGGATGGAATTATTATCGTTATTTAGGTCTTTTTATTATATGCACTTAGAATATGTGGGCCATGCCTAAATCAAACCCTTCAAATTATATTATTGTTTACTTACTGTGTATTGAAATATAAGTCAAATTTTATGATTTGATAAGATTTTGGTTTAGGAGTTTTAGTCAAATACTTGTATATGTTTCTATTATAAGATTTTGATTTGATATTCTTTTATTATAATTAAAGTCAAAGTGTTGAAGTCGCTCCTTTATATTTTCTAATATTCAACATTATCTTGAGAGAGTTTTTAACGGTTAGGAACACAGTCAGCACTAAAAGGGGTGAGGGGTTTGAATTAGTGCAACGCTAAAAACATTGATTGTGATTTATGAAATTTTGATTCGATGAAAATCGTATCAAAATTTATTTTACTTAGAAAACTTTTGTAAAGCAAGAAAGACAGTATGCAGTAAAAGTAATTAGCAAAGAAAGAAAGTGCACACCAGATTTATAGTGATTCGGTCATTCGATCTATATCTACTTCCGATTCCTCCTCCGTCGAGGTCATCGGCTTCTATTAATAGTTTTCATTCAATGGGTGAAAATTAACTACCCTTATAACTCTTTTTTCTTTTTCACAAGTTTAGGAGGACAACCTTTACAAGTACTCACTCCTCTCTTAAACTGAAAGCAACTTTAGATTAGAAGAGGAAAATGATTACGGTAGTGTTTTTTCACTATTATGTTCTCTATGCTTATGTGTGCTAACTAGAGATGAGAGAGGATATTTATATGCTCCAAATAGATTCAAACTTAAAGTCAAAACTGATCTCATCCTGGGTCTTCCGGGTACTGGCGGTACCATTGCCTAGGCTCTCTGACACTAGGAGATACCACCGCCCAGTCTGGCGATACCACCACCTAACACAGTCTTGAAGACTGTGTCTCAGAGATTAAGCCACCAGCAATTCCATCACCTGTTCTAGTGATGCCACCGCTTAACCCATCTCTTGGGTCACTGTTTGGGCCTTTCACTTGGCCCAACACAGCTCATACTTCGGCCCAATTGGCCCTTAATTGAGTTGACCCAATTTCAACCCAATTACACCTTAAACTATTTCGATCTAGACAATTATTATAAAGCTTTGAATCAATTATTATTTGATATGTCATTGGTTTATCGGCACTTCGTCTTATCCTTCGACGTTTCGTTCTCTCTTGCGGCCTATTGTCTAATCGGTCGGTTGACCTCTGTAACTCCGATCTCTTTGACGTAATTTTCGTTCTTCTTGACCCAAAGTCTTATGTCGATACATCAACTGATCCATTGGCTTGACATCCAATTTTTTGATATGTTCCACTCCGGCCCGACATCCAATTTTTCCTGCTTTAATTGTCTCTTTCTTTCTCATCAAAGCTAGTCTTGCGTCACTCAAAACGTAGATCAGATCATAATCACTGTCAATTGGTTTCATCATCAAAATTCGAGATTCAACATAACATAGTATCAAAGCTTCTTATCTTTAACATGATATTAAAGCCTTTTAAATTTTCTAACATAGTATCAAAGACTTATCTAAATCCTATGAAAAAGATAAATAGATTTACGGAGAGAAACAACACTTTAGATAAAGAAATAGGATATTTAGAAAAAGAAATTACATTATAGAGAGGAAAATAATATTGTTTAGAGATAGAAACCACTATTAGATAGAGAAAGAAATAATAAAGAGAGAAAAATCGGGAAAAAAACTATAGAGAGAAAATTCTAGAAGCACTGCTCATAATGTTGATAAAAAGATCGTGACTTCCTCCAATATCAAATTTCTTGATTCACCAATAACAACAATAAAAGCAATGACCACTGGAGCATGAAGATATTTTTTAATTATTAAGATATTTTAGATATTATTGATAAAAATTTCATAAAGTGTAGTAAAAAGAAGAAGATTTCTGCACTTGAAATCAGAAGGTCTAGTTGAGATATCACATAAAACAAGATCAAGAAACTCTTACCTTTATTCTTTAGGAAGTATAATCTGTATCTTTGAAAAGATCTCCGCTACTTAAACACTTCACATGATACTTGATCCACCTTTAAGAAGATTTATCGAGGCATGATTAGGATGAAAAAAGTGTATTTATAAGCACTAAAATCAGAGTTAGAAAGTTTGAAGATGAATTAGACTGAGTCAATCTCAGATCATTTTTTTCTTACTTTGGACACCACAAACTATAAAAAAACCAATGGTAAAGAGATTAGTGACCATAAAATTATGGAAAAAAAATTAGATCATTAATATCTAAATTTGAGCAAGTAGTTTGTTTAATTGATGAGTCCAAAGATCTTGACGAGATAGGCATCGATGAAGTAATGGATTCTTTAATAGTTTATGAATAAAGAATTAATAGATATGCAGAGCAAGTTTTACACTCAAAAACACCATTATAATTATAATAATTATGATCATTATAATTATTAATGCTTTAAGAATCCTTCCACTAGGAACATATAAATTATATTGATAAAGAAAAAAAAAGATACATGTGAAAATATTTTATGGGCCTATGAATTCTTTTGATAGTATATGATATTTGGATACTATTATTATTACTGATATGATAGTTAAAGATTCAAAAAAAAATATTATTACTAATATGAAGATTATTATCGTTGAATATTTAGAAGCAATCATGATTGATGAATATTCTGTGTTAAGAAAGATATCTGTGCAAATGATTATGTTGATCTTGTTGATTTTGTATTTGAAGATTGGTTTAAGAAATTTGACAAGATTAATTCCAAACAAATTAGAGTTTTATAGTTGATCAAGACAGGTCAGACTAATCAAGCACATCGATGACTTTTGTGAATTGCATGAAACTTAGATATTTCGGAAAACAATATACACAATAATAATATGGGAGGAGATTGCATCAAACGCTTTTCATAATTTTTTTAACTTTATAATTTTAACTAAATCAACTTTTATACTTTTAGTTTTATTATGTAATTTTGTTGGGATTATATGAATCCACCCAGACTAAGTAAAACTAAATGAATCGAACCTAGAATGGTCCTTCTTCTTCTTCTTCTTTTTTTTGTTTTTGTTTTCCTTCCCTCTTCTCCATCAGTGCACTTCTGCCCTCTCTCATTTCAAAAAGCAAGAAGAGAAGTAGGGGACACGAACTAGTTAACTTATGTGAATCAATTTAGAAAATTTTTTTAAAAAAGTAACGATTGAAATAAAGAATAAAATTTAGATTTACAAAAGGGATGTCATTGGGTTCTCAATAAAGGGGGCATCATCCAATAAAAATTAATTAATGAAGATTTTTTTTAGATAAATTATCTGAATATTTTTAAATATGAAATCCTTACCAAAAAATAAAAAAAACTTATCCACAATCAAATGTTATTTACCTATCTCTTTAAGTGTACTAATGCTTATGATAACAAACAACATAAGACGATGATGATTTGGTGACAAATGGAGTGGTGACATGTGTGACGTCTTGCCACCAAAACAAACATCAACGTAGATGTCGCACAACACCCATCAATCGCTATAGCTCGACGAAGAAGCAAAAGGGCTTGAAGACATGAAGGTGGGGTGTCTTCATCGGCTTCAAATACCACTGGGATTAAGAAGTTATTCACGTTGCTCAACCTATAGGCGTCGTGCTTGCAGTGTACCCCCGTCACTTGCTTGGGATCTCATCGACCCCATTACTTCTGCCTTTAGCGATCCTCCTCCGGAAAAGAAAAAATTGACAAGCATATACCAATACTCTTAGGAATGCCAAGCACAAATGATACACTCAAACCTATTTTGGATGATCAAATAGGTAGAAGTAAATAATATAAATTTTTTTTGTCTGTGAAGGATGCATCAGGCGTCAAATATACTTGTGTTCACAATGGATGTATTGGACAGTTCAAATACTTTGATCCATGAATGTCCCATCGTTCTTTGGAAACGTTTGTCTTTGAATAATGTGTAAGAAGTCTGATATTTTCATTTATAAAGAATGTATTAGACACTTCGAATGTTTTCGTCTACCATGAGTAAAAATGTTGTGGGTCGAGGGTAAAATATATACAGGTAAAAGTATTATAAGTCGAGAATAGAATACTCATGAGTAAAAGTGTTATGGGCCCAGGGTGAAACACCCTTGCTATAGGGCTTATTGGGTAAGTGGACTGGATGATGTTCTTATAAAAAATATCTCATATGCTTGATTAGATATGAGTAAAAGTTTCAACTAAACAATAACTAACCTCAATTATTATAGTTTGATTAATTTTTATAATTGATTTAAAGAATATCCTATGATATTAATAAAATATTTCTTTAGCATTTTAGCTTATGTTTATGCAACTCAATCATTAGTTGGATCCTTGATCACCTTGGTCTAACTAGACCACATATTGGATTTAGATTAATATTTCTCTTATCATCACTCTAATAAATATATTATAAATAAATGTAAGATCCTAATAACCTTTCTATTAACAGAATTTCTAGATCTATAATCTTAATCTTCGCATGGAAAGGGTACTAAATCCACACACCACCTCGTTATTTTCTGACCACAAACTCATATGAATTATGTCAAATGGGCACAAAACCCAAATAGATAAGGATGGTATACTCTGGTGAGTTAATCAAAGTCGATGTCAATGTGTAATCTAATTATCGATTAATTTGCTTTTTAATTTCTTCCAATTGGGTTGTTAGCCCTTTTACACGCTATTCTATTGTTGGCCACATACATACTATCAACTACAATATGTCGATGTCTTCTTCATCTAAATATTTACAAGTATCCTAATAATATGATCTTATTAGATCCTCAAAATATCTTTACACACGATAGAAACTTATGATTGATCTAACTATGTGTTGACCATTCATCTCCCAACTATTCATATATACTCAGATGACACATACAAAACATATGGTGCCTTCTATCATCTCTTTTAATTTTCATAGTTTATCTTATTAACCTGACTAATTATATATTATTTTTTGTAGTTAGATCTTTTTAATATTTCAATCTCTAAACTTAAAAAATTTATATTAAAATTTTTAAAGTTATGAAAGTAAAATATTTAACCCTATTTACCCTAATGTTATGATCCTATCGACAAAAGATATAACATATTTTGTATATGAATGACATAAAAACGATAAATAAAAAATAAAATATTTAATCTTATTTATCCTAATGTTATGATCTTATCGATGAAAGATATAGCACACCTTGTATATGAATGACACAAAAATGATAAATAAAAAATTATAATTTTTTTTATCATTTTCATATCATTCATATAGGTATTATCGTGTGTTATATCTTTTGATAAAATCAATAATATTAGGATAAATAAAATTAAATATTTTACTTTCATAATTATAAAGATTTTAATATTTTTTAAAAAAATTTAAAAATTGAGATGTTAAAAAGATCTAATAATAAAAGATAATATGTAATTAGCATCATTAACAGCACACCTTTTCGAAGGCAGCACAAAGTCATATCCCCTAACAGGAGCTCTCGGCTGGTCTCTTTAAAGGTCAACCGTCAAACCCTCCCTTCCGCTTCGGTCTCCCTTCAAAATGTCACCTGTCGGCCTCGTTATTATGGGAATCGTCTCTATCATATCTCTCATCTCTATCTCCGTTCTCTATCTCCGTTGGCATCGGCTTTTTAGACGACGAGTGGGTCTTTGGCTGCTAAAACCCTCGCCAGTCTGCTACACTCGGTCATGTTCGTCTGACGCCGTCGGTGAGGAGGAGCCGCTGCTGATCCATGGAGGCAGCAACGATTTCCGTCGGCCGTCGGCCGTCGTCGGACTCGGCATCGGAAGAAGCCATGTGGCCGATCGAGGAACTGGAGGGTGGGCTTGCGCCGGGAAGCGTTGCTTGGCCAAGCTTGCGGCGGTCGTGCTCGATGAATGACATGGATCATGTAGTGATTCCATTCGGAGCCACTCCCAAGTGAATCTGGTAGCGAGTTAGAGATCCAAGTAATGGTTCTGTACGTTGATTGCTTTTCGAATTACGTATCTTTCGTTATTCCACCCTTAATTTCTCTCTCTCTCTCTCTCTCTCTAGCGAACCATTCCGCCTTTAGTTTCTCTTTTTTTTTTTCTTTTAAGAACTCGTCAATATATTCAGGTGGGAGCGAACCATTTGAAAGACAGACTATGCGGCATTATCTTCGTATTCAAAGACGGTAATTGTATGGACCAAATCATGTACAAGAATGATGGTAGCATGTACGAGAATAATAATAGTTAATTTTAGACCAGATTGGAAATTTTGAGTAATAAGACTTTCTTGTTATATATATATATATATATATATATTGCAAATATAAATAATAAGATCTTATAACTTTAGTGTCAATATATGTGTGTATCTACGTGTTTAAGGGTTGAGGCTCATTCAATAAAATTTTCTTTCCAAGATTAACAAAACTATAAAATGAAAGAGCTTTACACTTTTCTTGTTTTGAAAAATTCATAGAAGATGCTCAATTCGTTGATCGACACCAATTCAATCAATCAAACAACATCGCTTGTAGACGTAACGTTGGACAAGACCCCTTCAACGTCATGCCAAACATTGCTTTCTCAAGCAAACTTTATATAACTCTATATGTACAAGTTTTTCAAGTAAATTTTTTTTTTACTCGAACCCCCGACTCTAATACTACCCGCAATGATCCAACCTAATAAGATAATTATGTCCAATCTAGTCAAGTTAAAACCGATCAAATAGGTATACCAAATCGATCGATGGTCTAATTTGTTATTATTCTTAGTATAACTATGCATAGAATGCATGATAAGCCCTGTAGCTCTAAATTAGAGTCATCATACGTACACTTATTTATCAACTGATGAAATAATTGATCAATTAATTTTATTAAACCTGATCTATTGACTCAAAATTCTAAGCTCAAGTTATCAATAATATTCTCATTTCCTCAGGATATTGAAGTCTAGCTTAATGATCTAGTGGTCTTTGTTCAATGAATGACTGTTTCCTAATTAAATTTCTTGTAATATCCGAGACTAGGTCAACTCTTTATTAATTTTGTTGAGCTTAAAACGATTGATTGATTGATCTAAAATGCTAAAGCTCAAGCTATACACCTACAAAGGATTAACATCCTCATCAAGAACCAACATAATCCAAAGGCACGTAAGATCTCCCCCAATTATATCTTCACATCAGGGCATGTTCTTTAATCAATGCCCGATCGGGAGAAATGGTCGAATGAATTTATATTCTTCAGACTCATTTGGAACTTAATCTAACTTCATCAATTGACATCCATGACGATAAATCCCATTCATATTTATCAGCCAACGGCCAGGAACACAACAATATTCAGAAACCAACGTTGCATCCAAGGAAATTCTTTCTTCCAAACACCACAATTTCTAGAATTCTATCCTCTTCATTTTTCGAACTTCACAAACCGATATCTTTTCCTATGTAGTTGATTCACTTTACCCACCATTGGTTTAAGCCTAATTAGGCCTCAAAGTCTATCAAGAAAAGAAACCAGAAGACAATTAAGTTAAAATAGGCTTAACTAGTCATTTCACCAAAGGAAAAACGTGCGTCCAATAACAAACTACAATATGGCACTTTTGCATACGCAACACCATCCCTAACCCAGACAAACGATGCATCATCAAAAGTTGGCCGTCCAGTTTAGGTGACCAACCTGGGGCTGCTGATAGGTTCCAACCTGTGGCCCTGGCCCCGGCGCCGCCACCCCAACCCCAACCCCAACACCTCCACCAATGGCTGGTGCCACATTATGATGTACCAACTGATGTGGGGACGCCATGGGGGCTGGTTGACTGGGATGGTACAAACCAGGGTACTGCACGTGTGAAATCTGTGCTGCAGGACTGAACGAACCATGACCAGCATGTGTGGGCAAAAATGCTGCATGTGGTGCTTGCCCTGATAAGTTGTAATATGGTGCTGACTGCAAGCTTGGATGCTCTCTTTGTGTCTGAATCCAGATGTCTGACGTCTCCGCCTATAAATGACATACAACAACTTGTTATTATAAAACAATAATCAAATAAAGAACTGAGCACAACCATATTATGTAAAGGTTGAGGTTCATTTTTAACTATTTTGAGCCTGAAGTTTTAGCATCCATCGGTGACAGAGAACTAAACATGAATTCAGAGTACAAAAATTGGCACAGAGATTTTCAGAGACTAATATGGTGACAGACATCCTTCGTGTCACCCTCCATGATACTTTGGTGTTCGGAAAATATAACATGCAGACACCTATCTCAAAAAATAAGAGGTGATTTCAGCTGGTGCAACAAATAAATTAAACTACATTATGGTGCCCTACTCTTTGCTAAATCAGTTAGATGAAAAATGTTAAGAGCAAAGCCAATAACCTGTTGATTTGGCATATAGAGACCGTGGTCTTTATACTTGATTCTAGTGATGTCATCAGGGCCTGCTGTACTGCCAACAGCACCAGGGGGGCTAATGGTGAATCCAGCTGAATTATTGTAGCTTGCATAAGCTGTAGGGCTACCACCAGGTACTGGTTTATACTGTGCAGCTGCATACTTCATACTGGCAGCAGGAATCTGCGAGCTTCCGCCTGGCATCATAAGATAGTTGTTCCCATTTGAGGGGTGAGGATATGCAGGATTGCTAGAGTAGTTCGGCAACGCAATCGGTGGGACATAAACTGGAGAAAAGATGTGACGATAAGGTACAAAATTTGGATAATGTGGGATGTGAACTTGTGGATACATCTGCGGAAGGGACTGCTGAGGCTGATGAGCTAGTTGTTGCTGTTGTGTGATACCATTGGAGGATAGAGGGCTGAAGCTGGAAGCAAGTGAGTTCAGGGCCTGCACCAAAAAATACAGAATACAGGCAGAACCAAATTTGAGCAAAGAACAAGTAAACCTCGGATAGGGGCAATATACTTCACCCACATAATTAATTGCAAAAAAGGGCATTTTGAGAACCTATCATGTATTCTTTCTTGAATGACTAAGCCTTACATATCAAAATGTTTCTCCTGAATAAACTGTTGCTACTAATAAAAAATATCAGTGTTGAAACTAGAAGAGATTAATATAAGCAATAAACTTGCACATAGAGCAAGATAATGCTGGAAAGAGAAGACACCTCAGATGCCGAAGTTAAGTCTTGTGTATGCACATTGTCTTCCAACACGGTTCTCAAAAATGGGACATCATAACCGTTTTGGTTGTCATATGCCTGTTTCAAATAAACAATGCAGTTTTGTTATTAGGAGTCATTAATAAGAGCAGGTTAAACATTTGTCAACCAGAAGATCAAAAGTTTACTTAAATATCTAGGACTTATATTACATGACTAGCCTCAAGTTCCCAATTTAAGATAAAAGAAGTCTGAATCCTGAGTTTCAGTGTGCATGTATGTTTCGACTCACCGAGAAACTTGACAAGCTTTGTGGATTTTGCAAGTGCTGTTCTTTTGAACTGTAAGGAGGACTGCTACTTTGGACCAACCCAATATCTGCATAACTACCAATATTTTGAGAACTTTGCGAATCATCAGTTGCAGTTGGTAGTTCCTCAGACTCTGCAACTGGTGCATGGTAGTCAGATTGAGGGATTCTACCTTGGACTACCAATGTATCCGTATGGCCAGCAGCAAAGACATCCCCAGTGGAGAAAACTGGAACTGAAGCTGATGCACTACAATAACCAAACCTTATGAGACAATTCTTCCTACCTTGAATTGAAAAAATAAGTATCATATCTAAATCTCAAGATATGAGATTCAGATCTAATATTAATAAGCAAGAAATTCAGTTTTCTATCAGTTCAGAAATGGCTTGCAGTAAAAAAAAAATAATGAATCTAGAATAAGTATTAATTTGTTTGAAAAAAATTTCATAAAAACATGACAGAAGATGATGAAGAGGTAGTAGCACCTTACAGAAGGTTCATCAGTGAACTCATCTGCACTTTGAGATAGTTGATTAGCAGTTATAATTCCTTTTGAGTCAAAACCTGCCTCAAAACTGCCAAAAGTCAAGCATGTACGCTCTGACTCTGGCACTTGAAGATGTTGAGGTATGATCACGTGTTGATTTTCTGATATACTAGCTTTTGACAATTTCTTAGACAGTTCAGTAGCATCTACTAGCTTGGTGATACACAAATTATCAGCAGAAGATGGAGAGACTGAATCAGATACAACCACACCTGGTATGGCAATATTGGGTTTCTGAGTAGATTTTGGCTTCCATTCCATGTTGGTCTGCATGGCTGCAAAGAGAATATTTAAAGTGATGATAAAAGTAATACTATGTTATCATCCTATGCGCCAACTGTTAACTAATTAAATCATTAATAAAATACAAATTAGTAGAAATTTAAACAACTTATCAGCAATCAAATTAACTTCTGTAGTTATCAAAACAACTTTTAAAACACCGAAGCAGAGATGATGCATATCTCCCAAATGATACTCCAAGAATCCATCAAAGTCACAACTAAACAGTTTCAAGGAGAAAAGAGAGCAAACAATCTTTGATCCATCCATCCTATATGATGATCACTCATTTATGCATATGCGAACTGCTGATGTAGGATGAGTTCACGACAAGGAAGTCATTTTTTTCTTTCTTTTTTTTTTGAGAATGCAGGGAAGAGAAACAGAAAGTAAGAAATAATAATAATAATAAATAATAATAATAATAATAATAATAATAAAAGATACTGGAGAAAGGTTGAAACACCTCACACCTTCATATATTTTGCATACCATCGAGAAAAATAAATGTTTTTAAACCATTTACATATAATATGAGAAAAGAACTCATTCATTCATTGATTCCTTCAATGTACCAATTACAAATTATTTTCCTCTTCTATAAGCCCCAAATAGAAGAAGAAAATGCAAATACAGACATACGAAAATATTACAGTTATGATATGATAAATCATCTGCTACATCTTTCTTCAAAGAAGATATATTTGCAAATATAATATGCAGAATAATCTTCATTTCCAATGATATATTTGACAAATAGTCTTTCCCTTGTAAGATGATGAGATGAAATATTCAATAGAGAGAAGCTTTAATTTCTTTCATCTTTTTATTCTCCTTGGACAATATAGGAAATTGAAGTAGAAACATTAGAGAAGTTGTCATGTGACAACTTATGACATTTGTGAAAATATTCTCTAAAATAATAATATCTATTCAAATAAGAAATACATCAAAATAGCCTATATCAACCACCAACCGCATATGCTGTTGTATATGCAGTTGATTTTATGTGGTTGTATATGCAGTAGCGTATACATGTCTATGTGTACTTCATTAGCAAAGCCCACATCTGCAGTCAGCCATACAGTGAGGCAACAAGTCCTACAGATAAAGCAAATGACTACATATGCATCTGCAATTGCATATGCAGCCACATCGATTGCATTTCAAAACAGTGAAATAACCTTAAAAAATAAAGGAAATACCAATTTAGACATATTTTAAGATATCTCATTGAGGCCGATATCGCATGGTAGTTGATGGCAGAACATTTACCAATGCTGTACACTATTTACTTTCAGCACACTTGTAATATGCATGCAAAAACAATATCAATGTTAACAGGATATTTGGACACTACCATATTTCACTTACCACAAGAAAATGATTATTTAGGGTTGCACAAACATAGAACAACATTTAATAGGTGTATTCACCAATACCATGAAAATAAAGAAGCATTAATGATACCATGGTATTATTCCCATCCATAATAGAACATAGAAGTGTATAACATAATAACAATTCTACAAGACAACAAATATGGAGAAAAATTAATAAATTCTACAAGACTACAGATATAGAGAAAAATTAATAAAAACTAGAAAGATTAACCAGTACATGCACTTCATGAAGATAAAGGCTTCAGCAAGGTGATATCAATGAACAATTGGATTCATCCTGATCACAAAACATATACCTTTCTGATTACCCATAAACTGTTGGTGCTGCTTGCTATTGTGTTGGCTACTCAGAACTGATCTGCTCATGGATGTGCTAGGCAAATTACGCACTAGGGCAGATCCTTGGTTCAGCTGATTGCTCTTAGATGTGGCATTTAGATGACCAGATGGTTCTGTCTGTGGAGAAACATCTTTTCCCAATGGAGGATTTGAAGAGAGATTAGAAACTGATGACTGAGAAACCCGACGATCAGAAGACCATCTCTGAGCACCAACAGCTCCTATGTCACGCCGAATAGCCCCAACTATTCCAGCTGATCTGGAGTCAGCAGATGGTACATGAACAGGGTCTAGAGATGAAGAGTACACACCTATAACAGAATTGCCTGATGCCACTTTAGAATGAGCATGAGAACTATTTTGTAAATCCTGTGCTTTTGATGAAGAGACAGTTGCCTTTGCATCTTCATGCAGAAATGGTCTCCGACTGCCACTTGGGCCTGCATCTTTGGCATTATGAGATACATCAGTAGACTTGCTTGAATCTGCTGATAGAAAGTGTCCGTCTAAATTTGAGGCTACAGATAGCTCTTCATCAGATGGGTCTTGGGCAGTGCTACAGTGAAAAACAACAAGTGAGGATGTGCATGAAGAGATCACCGCTTCTTTCTAATAAAAGTAATTACACACAAGATGAATGCATTGTGAATGCATGGAATAACCACTGGCCTGATTGCAACAAGATGACAAATATCCTTAAGAACAAATCCAAACTTGGAACATCATGCATAGCGAAGAAGAAGTCATAACAAGATCAAAGAGAATAAAGTAGAACCATGCATACCAATATAACCACAGTTTCCTGACTTCCTGAACACAAGATGGTGAATGCTTAAAAATATGAATATAAGAACTCTCCAAATAAGAGGACTTTTTAAATGTTTTCTTGACATAAAACAATTCATTCACACTATTATTGATCATCAGAGACTAGAGCTGAATCAAATTTGATGCTTTCCAATCAACAGTCAGGTCAGAATAAAGTCAGGCCCATATTATTCCGTGGAATTAGTGCCCATAAGCTACTATATCTTCGAGAGAGGAAATATTTATTGAGCAGCTTGGATTATAGGACCTAGAAATCCTCATAAACCTACTATAGAAAAGTAGAGAAAAAAAAATAATCCAAGAAATTTGAGGCATAGAAGAGAGCTGAACTCTCAATCACCAGATTATTAGTAACATCCATATTTGTGTTTTTAGTCGAAGAATTTGGCAGCTGAAAATTTATGCTCACGTGGCTGGATAGAGAAGCTCCTTGCATTGGCAGTATAAAAATCCTTTCATCTTATGTTTATGGCACCAGTAATTAGTCTGCTTTAGAAAGCCATGGCTTCTGATGTCTTATCCAAGATTGTCATGACAGCATTTCACTCTTGACACCCCAGATCACTCCTGCTGATTCTTTCAATTACTGATATAATTTCTCAAATGCAAATACTGATACATTTAACCACCTACATTTTTCCGCCAATCTTTCTGATACTGACTTATGACCATCTTTGGCAACCTTTGCTTCCTATATTTACTAATCACCATAAGTCTAAAAATGTGTCATTTAACTTTATTGCATCCCCGGAGATCTTTCAACCAATCCAATAAAATAATATGACAGATGACCATGCCAAGTGATGATAGCAATACTCTCAGATGAAGAAGGAAAGATAATTAATTCTGAACAATAGCAAAAGATAAGATAACCACACCTCTTCTCATGAACGTACGAAGAAGTTTGATGAAGTGTTTCTTGCTTGACATCCTCTTTAGCATTTTGATTTACTCTGTTGTCTCTCACAATACGAAATTGCCTGCTGATTCCTGCATGTTTGAACATAATTTATTGCACTTAAACTAGATGTACACATGTTTTTAAAGAATTTTTCTAAGGAAAAACATATGTTGCTAACAGTAATACAGAATAAATAGATCTTTGCAGAACATGAACAACTGCATTTCCAAAATATTGAAAGGAGTGACCTAGTGCACCAGATTCCTGCCAAGGTGAGTTCCATGTACACCACCTTATGTTTACAAGCAAAGAGACCATTTTTGTGACTCTTGAGCCCTAATCAACATGGGCACAAAGAGGCAACCATACTGTGATGTCAAGCCTTATGGCCCTTACCCTTCGAATTTCCAAAGATTATTCAGTTTGGAACTAAAAACAAGAAAAACAGAACCAAGAATATCCAAAAAAGATGTTATAAAAAATTTCATGCTCACTTCCAATCAGGAGTAGAAACAACCACTTAAACAAGATACTTGAAGCATAATAAAGTTTCAAATAGAACATATATTGATGATGTGCTATTTTTTCGATTTTGAACCCTGGAAGAGTTAAGTGCTTTTTATCCTTGGACTCCCAAACGAAATCAAGATTCATGATAATTTGACTAGGTCATAACTCATAAGCATAGTGTAATTTATAAACATAGTGTAATTTAAGGATGTATAAAAATAACAAAACAAATCAGAGAACTGTTGTGATGCAAGAGGCATAATCTAAGTCCCTACAGCAGCAGAGAGAAAGCTTCAGCATAAGAGGTGGCGGTGGCAGAGTCGCAACAAGAGCAGAAGCAGCAGAAGTCCAATCTTAAGCATAAATCCTAGCTGAAATAGAGCTATTCAATCCTATGTGGTTCACAGAAGGCCTGAATTCATGATTCCTAGCACAGCCAGAAGAAAGAGGGGGTTCTCACAGCTTAAACAGGAAGCCAAGAGACTCACAAAGCCAGGTGGTTAAAAGCCACTATAACTCTTAGGACAAGAAAGCCTAGTCAGAAGCCTTATTAGGACTCCACCAGTGGGCAACAACCCATAGCTATACAACAGCAGAGCTGGCCAAACCAAAAGCCTAAAAAGGGTTTTCCTTTGAGGGGAAAAGTGGCTTACTCATCATTCTTTGAGGATAATGATTAGGGCCATAGTAACCTAACAAAATAAAATCATGTAATCCTCTCCATAAGTATCAATAACAACAACAATTCTAGTTTCGATCTTTGGTGCTACTTCTCGTCCATAAAGTAGGAAAGCACTGGTTTGGGTTTGTAATCCCTAATAAAAAAAGATTGAATTTAGGTTGGTTAAAGTAAAATAACTTTCAAATTACATAAGAAAATTAAATTTAGTCCACTCCAAATGGCATGATAACGACATGGAACATTTATCTCAAATCCCATGTAGGTTTCTTTTCTCTATACATCCATGATGTAGATTAGACGTACACCATGCCACATGCTTGAAGACCAAGTTCAAATTACAGACCAATGAGAAACTTATTTACAAAATAATTTGCATGCACAGGAAAATATGTGAAAATTATCTGACAAAAAGAGGACCAAAGAATCTGTGGAGGCTCTTCTAATTTACTTCCAAGCATAAACAAGTGAAAAAAAAAACATAAGCAAAAGCAATTACAAATGCTGGAAGACAGTATGTCAGCAGCTGAACACATAAGAAGAGTGGTAACTAAGAAAACACATCCTGAGTGAGTCTTGAGAATGGGATAGTTTAAATGCCATGTTGAAAAAGGAAAAAAAGATTACACGTTAAGAAAGAATATGCATCGACAGGAGCCTCGTGCATTCAGCTGCACTTTGATTTTGGATTATCTTAGCAAGAAAACTTGACAGGCTCAGAAACTCATTCTTTCCAGAATAACACCAAAATGCACTCAAAATAGTAGAATAAGAGAATCTAATAGAGACTAGAAGACATTCTTACAAACAAGGTGGTGCTGGAAAAAGAGTTACGATTAGTATATTATGTGATAGAAAGAGATCAGATAGCAAATAAACAAACGGATTGGTACGCAAGGCTCCTGCCAATGTCAGGTCAGAGGAGGATCGTCTGTATAAAACCTTTTCCCTACATGTGAAGAGCCTAGTTTCATCACTCAAATGTATCAAATTGCACAGAAACAGATTTCCTGTAGCGCAAAGGCTCACCCTTAATGAAACATGGAATAAAAGAGAAACCCAGTAGAACCCTGATAATTTGTGAAAATAAGCCGGTAATGATACTGCCTAAATATGATACTGTTCTAGAATTTTCAGTTTCAGGATTCCAGTATCCCATATGTTACACAATATCACCACTCGAAAAATCAAAAAGCAAATAAGATGAAGGAAAGACCAATATGCCCTAAAACTATTGCAATGGTAAAACATTACCAGGAGAATTTTTATAAGAAAATTCAACTTCCTAAGTGCTACAGAAATAAATACGGAAGTTGAGAAACTGAGATGTTGGATTACTAGGAACTGAATTTCGACTATAATCTCCTTTGTGCATATTTTGATCCCATGATGTAGGAGGTTTCGCCCACTGTCCATTAGGTTCCACATGCCTTCTTGTATTAGCTAAGCCCCTGTAACCTGTAGGCTGAGGTCATGACAAATGTCCTAATAAGTAAAAATATATATATAAATATACAAAGATCAACAAAGAAATTCCAATCTATGTCATATGCACATGAAGCCAAACAACTAAAAAGAGTTACATTATCAAAGAACAGTCCATTCAGATCATGATTCAGTGTCCTAAAAAAAAGGTTCAAGTATAAAAAACTTTGTATATGACACTACTCCAAATCGAGGGCTTTCTGTGACATGTTACATTCATTGGGAGGGAAGAGGATAAAAAAAAGGGATTGGACATGCAAAATCAAGCACCACAGTTTCAAGAGTATAGTCATTACCTTTCCTCTTCATAAAGAAATTAACATAATTACCTTATTCTAAAAAAATATCGTCCTTAAGTCAAAATCACCATTAAAACAAAATCTTCAGTAGAGGTTATAAAGCTTTAAATACAAAAGACTGCCTAAAAACTTGAGCTACTTCAAAACAATTCGGTGCAAAAGAAAATGTTGGCAAATCTAGTAATTGTGTGCATGATTAAATTTTTTTTAATATGACAAGAAAAATGTTAAAAGCAGTATATTACACTGGGAAATGAAATAAAAAGCATAAATGTCAATCTACAACAGGATACAAAATAGTTTATGTAAGCAGAGAATACCTCTTTCTTCCTGTCCCTTTTCCTTTTTACCTCATGAAATGGATCTGTAAGGTACAAAGGGAAACAATATGCTTAAGCCAGATTGGAGAATAAAAAGTGAAATTAACAAATACTAATAGCACAAACATCAAACGGACATCATCAATATCATTTTCTTCTTCAGGGCCATGAAAGGAGATATTCGATGATGGTCCATGACAATTTTCATCTCAACTCAACAGCCTTGTAAGGAACAAAAATGTATTACTGGAAATTTCCAATTGAACCAGTTTGAGTAGCCAAAGCTCAAGCTAATTCAATTACTAATGTTACATCAATGTGCCATTTGTGTAAGTCTTTTAACTTTTTAGGACAGGAATAACATACATCTACCAGAACAACAAGAGGCTGGTCTCCAGACTGTCTATGTTAAGTTAGGTAAATTTCTTGCCATGGCCCCCAGTTAAATCAAGGCACAGTTAATACATGCCTCTCCACTTGTATCTTGATAAGTTTCCTCACAAAGTTGCAAAAACAATAGATATCCTATTAATGTTTACAAACTGTCAAGACTCCCAAGAAAGTATAACAAAAACCCTTCTAAAGTAAACTTCATAAATACCCTTATCAAATTTTTGCAAAGTGCCAGCACATAACAAAAAGACGGGTAAGTCTGAATAAATTTGGAAATAATAAGGGTGACCATGACATTTGCAACTTTATAGGATCATACAAGAAATTTTACATATTATAAGGGTAAGTCTCACACTTCAAACTCAAATAGACATCTGCCTCAATGTGCTCCATTCTTTTTAAAACAAGTGGTGATCTAGGGTAAATTATCATTAGCATAAATGAAATCTACACACTATAATTATTCTTAAAAATAATCCCACACCAATAAGCAATACTCTTTTTTAATCTCCCCTTGGGAAATAATAGCTCTACTCAAAAACTTTCCTTTTTCATACTTGGTCACCCATATTCTTTAGTTGTCTCATTGTTACTTCAGTCTGTTCTATTATGGTGGCAGTGCAAAACATTCCTTCTCATACCTGAATCTTCTAAAACTGACATATACAAAGGAGATATGAAGATCGTTTGGTTAAATAAGGTGTGTTTTTTAGGACTAGTGGCACAAGAAGAGAAAAAAGGGAGACCTAGAAAATTTTATTAGTAAATAATATAGTACTGCTTTTAGTTCAACAGTGCTGGAAGGAGAAGAACCACGTAACCAACCCCAACTAGTTGGGACATCATGAAACGTTGTACTCTACATCCTGTAAGATGTACCATCTAGTCTCCATTATTCCAACAAAGACATTACCCTTACCAATACAATCAATTGGCAAACATCTTTCTTGAAACACCCATTAAGTTCATATATAGCTAATGCCAACAGATGACGAAAACGACCAAAAGAGCAACTATAAATAAAAAAAATCATTTATTCCACTCCTATTGTTCTCTTACTAGCAATTGGTTCAACATGCATAACCTACCTATTCTACAAGTAGAATAACCTCATTACTTATCATCCATAACCACATGTTAAGATCTAAGAATCAAGATGACTCAAATAATTCATTTGAGCATAAAGTAGTCAAAATCAAATGGAATCAACAATCTAGTTTCTCTTCAAACTTTCAACAAGCTCCCTCTACGACCCCCTCTCCAAACTCACAGAAAAAATGGTATACTTTTGGAACCCTATACAAGTAAAGAACTCATTCTTCGTCTTCCTACATCGACAGAATACAAAGGAACAAGTAAATTTATATTGTAATTTTTTCATAATAAAAAGCAGTAAATGCAAACTCATGAACACAATCAAACAAGATGAACAGTTACTGAACACGCACTTCCTTGTAGCACACCGACCGCATGAATAACCGAGTTTACCCATATCTGACGACTCCTAAAGAACAAATGGTTTGTGGATAACATTTACAGCAGTTCGAGTGTCATGAGCTCACTCCAAAGATGCACCAGATGAAAGCAACAACCAATAAGCAATATAATGTGCAACGACCAAATCAATTTCACACACCACAAGCGTCGCAAATCAGAAGAAGAACGAAATGAATGCGGGATAAAGGGCGACCTTGGTTGAGCAATTTCTGAGCGGTTTCGTTGGGATCCATGTTGGTCTCCTTGAGAACGGCGTAGATATCGGCATCGGAGTGGTTTCCGACGATCTCTTTGATGGATTGGATGGTCTTCCGGATGCGGAAGGGGACAACCTGACCTCCGCCGTCGACACCCGAGCCCATGACCATCTCTTTCGAGATTGGAGGAGTGGGAAGCCAAGCACGGCGGACGCGGCAGCGAAATCCTAGTAAAGGCAATAGGTCAAAGGACCTCAATCAAGAGAGAGATTGGATTTGGGGGAGAGAAAGACAACGTTCTGGGGAAACGAGGGTTTTGGAAGCGAAAGAGACTTGAAGCCCTAGAAATTGCGGAGTCGTCGCAATTAGTTGAAGTTGGTGAGGATATTTTTGGGAAGGAGGGGGAGGGGAAGAAGTCCAGGTCGGTCCGACGTTTGGTGTCGTTAATTGTCAGCGTTTTGTGCGCATGATTAGGCTAACGCCGTCGGTGGAGACCCAACGTTGCTAGACCACGGTTCGCGTGCCACCATGTCATGTTACGCTTGACGTGGACCCCTCCTTTTGACCTGCCGCTTCAAGTCGCTTTTATTACTTTGCCCCGTCTCCGCCTCGCCTTAAGAGAGTGGGATCCCTCACGGGACCCACCGTTTAAATCACACGAAAGGTAGGAACGACGGGTAACGCCTAACCGACGGAGAATACATATATTATTGAGAAAAAACAAGTGCTTTGGTCGTATTGGAGTTGTTTTTTTTTTTTCTGAAATATTATCTCAAAATTTCTTAAAACACGAAAAAAGAACGAAGTCTTTTAAATACTTGCAAGTGTAATGCATCATACTCTTAAAAATCGTATTTTAGTATCATCAAATGTAATTTTCCTTGCAAACATTCTCCAAATCTTTGAGCGTTATTCATTTTTTTTCTGAATTCGGACATAACATCTTGATTTAGTTTTGTAACGGATGTATTATTGTTAGTCTCAAACTTAAACATTTTAGACCAATAATTCAGACTCAATGAAATTAATAAATTAATTATCTCATATGATTGACAGAATCTTTACGCGGTGGGAAGATCTCTTCATCAAATTTATGATGCTACAGAATAAAACCAAATGAGTCTAAAAGCAGAAACTTTGCAAGAACGGAGAACATGTTAACAAGACTAGGATATTGGGTCTTCTACAAAGACATCAGCCATCAATATCGACATCTGCTTCTTGACAAATTAGTCCAAAGTATACACTCGCTTATATCCCTCACTCTTATGTCATTTAATCACACGACTGGAATGTAGCACGTTCTTACAAAGGGTGAGACCGGAAGGAACTAAACCAACAGTGGCGTGAAGCTGATGGGTTCTGTAAGCGGTGATATGTTAGTGCGCCACGGGCTTTCTGAAGACTGGAGGAAAGCAACCCATTGTTAGTTCGTGCTGAGACAAGGAAAAGGGGTTCTTGCTTTGGAGCAAAGTGCATGAAGAAGACACAAACACGCAGGCAGCATCGATCGTCCGATGGAAACAGCTAGTGCAATGATGCATGTTGGCTTGCTTCCGTATCAAAGATACTGCTCCTGTATCCTGGCACGGTTCTCCTCCCACCACAATCTTGCATGCATCTCTCCAAACCTCTCCCGGCTGCCAGACAATAAGGGCATGAAAAGCAGAATCAAGTAATGGAATAGAATCACACAACTGGAAGGGATTTCAATTTCCAAAAACAAAATGTCATCAAACTAGAGTCAACCTCTAGTATTATATCTAACAAAGGCGAACGAGTCACCCAGCACATCATTGACCAAGCAGCAAGTCGACAAGGCCATACTGAAAGAATCGAATAGCAACTAAATCCCAAGTTTATGGTCATAAACTGAATCTGTTTGTCAGAACCTATCAGTAAGTGTCATGAATCAATAAGCAAGTCGCTAAGGAGCTAAAACATGTGCTGAATTCAAAGATGACTAAGATTCCCACCACGGATCTTCCTATAGTGTAAAAGGCTAAGAATTTAGTTGAAAGCAAGTAAATTCATCCATCGTTTGGCCTGGAAAAGAAAACAAATACTCGGTCAAAGAAACACGAAAAGTACAATAATCATCCTAAGCTTGATTGAATCAGATGGATTTAGTGTTAATTTGCAGTTACAAATAATTGTTAATCTATCAAAATTGCTCCAATTTAGATAAGAATCAAGAATGTTCTCTTTTCCTTGGTTCTTATCATACACCAACAATAATTTGTCAGCAATCTTTCCCATGTCTGTGTGACCCAAAAACAAGGTAGTCAAAATTAACTCTATGACTGTCAGCAGATTAAACAGATCAATTAAGACGTGAGTTTATCAGAGATGGGTACAGTAAGATGTGAGTTTTTTACAATCTGTTAATCTAATTACGTGAAGTTAAATCTGAAAAGCCAGAAAGTTACCTACTTATTAACATGCTGCACATGAAATTTCTAAAGTTGCACAAAGCTCTCATTAAAATTGCAGCACACTTAAGTTGAGCTGAATGTTTCAGCCGTTCCAACAATTAACTAAGTACAACGTCAGACGAACATGCCTAATCTCAGAAGTTGTTTCAGAAAATGTTTAATGCAACAGAAGTTGCAACATGTACTCAATGTTTGACAATTGTATCTTGTAACCAAATACAACATTGTAAAACTAGCATTCGAAGATCTGGTATTGAAAGGGAACATGCAGCTGAAAGAAGATGAATAAAGAGAAGTGAGACTAACCTGAATCGCACACGACGAAGTTCCCTGATACCTCCAGGTAATTCACGAATCGTGATGTAGACACCAGGTTCATCTTCTTCCACCCATTCCCTCTCTAGATCACTGGCATTGCTAATTGACGCGGAAAGCTCTCCAGATTGGTCCACCTCCTCAGGTGATGAGCTGGTCCTCAATGAAGCATCCATCGATGACGTTTCTGTTTTTGCCCCACTGATGCTGGATAACTTTGGAGTTGAAGTGGGGCCTCCAGAGTCATAATAATGGCGTGTGTGGTGTGGGTGGTGATGGCCATGGCCTCTGTAGCTTGGATGTTGCTCGAGAGAATCTGATGAGGAATACCCCATCCCACCACCACCACCCATCAGTGGCCTGAGAACATTGCCAGGGAGACGCTCTTTGGTCAGTGGTGGTGTCACTGGGCTGTCATCCTTTGAGCTCTGGCAAAATGATTCAAGCAGCAATGAAAAAAGGCCTAAAGGAAACAAGACCACGAGGGATATTCTGCACAATGATAACTGGAAAGTATTGATATCAGGCAGTCTTCTTTCACCTCATCCTCGGACTTGGGAAGAGGCATGGCCTGCCGATTTAATCTTTGGACATTGTAGAGTTCCATGACCTTGTCATAGTTTTCAGCCCACCACCTCTGGGCTTGCCACTTGTTGAACATCTGCCGACTACGATGGTCATAGACGACAAGGATTGCATTACAAGCATGTATAAAACTAATGAAAACAAATTTAATTATGAACTAGTAATTAACTATACAAGAATTAGATATCAAGATCTCAATTATGACCAAATAAGAAGATAACCAATTGGGCAAATCTTGATAGTACCCAGAACTTCAAGTAAGTTGAACTGTAAATGACAGAAGGAAAAAAATAAGTGTTATCGGTAGGTTGGTTAGAAGCCTATCAGATAATTTAAGTTCATATTGCAGTGTGACTAAACAATGTCCCTCAATACTGTGACTTGCTGCAAACGCAGAGAAGGTTATATAAGCAACAAAGAAGTGTAC
The DNA here is from genome assembly GCA_024322285.1 of Musa beccarii. Classification (NCBI taxonomy): domain Eukaryota; kingdom Viridiplantae; phylum Streptophyta; class Magnoliopsida; order Zingiberales; family Musaceae; genus Musa; species Musa beccarii. The sequence continues at coordinate 7,991,659 of CM044397.1, read as the reverse complement.
CACACATTCCTCCATGTCACTTGCATTACTCGCATTTCCTCGGTCAAGCAATTTTGTAAGTAATTCTTTGGCTCATTTTGGTAGATCACAGCTTTCCCACTTTATGTTTTCTGCTGCTGATCAATCAGCTCTTTAAGTAATATTTTTTCTTTTTTCAAATAAAAAAAACAAAGAAGTGTCGTGTACAAGGCACACCGTGCAACCTAATCTATACTGACCGTTAAATCATCCAACAATTAAAGGAAATAACCTACACACAATGATAGCACTTGCATCTATCAGCTTAACCAATGTGATCAAAACTAAGTTGTAATGATCTTTTCAGATGAATGAATTCTAAATTTCTGAACCCTGAATCACTTCACAGATGTGCTAGCCTTCGCGAACAAAACTCTGCATCTGCTTCATGATTAATTCATTAAAGACTTCATCCAAACTATACTGATTATGGTGTGCTCGTGTACTCATGATTAATCATACTTTCTGTTAGATGAAATGCAGCCTTTCAAACAACCACATTTAAAGTTGCAGAATATGCAGGTTTCTCATTTGTTTCCATGCATATGACATATGCATCACAAGACACAAAAGTTGCTTGCTGTTTGGGGATCCTCCCGTATCCTGCTTTTTCAAATTGAGACAAATTAGATAACCAAACACCTGACTGTACTATGTTCTTCCGTAAACTAAATCTAAAGCAGACAGACGAGCGGATCCAGATCCAGCGTTAGCATAAAGCCTTCGCCTGACCTGCTCCGCTACAGTTTATTTAAGCCGGTACACTGGGGAACCGAGTGGAGATCATGATGATGTTGCTGGGGCACGGGAGACCCACACGCGGCGTGCATGTGACTGACCCATGAACAGTTTCAAGGTCACGAGGAATCTCCAACTCATTAAGAAAGCTCAACGGCTGTCACAGCCGACAGAATTCACTCTAAGCCTTAAATAATGCCCGCAGAACTGAGCGACAGCTCCATTGCAAATTAAGCACGGTGGGCCGCCATCAGCCCAAAAGAAACGCCTTTGGATCATAAACAAAAGCGAAAGAAAAAAAGGAGAAAAAATGACACCCACTTGTTTGCTTTCTCGTTCTGATCCGAGTTTTTAGTTCTTTTCTTCTCGCGCCCCGAAGGAGGAGGTGGTAGGTCTTTTGTCGTCATTATAGATTGCCCTCGGCGCGTGAAGCCAGGCCCTCGCCACTAATTTACGAGACAAAACGAGCTAAAGAACAAATTTGGAACCGCAAGGCACAGCCTCGAGACCAGGACCTGGTTGACCCCCGGGAAAGCATTCCAACCGGAATCCAATCTCCTCCTACTCTCTTATTAGTATTATCATTGTTCTTACAACTTCCTGTACCCTCGCATTAAAACCATCTTTTTCTTGTGGAAAAGAGTCGTCGGAATGTCGAAAGATCACCGAACAAAAGACTCCAATTTGCACGCGAGACTCAAACGGAAGAAAATACATGAGATTAAAATCCCCGTTTTGCACTTTCCGTGAAATTGGTACATAAAATTTGTAGGAAAGTTAAATTGAAATGTAGATCGTTTGTGAAAAGCCTTCGATCTCATAGAAAACACCGGTTTAGAAGCTATCTAATTGATTCGGTTCATGGGATCTTATTCCGTTCCTTGCTACTCTGGGAGCAGCGAAAAGCGGAGTAGTCGACAGGAGGTAACTAGATCTCGGCCCATCGGGAATGGAGGCGGTGACCGCACTCCCGGGTCCGACGGTAGCCGAGATCCACGCGAATCAACGAGGCGCGGAGTTGAGCGGAGTACCTGAACCGGATCCTCTTGAGGTCGTTGCCGCCCTGGGGGAGTGAGAAGAAGGTGATCAGAACCCCTGGCTCCACCTGGGCGACCCATTCCTTGGGCTCCTCCTCGTCGCCGTCCTCCAGGAAAGCCGACGAGGCCTCCGTCCGACCGCTCACCGACGGCGTCCTCTCGCCACTGGAAAGCGCCTTGAGCCGCGCCTCCAGCTCCCGACCCATCGCCGCCGCTGTCGCTCGCGGCGTGGACGCCGCACTCCCTACGGCCCGCCGGTACGCGTAGTGGAACCGATCCGACCCCGACGCCGCCTCCGAGTCCACGTAGCTCCCGTGGTGATGGAGGTGGCGGCGGCGTTCCCCCGCTGCCGCCCCGGCGCACGGCTTGCAGTGCCGGTACGCCCCCGACGCCTTCAACGCCATGTCCTTAATCTGATCCGAGTAAATAAACAGAGTTTACATCACATCTGCGGAAACAACTCAAGCAAAACCTAAAAGGAAACCAGGATCAAGCGATCCGTGACCTGGGACGTGAGGGCTTTGATGGCCTGGCGGGTGCTGGGAGTGTCGGCACCGGCAGCGTCATCCTCATCGGGTTCATGGAACGGCGATCCACCGCCTCCCCCGCCGCCGTCGCCGCCGAGCTGCTTCGAGCAGGCGATGCACGTTAGCATCTTCACGATGCGGGCGGAGCTACCGAGACTGCAAAACGAGAGTAATGTAGGAAGGGAGGGGGGATCGGAATGCGCGAAACTGAGGATGAAGGTTCTCGGTGCCCTTCTAACACACCGAAAGGTCGTCAACGGCAGCTTTGCTAGAGAAGATAAATAAGCTTAGAAGGTTTCAGATTCGAGCAGAGCTGAGCATTGTTTTGAGGGGGACGGAGACATACTGGCTTTGCCGTAATTTCCTGCAAAAAAAAGAATAATAATAACAAAAGGGGAATTTTTTATTTTGGGAGGAAGAAAGAAAGAAAACGGTCGTTTTACCGGCTACTGCGTAGTACGGCCGGTGTCGGCAGTGGTTGGTGTGTGCTTTGGGGTGGGGGGTGGGGAGGCGAGGCAGGAAGCAAAGGACACGTGGCGGGTGGAGTTATTGCTTTCTGATGGATGCCTGCCTTCGAGGAGGGAGAAGGATTGATTGGCAACCGGAGATTTCCATCCGAGCCGTTTTCCCACTTTTTGAAGCAATCTTAATTTGCCTTGTCCAATTAGAAGCGGATTATGCATTCCTTAGAGGACTTTCAAGTGATCCAAAGTCATCCATCAAACCGAAAGAAAGTTTTACCTAAAAAATTTGGAAATGAAACGTTTGCCTCTCTAAATTTTGATTTTACATGTATATCCCCTCAAAAAATTGTTACATATATTTCAACTTAAATAAAAGGATTTTGTGTCAATTTAGTTTTTTTTTTTCATATACATGAATAAACAAAAAAAATGGTGGAATGGTGTAATTGCACTATAAAGTGCAATAAATAAATGTAATCCAAAATGTGATCAACGAATCCTGTTTTGAGTATTGATTGTTAGATGGACGTGTAGAAACTGAAGACTTGTTATTGATACAGTATTTTTCACATAAGGCATGTTTAGTGTACTTCAATTTCAAATCTAAGAGCCTTTTATATACATTACTTTATGGGATGATAAATTTTATGGAGTGTGACGCCGACACTTAAAACATATAAAGGCTACATTGACAGTGCATTATTGATTGTCACCTATGGCTAATGACTCAGTGTTACATCGTGGAAACACGTCCTACTCGTAGGTTATTATCTCCTATCCATTTAACGTATTTCCTTAACCAGTGTACATATATTATTGAGGACTTGTCAGCTTATTAATTATTCCTAACTATGATTCCAAAGGAAACATGTAGTTATAGATAAATATGAATTGGATATTTGTTAGACGAAGTAAAAGAATATTGATTTTATTATTTATGATAAGAAGCCAAGAGAGAAAAATTAGAGTCGTAGTAGTTTCAGAACGGGAATCGGTTTGGATTACGTGAAAAATGGAATCAGAATCGGATCGATTTTAAATAATTTTGATTATTTCGAACTAAAATCATCATTTTAATTTATATTTTTATTAATATTTTTATGTTTAAAATAATTATTTATTTTTAATTAATTCATAAGGAAGCTGAATACGAAAGGAGTAATCGAAACCAAACCACCCCTCAATTTTGGCTTGCTTTACGATTCCAAATGAGCTTGCTTTACGAAATTGAATAAAGTTGGAAAGAAACTTATGACAGTGTAACTAATCGTTGCGCAATTTATTGATTAACATAAATACATTAATTGTTAAACAAATACTTAGAAAACAAGTGAATTTTTGAAAACCGTAAAAGCAAAGTTAAAAACATTCAAGAGATCAAATGAGCTTGTCAAAATAATATAAATATTAGTTAGGATAACTAATTTAGGCTTAAGATGACTTTAAAACACATGATTTACACTTCATATTGCAACATTTGGTGATCGTAAATACTTATTATCCTCATTTTGTATGCTTGAAATTCAAACCCATCAAATATGAATTCTTTTAAATATTATAATAGTGGTATCAAGGTATCACTCATAAATTTTTGTTCATTCAACAAAACCTCTTCAAGTTTTGAAAAATAGAAATCACTTCAATTTTATCTTTTGTGATTCACTCAATTGGAAAAATACAGTAGGAGAGTTAGGATTCGATGGTACCACTAATTTTAAGAACTTAAATTATTTTAAAAAAAAAGTCCAATCTATTCTTCTTAAATTCGATCATTGACATTTGGAGAGATGAAATGATCGCGAAAAAAATCAAAAGTCCTTAGGGTTTGAGCAAATTGATTGGTCTACTATGAACTTGGGGACAAAACACAAAACTAGCCTATCAAAATATGTCGCATCTATGGCCATTTCGAGGTCTCCCTCAAAATTGACCTCTTGTACTTGAATTGGCCCACCTAACACTAGAAGGACATTGTTTAAGTTGGAAGCATCCCCAAAACATGACCGATGAAAAGGGTAGAGTCAAAGATATGTGACACCCAAAACAAATGTGACCTAGTATTCTCACTAATTAAGCATTGAAATTTACTTGACATTGATATGTATTATATTCCTCTCTCTCTCTCTCTCTCTCTCTCTCTCTCTCTCTCTCTCTCTCTCTCTCTCTCTCTCTCTCTCTATTTTTAGCACTAGAAACCTGTCAGTAGAAGATTTTGAAACCAAAATATACATCAATAAATAAAAAAGATTAATTTTAGTAGTTTAAATAGAAACATAAATTTTGAAGTACTTATCAACTCTAACAAAAACATCAATGGTCCTCTTCCTCTGAAAGCTTGTATTTTTCAAATCAATCATTCGCGTTAGAATGTAGGGTTACCATCAAAGTTTGGGTTATCAATGAAAAACTTGAAAGTTTAGATGTAAAATCAATCGTATCGATAATATATAATATGTAATGTTTGTCCACATTTCACCCGACTCTTTGAGCAATTTAAACTTATGTAGCAACTATAGTTATAGTTTAATCAAAGTTCATTCAAGTCTACTATAAGAGTATTAGGCGAGTAAAAAAGAGAAAATAGATGTCTAATGGTTAAACACACGTACTAACTTTTACATATTACATCTTTAATGTAAAATACATTAAACTTATAAAATGTAAATGATAAATATGCTGTCATATATATATATATATATATATATATATATATATATATATATATATATATATATATATATATATATATATCCATTGTTACATTAAAATCTAATTGTCCGACTGCAATGCTAACTTAAAACTAATCAAGATCCTATTTCGCATATATCGTTAAATGATGTCGAAAAATATCAAACCCTTAAAGGTGGCAAACCTGACAAAATTTTATTGGTGGCATATTCAATAAAAAATCTCATATTGACAAAATGTCTAAGAGTATTAGAGCTGAATACCCAGAGAGGATGTAAATATTATAAGTAAATAAAAAATAAATGAATGTGTGCAATCTTATAAAAATTTATGCGATCTAAATATATAATAAATATATAAATATATAAATAAAATAAAATTTTATATTTAAAAAAAAAACATAAATCATACTGGCTTCTCATTAAATCACTTTGATAGTATTATAATTTCAGATAAAATCACATGATACTTTCAAAACATAAAAAATTACAATATTTACATTTGAACATTTTCAATTCAACATGCAGATCAAATGAGATTTGAAAAAAAATTAAACAAGCGCTGGTTTACATTTGAAATGTGTTGAACTTTCAATACACACTTCAAATGCATTATCAAACGCATCACTTGTTTTACAACCTGTGGATCATTACTCTCGTAGATAAACGTTAACATTGAAGTTGGTTACATATACATCCTATTAGTGTACCTTTACACCGTCGTCGATGAGTCAGCACGGTAAGGTTCGAGTCCGGATGTGCTAGAGTCGCCTTGGTTGATCTCCGAATGGGAAATCAACGTCGGGTCAAATGAAGCGGATCGTCTGCCTGCTCGGGGATGATGCCTCCTTCCGTTGGTTGGCCCATCGTGCGTCTTCCGGTTCCTGCATGCAGGTCGGGTCAGGGTTTCCCGACCTGACCCCTTCGAAGCTTAAGTTAGCGTTGCGAGAGGGAGATGAGTGTTCAAAAAGTAAGACCCCCCCCCCTCACCCCAGAGTGGTGCCGGTCTAGGGTTCTTATACCAAAGGAGGTGCTGACCCCCAATATGTTGTGGAGTATTGTCCCGGGCTTTTCGGGACGGCGCTCACCCGTACTCGTACGGGCACGTGCTCAGTAGAGCTATCGAGGCGTCGTCCTGAGCTTTCACATGATTGCACATAATTGGCTGAGCTGTGTTGCTCAGGTGCGCGCTGGCTTGGCCGAGCAGCACTGCTCGGGCAATGGCTTGGCCGAGCAACATTACTCGACCCTTGTTTGGTCAAGCAGTTGCTCGAACATTGGCCGAATCGAGCAATGACTTGCTGCACATTGCTAGTCGAGCAACACTGCATGGGCGTTGGCTTGGCTGAGTAGTACTGCTCGGACTATGTTGTTTTCCTTCATATCCTCCTCATTCGAAGCTGGGAAGAACGAAGCAAAACTTGAAGAGGAGTGGGACCGCATCTCTCTTCCTTCATTTGGTCTGGCCACTTACAAGGTTCGATGGGGCTTATGGACAATGGCTCGCACAGGACAATAGGAGAGAATCACCTCCCTCCTTGGTGCTGCAAAGTCATTGTTGTAGCTTCGTTTGGCCGAGCAGCTGCTTAGACCTTAATTGAACCAAGCAACGATTTGCTGCACATGGCTGGTTGAGCAATACTGCTCGAACACTAGAGATTGGACTGGTCAAGCATCGCAGCTCAGGCATTGATTTGGCCGAGCAACATGGCTCGGGCATTGGATCGGTTGAGCAACATCACTCGGGCCCACGTTTAGCCGAGCAATTGCTCAGAGTAGCACTGAACCATGCAGCGAATTGCTGAACATGGCTGGCCGAGCAACACTGCTCGAACACTAGAGATTAGAATGGCCGAGCATCGTAACTCGGGCATTGATTTGGCCGAGCAACATGGCTTGGGCAGCTTACGACCGAGGAGGATGGCTCAGGCAACTTGTACTAGTCATATGTGCCCTGCAAGTCAATCACATAAGTGATGACACTTGTGACTTGATATGCATTTTTTCTCTTTACTTATTAATAGGCATTTTATCACTTTATCTTACTTGTTGCATATACTGTGATGTCCTTGGATCTGTACAATGGGAATCGGATCGTGATGAGATCACGATAATGAAACCGATTTATCTTTAAACACAGACCCTAAATTATCCTGGTCATAGGTTATTCGAGAAGGACATCGAGATAACCGGATAGACTGATGTGCTGTATACCCATTCATATGATGGAGGTAGCTGGTCTCATAGCTACTCGTGTTGGGACACTAAGGGTACAGTGCAGTTGCTCATTAGAGACGGAATGTTGTATGGTTATTGATACCTCACGTCAGACAATGATTCCGTAGTCCCAGTAGTGTATCTGGTCCTTAAACTTGAGACATCAAGGATGTCCTGTATGAGTACTCCACTCTTTGATATTGGACTTATAGGTTTGGAAAGTTCTAGATCCAGTACAATCAGTCATTGGGAGTGGTAGCCAACCTTACGAGGGCTATTGAGTGTCAATATAAGATCATCCGCTCTCGGTATCATGAGAGGAATATCTCATGTGTTCTTGCTCGAACAAATCCTTGGCCAAGGTTATTCGGATTGAGAGAGAAAGGGTTCTTCGGGAGAATCCGACAAGAGCAAGACTCGAGGAGAGACCATATGGGCCTGATAGCACCATGCTCGTGTTAGGGATCGAGCGGCACTAAGAGGGGGGGTGAATTAGTGCAGCGGATTAAACGATATATTTTCAGCGATTTAAAACAAGCTTTGGAAACTTCGTACGAATGAATGCACCGTTTCGTTTGAACCCGGAAAGATTACGTTTTAACTTTAAAGCATACGTAATAAGATGATAAGGAAGTTGAGTAAATAAGGCAGCAAGTAAAAATGGTTTGCAGCAAAGTAAATAGCAAGAACGTAAATGCAAACCAGATTTTTATAGTGGTTCGGTCATCCGACCTACATCCACTTTCGATTCCTCTTCGCTTGAGGATAGCGGCTTTCCACTAGCTTTCCTCCTTCCAATGGGCGAGGAAGAACTCCCTTGCAACACCTCTTCTTTTAACGGGCTTAGAAGATAACTCTTACAAAGCTCTCACCCCTCTCTTGAACAAGAAAACACTTAAGAGTAAGAGGGAAGTTTTTGACACTATTGGAGTAGAGTTTTCCCTCAAGATTTTCACTCTTCTTGCTGCACTTTGAACCTGCAAAAGAGGAGAATTTATAGAGCTCAAGATGACTCAAATTTAGAGCCAAAACTTGGAGCCAAAATTTGAGTTTCTCATTTCTATCGATCTGGCAGATCGACACACCAAGCGGTGCTACCGCCTCGGCCAGCGGTGCTACCGCCTAGTTTTCAGTCTTGGCGGTAGCACCAGTGCTACCGCCCACCAGCGGTGCTACTGCAGCTACATATAGAATCGGCGATGCTACACTCATAAAGATGCGGGCTATAGTAAACTCTGACACCATGCACGTAGCATGCATGCATCTTCTTTGGTCTTCTTTGGCGATGCCACCGCCAGCACATTAGGCTTTCTTTTGGCGGTGCCACCGCCAAGATAAATCAACGTTTGGTTTGGGCGAAAACTCGCCCAAATCGGTTCGAACAAGGCCCAATGGGCCCATACTTGGGTTAAAGGATTAACCCATAATCCTAACCCAAATTGATGTGCTAACTATGAAATTAAAGACATTCCTAAGCTATTACAAAGTCCGCAAGTCAAGTCTTCTTCCGGCAAGCTTCCGGCGAACTTCCGGCGGTCTTCCGACGATCCCTCGGAAACCATCCTGCGGAATCCCGGTAAGCTCTCGGACTCCACGATGATTTTGGCGAGTTCCCCCGAGCTTCTTTGGCAAGCTCCGATCTTTCTTGGCAAGCTCCGCGAACTTCCGACGAACCTCCCGGCGAACTTCTGAAAACCCTTCGACAAGCTCCCTACTCGTTCTCGGCCAGTTCCGACAGCACTCCCAATGAATCTTCAGACTTCCATCGAACACTCGAACTCCCAATGATCTATCGCACTTGACTTCGATCCTTTGTTTTACTTTACGTCTTCATCCTTATCGTAGTTACTCCTGCACACAAACAACAAACACTCTACTTCGATCTAGACAGCTATTACAACGCGAATTAATATTCAGTTGCCCGGCACGTCATTGGTCGACGCTTTGTCCGATCCTTCGGCACATCGTCCTCTCTAGCGGTTTGTTGCCCAATCGACGATTGACCTCCGCAACCTCGATATCCATGGTGTAATTCCGCACTTCTTGGCCCGATGCCCGACATACGAAGCCTCCTGCCGATAGTCGACCGAACCTCCGGCTCGATATCCAATATCCTGACGTGATCACCTCCGGCGCAACGTCAATTCCTCTAGCGTCAACTGTCTAATCCTGATCGATAGTAGACCTGCATAACTCAAAACGCAGTTAGACCATAAATCACACTCAATTAGTTTCATCATCAAAATCCGAGATTCAACAATCTCCCCCTTTTTTATGATGACAACTAATTGATGACTGACGGAGTTAACCAAAACTCCCCAGAGTTAACCAAAACTCCCCGGAGTTTAACACAAACTCCCCCTATCAATATGTCATTGATAGAACACTTGGATTATCCCAAATCTAAGCAACGTTCATCACAATTAAGAGAATAAATCAAACCATCATGCAAATATATAAAATATTCAATCAATGCATGAAGTCATCAATCTACTTCTCCCCCTATGTCATCAACAAAAAGGAGAAGTAACATTATAGCTAGTTTTCAAGGATATGCAAATATCACAACATACTAGCTATCACATCATACAATACAACATCAAATAATACCATTCAATCATAGCAAGTTTCAAAGATGGGCAATGATGGTAATTTTCACTTGCTTGTTAAGATGTGCAAGTTGCACTTTTTTTGCTTCCTTTGCATGTTCTAGCTAGCAAAATTTTTCTTTGCAATACATAAGCTAGCAATAATTCTTCTCCCCCTTTGTTTTGTCAAAAAGTGGAGTACAAATAGCCAATGCTTTGATCATGACAAGATAACAAATTTACAATATGAATTTTTAGCACATTAAGTCATGAATTCAAGGGAGTCAAAAATCAAGATATGAGATAAAAAGATGATAAGCAAGCAATCAATAATGATAAGCAAGCTAACATACTTTGCGACATGCAAGTTAGCTTCCTTTCAATTCTTCTCTTTTGTAACTAAGTTTCACCTTTGCAAGCTATCAACTTTTGTTTGCAATGAGCTAGCAATTATGTATGATCACTTTAAACATATATGCTAACTTTTCATTTAAACATACAAACATAAAGGCATGCAACATTTCAAATTTTTGAAGTTTTGCATTTTGCTTCTTTTGATATAGTCAAGATAGCAATATTTGCATCCTTTGAAATAGCAATCCTTCTTCTTCTTGTGAAATTGCAAGGTAGTAATTTTTCTCCCCCTTTGTCTTTGTCAAAAAGAAGGGAGGACTAAATGGCTAAAAATTTCAATCATTATACAAGTCATTTTTCATATCAATTAAAAGTTTGCATCAATAAAAATATACATCAATTGTTCAATCATTACATGATGCAAATAAGACAACAATGCAAAGAAATCATGTCATAACGGATATCAATATATAAATTCAACAAGGATCACAACCAAAAGATATCATTCATGATTCATAATTTTCTTTTTAGCAAGATCGAAATTCATATTTATCAATTTTTCAATTCAAGATAAATATCATACAACCAAGAATCATGATATATAAAAGCATATCAATCTCATAGATCAAGTCATGATTCATAATTTATCATTAAAAAAATCAAATATTCAATTTACCACACAAGGCAAAGAAATCATATCACTTCTAGGATCATGAAATATATGACATCAAGGCTCATGATCCATTTGAAAAAATATAGCACAAAGAGTAACTAGATTCATGTATAAGAATTCCAAGTATCAAATATCAAAATATCAAGACTTGGATTATGACAAAGCTCATTCAAGTTCGAATCATCAAAATCATTACCATAGTTTGTGAGATTCATAAATGATATAAACTTGAATTATTTTCCTCTTTAGTAAATGATAAAAAGAAGTAATTATTTTCAAGATTCAAAATGCTAGCCATCATGACAAGTGATACATCAAAAGTCTACATCATTATTTCAATCAACAAGTCATGAAGCATACAAAGTAGTATTGAAACATGAGAGAAAAGTTCAAATTATCAAATCATAATCAATTCATCGAAATCACTTCTATAATTTATGAGATTCTTAAGATATCATGAAATCATTAATCTCGATAAGATAGTAAATATAATTTCTTTATGTTTCATATAAGTATGTCTTTTGCCTTTATATGCCAAATCAAAATATTCAAAACCGGAAGACAAACTTCATTATAAAAATTGTCAAAACAACACATTGTTTCAAGACATGAGATTTAACTTATCATGATAATGTGTTTCATTTTATTTCAAACAAGTGTGCTCATATTTCAAAAGATGAGTATCAAATTTAAGATCAAAACATGAGTTTGTCATCAAGATATGATATCACAAAGTCATTAAGCATGATAACAAACTTTTAGTATTTTCATTTCAATGATGATTTCATAATGTATGTTCAAACATTTATATGGAACCCATCATTGTAGAAATTCAAAACATAAGTTTGTCATTAAATCCATCAAGATCATATGCATCAAACATCATGATAATTCATTTTCTCATCTTTATGAGTTTCAATTTAAGTGATTTGATCTTTCATAAGAATGTTCAAATTTTTCATATGAAAATGTCATGCATCATATTCAAAAACGAAAATATCATCAAAATCATTTTAATTCTTTCTTACATTAGTTATAACAAGATGATCGATGCTCAAATTTTTGGTAAAATCATGCATCATTTTATAAATCTGAAAAATAATTTTCGTCATGAAAATCATCAAGTCCAAATGTAATACACGACAACATTAAAATCACATTTCTTTCATTTGGAAAAATTTATGGGTTAGGTCTTTATAATTGATTTCATGAAGATATGTATCATTTAAAAATTTCATCATAAAAAAAAGGTTAAGACCCATTAATCCAAGATAGAAGTTTTTAGATCAACATCACTTCAACAACTCATGCATGATATAAAATCATCAAGCATCATGTTTAGAGACAATGTAAACCATCAAGATACTCAAGCATGGTTTAATCCTAAGCATTATCACAAATCTTACAATCGTCATTCATATTTTTACTTTTCAAAAATACTATAAAGAAAAGCATAGTATAATTTCGAATTTTTTTAATTTCTAAAAACACAAGAAAAGCATAAAAAAATTCCTACTAACTAAGTTAAGCATTCATGGAAAACATCAAGTAATTTCAAAATTATTCAAGGAAGTTAAGTTACTTACCTCATTGTCGAAGCCCATTAAAGCGTAGTTTGCTTCTTCTTTCCTTGATTCTTCTTGGTGAGTCTTCTTCTTCTTCATTGGTCTCTTCCTCCGTTCAAGTTCATTGTTGATTTTAGATTTTTGTTTAATAAACTTATTAGGATCGATTAAAGGTTCAAAGTCCTCTTCAATGTCCTCATCACTTGAGTCATCACTCAAGTGGCATTCTCTTGTTCTAAGTTCAAAAACCTTCTTGTTCTTTAGAAGGTGGTTCGAATGTTCATCATGTTCATCATGTTCCAAGAGTGTCATTTCATAGATCATTAATGACCCAATTAATTCTTTAAGTGAATAATCATTCAAGTTTTTAGACTCTTGAATAGCCGTAATTTTTGGATCCCATTCTTTTGGAAGGGATCTTAAAATCTTGTTTACTAAATCAAAACTTGAAAAAGATTTACCAAGACTTTTCAAGTTATTGACGACATCCGTAAAGCGGGTGTACATATCGCTAATAGTTTCGCTTGGTGTCATTCGGAAGAGCTCAAAATCATGCAACAAGAGGTTTACTTTCGAGTCTTTAACTCTACTAGTTCCCTCATGCATGATTTCAAGTGTTCGCCATATATCAAAAGCCGTTTCACAAGAAGAAATTCGATTGAACTCATTTTTGTTTAAAGCACAAAATAAGGCATTCATAGCCTTTGCATTTAAAGAAAAAGATTTTCTCTCTAAGTCCGACCATTCGTTCGTCGGTTTAGAGGGAAGTTGAAAGCCATTTTCGATGATGTTCCACAAATCCAAATCCATTGAAAGCATGAAAACTCTTATTTGAGTTTTCCAATAAGTGTAGTCCGATCCGTTAAAGAACGGTGGACGAAAAACCGAAAAGCCCTCTTGAAAATCATTTAGAGCCATTTCTCACGGGTGTAAATCCGAAAGAGAAAGAACATGGCTCTGATACCAATTGTTAGGGATCGAGCGGCACTAAGAGGGGGGGGGGTGAATTAGTGCAGCGGATTAAACGATAGATTTTTAGCGATTTAAAACAAGCTTTGGAAACTTCGTACGAATGAATGCACCGTTTCGTTTAAACCCGGAAAGATTGCGTTTTAACTTTAAAGCATACGTAATAAGATGATAAGGAAGTTGAGTAAATAAGGCAGCAAGTAAAAATAGTTTGCAGCAAAGTAAATAGCAAGAACGTAAATGCAAACCAGATTTTTATAGTGGTTCGGTCATCCGACCTACATCCACTTCCGATTCCTCTTCGCTTGAGGACACCAGCTTTCCACTAGCTTTCCTCCTTCCAATGGGTGAGGAAGAACTCCCTTGCAACACCTCTTCTTTTAACGGGCTTAGAAGATAACCCTTACAAAGTTCTCACCCCTCTCTTGAACAAGAAAACACTTAAGAGTAAGAGGGAAGTTTTTGACACTATTTGAGCAGAGTTTTCCCTTAAGATTTTCACTCTTCTTGCTGCACTTTGAACCTGCAAAAGAGGGAAATTTATAGAGCTCAAGAGGACTCAAATTTGGAGCCAAAACTTGGAGCCAAAATTTGAGTTTCTGTCTTTGTCGATCTGGGCAGATCGACACACCAGCGATGCTACCACCTCACCAGGCGGTGCTACCGCTTGGTTTTCTAGGCACTGGCGGTAGCACTGAGCACTCTGCCACCAGCCAGTGGTGCTACCACTGCTACGATGAACCGAGGCGGTGCTACTCTTTGCTCTGATGCAAGATCTGGCATGACACCATGCATGCATAGCATGCATTTATCTTCTTTGGTCTTCTTTGGCGGTTGCCAACACATTGCCAACAGACTTCTGTTGGCGGTGCACCGCCAGCACAAATCAACGTTTGGTTTGGGCCGAAAACTCGGCCCAAACTGGTTCCGAACAAGGCCCAATGGGCCCATACTTGGGTTAAAGGATTAACCCCTAATCCTAACCCAAATTGATATGCTAACTACGAAATTAAAGACATTCCTAAGCTATTACAAAGTCCGCAAGTCAAGTCTTCTTCCGGCGAGCTTCCGTTAACTTCCGGCGGTCTTCCGACGATCCCTCGGAAACCATCCTGCGGACTCCCGGCAAGCTCTCGTACTCCACGATGATTTTGGCGAGTTCCCCCGAGCTTCTTTGGCAAGCTCCGATCTTTCTTGGCAAGCTCCGCGAACTTTCGACGAACCTCCCGGTGAACTTCCGAATACCCTTCGGCAAGCTCCCTACTCGTTCTCGGCCAGTTCTGGCAGCACTCCCAACGAATCTTCAGACTTCCATCGAACACTCGAACTCCCAATGATCCATCGCACTTGACTTCGACCCATTGTTTCACTTTACGTCTTCATTCTTATCGTAGTTACTCCTGCACACAAACAACAAACACTCTACTTCGATTTAGATAGTTATTACAACGCGAATTGACATTCAGTTGCCTGGCACGTCATTGGTCGACGCTTCATCCGATCCTTCGGCACATCATCCTCTCTAGCGGCTTGTTGCCCAATCGACGGTTGACCTCCGCAACCTCTATATCCATGGCACAATTCCGCACTTCTTGGCCCGATGCCCGACGTATAAAGCCTCCTGCCGATAGTCGACCGAACCTCCGGCTCGACATCCAATATCCTGACGTGATCACCTCCGGCGCAACGTCAATTCCTCTAGCGTCAACTATCTAATCCTGATCGATAGTAGACATGCGTAACTCAAAACGTAGTTAGACCACAAATCACACTCAATTAGTTTCATCATCAAAATCCGAGATTCAACAGCCCGGTATAGGGTCTCTGGGATATTAGATGGATAAAAGACTATAGATATATGGTAACCGAGGATAGATAAGTCCAAAGGATTGGATTCCCTTGTATCGTCTAGGGGCCGCAGCGTAGTGGCCTGGTACGTCCGCAGTCGATGAGTTGGGTGAGTTATTATAGAGATAATAATTCACTATGTCAAAAGGAGTTCTGACAAGTATAACTCACGACCAGCTCGTTATTGGGCCTAGAGGGTCACACATATATGGTATATGTTACGACGAGTAGAGGTTCGGATATGAGATATCCGCTGAACCTCCTATCTTATTGGATATCCATTAAGCCCTTGAATTATTGGATCCTGAGATGAGATCCAATAATTGCTAATAAGAGATTATTGCGTAGAGACCCACTAATCCAAGAGGCTTGGGTAATTGGATGGAGATCCAATACCCAATAGGGCAAAAGATCCATTAGGGTTTTCAAGTGGCCTTTATAAATAGGAGGGAACCAAAGCTCTTTAGGCTGAGGGTTTCTTTTAATAGCCACCTCCTATTCTCCTCTCCCCCCAGAGGAGTATCGTTGCAGTCCCTGCCGTGTGGATACCGCTAGATAGGAGGACACTTGACCCCCTTCATCCTCTCCTATAGATCTGCAAGGATTCAGGGATATATGATCTCCCTAGGTATCTTTCTTTTACACATACAGTTTTGCAGATTTGTTTTTGATGCACCGATCTTCGCACGATGATGGAAACTTTCTATGGGAAATTTGGAGTATTTTGTTTTCTGTTCTTCCGCTACGCATGAGATGTTGCTCCCCCTTATATATTTCCCAACAGTGGTATCAGAGGCAGGTTGTTAGTGCGAAGATCGAATCTTAAACTACGTGTGTTGTGTTTTGGATCTACTTTTGACGCCAAAATCGTTGGTGCAAAAGGGCCAGGAAGGGCAGCAACTATTGCTACCCTTGCTTTGCACTTGCGTCTGCGCCGCAAGGTCGCTGCGCCTTGCTACCTACACAGCAGCGATCGTCGATCGACGACAGCCGCCGCAGTAAAGCTACTCTGTGTCTGCGGCCTGCGGCCCTCCCGCAGGGGCGTCGGCAGTCGCTGCGCCCCTACATAGAGGCCCCGGTGCACATGGGCGCGCGCCAAGGCATGCCCAAAGAGGCGCTGAGCCGGCAGCCATGCAGTAACAATGGCGGCGTCGTCGCCCTCCCCGCGCGCAAGGGGCGCAGCCGGTAGGGTGGCAACGACCGTAGGCATAGTAAGGGTGAGGGGTTAGGGTTTTAGGGTAAAAGACGGTTTTGCCCCTTAGAATTTTAGAAATTCTAGATTCCTTCCCTTTTGATAGAATTACTAAAATACCCTTCTAAATTTTAGAAATTCTAGATTCTATCCCTTTTAACAGAATTATCAAAATACCCTTTTGGTCGAATTACCAAAATACCCTTGGGAATTAAAAAATTCTCTTTATGTTTGTGATTTCAGAAAAATAAATATGTTAATTAAATAGTTTAATTAACTATTATTTTTTTATCTAATAGTCCCACAAAATAACATATACATGTGATGTATGATGTGGACGGATGATCATGGACCTGTGATGTGATATGTGTACATGTGATTATTATTATTGGGGCCTGCGAGCCTCTATTCTTTTCTCATTTATTATCGGGCCTGCGTGCCTGTAATTATATTATAATTACATGAGAAGGCACAGCGGTAGCATGATTCACAAGGCCGAGACAAACGATCCGACGCATGGAGATACGTTGAGATGCCGACGAATCCGACGAAGCAAGATGGACGATCACAAGGCATAGAGATGCGTCGAAGTATACATAGATCTTGATGTGAGTGATTGGGCTCACTCGCTCGGGCCTGATCACATTAGGATGTGGTCCATGATCATCTGGTGTGATTGCTCATGTGATGTATAATTAGATATACACCTACTAGATATGTATATATATATTTGCATGCGATATAGATATATATATATATATTAAATACGTATGTGTGTGACACATTATGTTAGGAGACCAAATCAAAAATCCTCTCCATTAATAATATTAAGTCAGAAAACGTGAGGTAATTATATTGATCCACGTGGCCTTCCATCGTTATAGCTAAGAACCGATTCCCGGTATAGGTTGAGTTGGTCGAGTCCCTCGAGACTCACCTATATCACGTTTCGCTATCTTATCTACGACATAGATATGTCATTGGTGACCTGAAGACATGGTATGCTTGGTCGAGTCCCTCGAGAGTATATCATCGAATCAAACTCATCTGGTAACGATGGTGATGACTTAACCGAACATCATGGTTGGTCGAGTCCCTCGAGGCCATGGTGGTTCGGAGGCCAAACAGGATGGGAATCACAAGGAGTTGTGATTGGCAAGAGTTGCCTATCTTTACGAGCTTAACGTGATTGGTCAAGTCCCTCGAGGTTACGTTAAGACGTCGATTGGATCCTGATCCCCACTAGAGATCCACCGGTGGTCTCCGATTCACATACTGGAGGGTGTTGTGTATCTCACGAGAAATTAGTGGAAATACATTAAGATAGAAATCCTTATCTTAATTGTTTAAATTTCTATAAAGTCTATATGTTATTTATTTCTGCTATATCTTTTATTACAGAAAAATATCGCTTTTAAATCCTTTACATGGCATACTTAATGTCAACCGCCTCACTAGTCCAAATTATACAGATTGGCTTTGCAATCTGAGAATCGTTCTCACGACGAACAAAATCGCGTATGTCCTTGATACAGTGATCCCTACACCCGACGAAGGGGCAAGCGAGGTTGAGATCGCTCATTATGTGAAGTACTTAGATGATTCCACTCTTGCTCGGTGTTATATGTTGTCCTCTATGACTATTGAGTTATAGAGACAGCATGAAAATATGGATGCTAATTCCATACTCCTGCATCTCCATAAACTGTTTGAGGAATAGAGAAGAACTCAGCGATATGAGATATCAAAGAGTCTTTTCTGTGCTAAGATGACTGAGGGGACACCTGTTCAGAACCATATCCTTAAGATGATTGAGTGGATCAAGAAACTCATAGGTCTAGGAATGGTCCTAGAGGATAACCTGTGTATGGATCTTGTACTTCAGTCCCTACCAGATTCCTTTTCTCAGTTCATAATGAATTTTAATATGAACAAACTTGAGGTGACCCTCTCAGAGCTCCTCAATATGTTGAGAGAAGCAGAAAGCACCATCAAGAAAGAGAAGCCAATTCTCTACACTAGTGAGACTAGAAAGAAAAAAAAGGCTGTGAAGACCCTTAAGAAGGGCAAGGGCAAAGACAAAATGGGTAAAGCAAAGGTTGCCAAGAAAGACCTAACAAAGGACAAAGGCCAATGCTTCCACTACGGCAAAGATGAGCACTGGAAGAGGAACTGCAAAGAGTACCTTACAGAGAGGGCGAAACAGAAGCTTGCAGAAGCTTCAGGTACATTCATGATTAGTCTCCATTTGTTAGAACCTTATGATAACACATGGGTATTAGATACCGGGAGTGCTTATCATATGTGCAATTCGTTGTAAGTTTTGGCAGGACTTAGGAGATTGAACAAAGGCGAGATGGACCTTAAGATGGGCAATGGAGCAAAGGTTGCTGTAGTGGCTATTAGCAAGGTCACCTTACATATGCCTAGTGGAGCTATTATTGCATTAGATGCATGCTATTATGTTCCTTCTATTATCAAAAATATTATTTCCATTTCATGTTTGACAGTTATTGGATATAAATTAGTTTTTGAGAACAATGATTGTTCAATAATATTAGACGATGAGATCATCACGAAAGGAACATTGCATAATGGTTTATTTATGCTAGATACAGCTCCACATATCATGAGTATAAGAGAGTCTAAGAGGAAATGAGAAGTGGAGAACCAAATAGGAAAGAGTATTAAAACCCTTCGATCAGATCGAGGGGGTGAGTACTTGAGTACAGAGTTCACCCAGTTCCTCAAAGACTATAAGATTTTATCTCAATGGATACCTCCTTATACACCACAGTTTAATGGTGTATCAGAAAGGAGGAATCGCACACTGTTAGACATGGTGCATTCCATGATGTGTTTCGCCGACCTACCCATCTCATTCTGGGGATATGCCCTAGAAATCACAGCTTACCTTCTGAACAGAATTCCAACTAAGTCAGTGATGTCTACTCCATATAAGATATGGAATGAGAAGAAGCTCGATCTTAAGATTGTTAAGATTTGGGGCTGCCCTGCCCACGTTAAGAGACACAACCCTGATAAGTTGGAATCTAGAACGGAATGGTGCAAGTTCGTGGGATACCCTAAGGAAACTTATGGATATTATTTCTATCACCCTGAGGACCAAAAGGTCTTTATAGCCAAGAGAGTAGTTTTCCTTGAGAAGGAACACATTCTTGATGGAGACAATGGAAGCATGATAGAGTTGAGCGAGGTTGGAGAACCTAGCTCAAGCACCATTCCAGAATCTGTTCAGATACCTAACACACAATTTTCAACTTTACGTAGGTCCGATATAATATCCCATCCTCCTGAGAGATATGTGGGACATATCAGAAGAGATGATATTGAGGATATTGATTCTCAGACCTACGAGGAGTCTATATGAGCATAGACTCCGGGAAATGGCAAGAAGTTTTGAATTCAGAAATAGATTTCATGTACTCCAACAAGGTTTGGAACCTAGTTAATGCACCCGAGGGTAATGTACCCATTGGCTGCAAGTGGATCTTCAAAAAGAAGATTATAGTAGATTGAAAAGTAGAGACCTATAAAGCATGGCTAGTAGCTAAGGAGTATCGTCAAAGGCAAGGTGTTAACTATGACGAAACTTTCTAACCTGTAGTCATGCTAAAATCCATTCGAATTCTATTGGCTATTGCAATACATTATGATTATGAAATCTGGCAGATGGACGTCAAAACCACATTCCTCAATGGTAACCTCGAGGAGGAAGTGTATATGATACAGCCTGAGGGATTCGTATCTAGGGATAACCCATATAAGGTGTGTAGGTTGCTTAGGTCTATTTATGGATTGAAGCAAGCTTCCCGAAGTTAAAACATAAGATTTGATGAGGCGATCATATCTTATGACTTCGTTAATAACGAAGATGGGCCTTGTGTATACAAGAAAGTAAGTGGGAGCACTATCACTTTTTTGGTATTATATGTGGATGACATCCTGATCATTGGGAATGATATAGGAATGCTCTCTACAGTAAAGACTTGGTTATCTAGGCACTTCTCCGTGAAGGACTTAAGGGAAGCATCCTGCATATTAGAGATATGGATCTATAGAGATAGATCCAAGAGGATGCTTGGCTTGTCCCAGTCCAAGTACATAGACACCATTGTCAAAAGGTTTGACATGAAAAATTCCAAGAGAGGTCTCATACCAATGAGATATGGAATATCACTTTCTAAGAGTATGTCCCAAAAGACTCCTAAAGAAAGGGCACACATGGATATGAAATCATATGCATCGATAGGATCTATCATGTATGCTATGCTATGTACTGTGTCCGATATAGCGCATGCTCGAGTGTCACGAGCAGATCGTGCATCCAAGCTTGAGCACTGGAAAGCAATAAAAAGTATCCTTAAGTACTTGAGAAGAACTAAGGATCTTTTACTGGTATATGGAGATAGTAGCCTCAGGGTTGAGGGCTACATAGACTCGAACTTCTAGTCCGATGTCAATGATAGCAAGTCTAATTCAGGGTATGTGTTCACCCTAAATGGAGGAGCAGTATACTGAAAGAGTTCCAAGCAAGACACTACTACTGACTCAACCACAGAGGCGGAATATATTGCTGTGGCAGAGGTAGCAAAGGAGGGAGTCTGGATGAAGAAGTTCATCACAGATCTAGGAGTCATCCCGAGCAACGAGGAGCTGATTCCCTTATAGTGCGACAACTACGAGGCGATTACTCAAATAAAAAAATTCGGGTCTAATCAGAAGTGTTCTAGGGATGTTCTAGCTTATTACAGAGATCGAGGCTCGAAAAGATGTAGCAATGGAAAGAGTTACATCCGAAGATAACATTGCAGATCCACTAACAAAGCCATTGACTCATTGTCTTTGAGTGTCACGCTGCAGGTCCGATGGGGATCGGACATGTTGGTGATTGGCTTTAGGTCAAGTGGGAGATTGCTAGTCATATGTGTCTTACAAGCCAATCACATAAGTGATGGCACTTATGACTTGATATGCATTTTTTTCTCTTTGCTTATTAATAGACATTTTATCACTTTATCTTGCGTGTTGCATATACTGTGATGTCCTTGGATCTCTGCAATGGGAATTGGATCGTGATGAGATCACGATAATGAGACCGATTCATCTTTAAACACGCACCTAAATTATCCTGGTCATAGGTTATTCGAGAAGGATATCGAGATAACCTGGATAGACTAGTGTGTTGTATACCCGCTCATACGATGGAGGTAGTTGGTCTCATAGCTACTCGTGTGGGGAACACTAAGGGTATAGTGCAAGTGCTCATTGGAGAATGAGTTCACCGATTGATCCGCCTACTGGAATGTTGGATGGTTATTGATACCTCACGCCGCACAACGATTCCGTAGTCCTAGTAGTGTATCTCGGTCCTTAGATTTGAGATACCAAGGATGTCCTGTATGAGTACTCCACTCTTTGATATCAAACTTATAGGTTTGAAAAGTTTCAGATCTAGTACAGTCGGTCATTGGGAGTGGTAGCTAACCTTACGAGGGTTATTGAGTGTCAATAGAGGATCATTTGCTCTCGGTATCATGAGAAGAATATTACATGTATTCTTACTCGAACAAATCCTTGGCCAAGGTTATTCGGATTGAGAGAGAAAGGGTTCTCCGGGAGAATCCGACAAGAGCAAGACTCGAGGAGAGACCATATGGGCCCGATAAAGACCATGCCCAGGTATAGGGTCTCTGAGATATTAGATGGATGAGAGACTATAGATACATGGTAACCGAGGGCGATAGGTCCAAAGGATTGATTCCCCCTCAGATCGCCTAGGGGCCGCAGATAGTGGCCTGGTATGTCCGCAGTCGATGAGTTGGGTGAGTTATTATAGAGATAATAATTCACTATGTCAGAAAGAGTTCTGACAAGTATAACTCACGGCCAGCTCGATATTGAGCCTAGAGGGTCACACATATATGGTATGTGTTACGACGAGTAGAGGTTCGAATATGAGATATCCGCTGAACCCCCTATCTTATTAGATATTCATTAAGCCCTTGAATTATTGGATCCTGAGATGAGATCCAATAATTGCTAATAAGAGATTATTAGGTAGAGACCTACTAATCCAAGAGGCTTGGGTAATTGGATGGAGATCCAATACCCAATTGGGCAAAAGATCCATTAGGATTTTCAGGGGGCTTCTATAAATAGAGGGAACCAAAGCTCTATAGGCTTAGGGTTTTTTTTTATAGCCACCTCCTGTTCTCCTCTCCCCAGAGAGGAGCATCGTCACAGTCCTTGTCGTGTGGATACCGCTAGAGAGGAGGACACTTGACCACCTTCATCCTCTCCTATAGATCTACAAGGATTCAGAGATATACGATCTCCCTAGGTATCTTTCTTTTACACATGCAGTTTTGCATATTTGTTTTTGACGATCGATCTCACACGACTTTGCACGAAACTTTCTATGGGAAATCTAGGGTGTTTTGTTTTCTGCTCTTCCGCTACACATGAGATGTCGCTCCTCCTTGTGGATTTTCCAACAGCTTGCGTCCGAGAGGCATGGCTTAGGCAGCTTGTGTCCGAGAGGCATAGCTCAAGCAGCTTGCGTCCGAGAGGCATGACTCGAGCAGCTTGCGATCGAGGAGCATGACTCAGGCAGCGTACGACCGAGAGGCAAGGCTCGGGCAGCTTACGACCGAGGTGCATGGCTTGGGTAGCGTGCGACCGAGGAGCATGACTCAGCACTTACGATCGAGAGGCATGACTCGGGCAAATTTATGATCGAGAGGTGAGGCTCGGCAACAGTCGACCAGAGGAGCATGACTCGGCAGCTTACGATCGAGAGGCATGACTCGGGCAGCTTATGATCGAGAGATGAGGCTCGGCAGCGTCGGCGATCGAGGAGCATGACTCGGCAATGTGTGACCGAGGAGCATGACTCGGGAGCTTATGATCGAGAGGCATGACTCAGCAAATTATGACCAAGAGGCGAGGCTCGGGCAACATGCGACCGAGGAGCATGACTCGACAAAGATGCGCATCGAGAGGCAATGCTCGGGCAACTTGCACGAGAGGCATAACTCGGGCAGCTTGCAACCGAGGTGCATGGCTTGGGCAACGTGAGACCGAGGAGCATGACTCGGCAAATGCGGCGAGAGGCATGACTCAGCAAATACTGCGGCCGAGAGGTGAGGCTCGGGCAGCGTGTGATCGAGGAGCATGGCTCGGGTAGCTTGCGTCCGAGAGGCATGACTCGGGCAGCATGCGACCGAGAGGCAAGGCTCAGGCAGCTTACGATCGAGAGGCATAACTCGGGCAGCTTGCGGCCAGGTGCATGGCTTGGGCAACAGCGATCGAGGAGCATGACTCGGGCAACTTACAACCGAGAGGCATGACTCGGGCAGCTTGTGACCGAGAGGCTCGGCTCGGGCAACATGCGACCGAGGAGCATGACTCGGGCAGCGTCCGACCGAGAGGCAAGGCTCGGGCAGCTTGCGACCGAGAGGCATAACTCGAGCAGCTTACGATCGAGGTGCATGGCTTGGGTAGCGTGCGATCGAGGAGCATGATTCGGGCAGCTTACGACCGAGAGGTGAGGCTCGGGCAGCGTGCGATCGTGGAGCATGACTCGGGCAACGTTTGATCGAGGATCATGACTCGAGCAACTTGCGACCTAGAGGCAAGGCTCAAGCAGCGTGCGATCGAGGAGCATGACTCGGGTAGTGTGTGACCGAGGAACATGACTCAAGCGCTTGTGATCGAGAGGAAAGGCTCGGCAACGTGCGATCGAGGAGCATGACTCGGGCAGCTTGCGACCAAGAGGCGAGGCTCGGGCAATGTGCGATCGAGGAGCATGACTCAGGCAGCTTGCGACCGAGGAGCATGACTCGGGAAACGTGCGACCGAGAGGTAAGGCTCGGGTAGCTTGCGATCGAGAGGCGTAACTCAGGCAGCTTGCGACCGAGAGGCGAGGCTCGGGCAGCGTGCAACCGAGGAGCATGACTCGGGCAGCGTGTGACCGAGGAGCATGACTCGAGCAACTTACGACCGAGAGGCAAGGCTCGGGCATTGGCTCGATCGAGCAAAGATCACTCGGCCCACGTTTGGTCGAGCGGCGTGGCTCGGGCTTTGTTTGGTGAGCGACATGGCTCGGGCTTATTTTGGCCGAGCAAATGGGGCTCGAGAATTGCTTGGCCGAGTAGCTACTCAAACACCGATCGATCCAAGCAACTATTCACTGCACATGGCTGGCAAAGCAACATTGCTCGACATACTAAGGATTGGATTGGGCTAACCTTGCGACATTGGGCCCTCCTTATAGCACCAATCTGTCAGTGTACCTTTACGCCATGGCTGCTGAATTAGCACAGCAAGGTTCGGGTCCGAATGTGCTGAGGTCGCCTTGGTTGATCTCCGAATGGGAAATCAGCATCGGGTCAGGTGAAGCAGATCATCTGCTCGCTCGGGGATGATGCCTCCTTCCGCTGGTCACCCATCGTGCGCCTTCCAGTTCCTACATGGAGGTCGAGTCGGGGTTTCCCGACTTGACCCATCCGAAGCTTAAGTTAGCGTTGCGAGAGGGAGATAAGTGTTCGAAAGTGAAGTCCCATCCCCTACCCCCCAGAGTGGTGCTGGTTTAGAATTCTTATACCAAAGGGGGTGCTGACCCTTGATGTGTTATGGAGTACCGTCCCGAGTTTTTGGGTGACGCTGTGGAGGTACCGTCCCGGTTTAAGACGGCACCGTGCACTCAGACGGCACGTGCTCGGTGGAGCTGTCAAGGCGTCGTCCCGAGCTTTCCGGACGGCATTGTGGAGCCACCGTCCCGGGCTTTCCGGGACGACGCCCCCGGGATGGCGCTCGTACTCGTACGGGCACGTGCTCGGTAGAGATGTCTAGGCATCGTCCCGAGCTTTCCGGGACGATGCTATGCCGATGTGTCTGTCACCTTGGCCTTCATGCCGACATGACGATAGGGCACCACCGATGGGAGGGTGGTATCGGTATGCGCCCTATCACCTCCAAACCTTAATTGAGTCATATTAGTAAAAACGGTGAGATGTTCAATAACTATGATATGATCAAGAAATAAGATAATCAAGATGTTGATATTGTGACGTAGGTATCAATCATATAATATTAAGATATCAATCATATATCATCATGTTATTATTTTATTTTATATATATAATATGTAGAATATAAAGCACAATGAATAACTAAACATGTGATGGTAGTAGTACACAACGGGATGATCTAAAACTGCTCTTCAAGCGACAACACAACCGTGAGCAAGGAAAAAAAATATATTAAGAAGAAGAAGAAGTAGTAGTAGTACGAGCTGGGCATCCATCTATCAGGTGTACATATCGTGGGCAAGCATGCAGCGTGGGAAGGGCATTAAATATTCGTTACTTGAAGGATAAGCTTCAAAGGGTTCACGTGGGAAGCATTGAATTCCTACCATCAATTCTCTCGTCATGTCTCGCTGCCAACTCGCGTGCACACCGCTCGCTCGCCCATGGTAGCAACGACGCAGAATCCATTTCTAGAGAAGTAATAAAGAGAGAGAGAGAGAGAGAGAGAGAGAGAGAGAGAGAGAGGTACGTCGACAGTAGTAGGACTGCTCATTCAATGTTTTGATGATCACGAAGTTGGGTCAGTGCATTTTGTTGCAGGAAATGTGGGTGTGGTGGGATCATTAAATGGGATGATGACCGGTTGAGTACGAAGCACCTGATGTACACACAAGCCTCGATTCCAACCCTCGCCACATCAACTCTGCGTAAATCTATCGTTACTAATCGAACCACGAATCAGATTTTAATTTGTCGGGATTAACCTACAACGATAAAATTGAACTAACACATTTTTTATTATGTAACCTTTCGATTAATCTTATATAAAAATAAATAAAATTTAAAATAAGTTCATATAATTATCAATTTTAACTTAAATATTTTGATCAATAATTTAAGTCAAACGAATTGGGAAGTGACTCAAGTAATCTCTTTTAACAAATCAAATATTAAATAAACTAAATTAATATATTATTAATCTAGTTGTATATAATAATAAATTAAAAAATATATTTATTAATATAAATCTTAAATATAATCTATTTATATATTTATCCAAAAAAATGACCTTTCATGAAAATGGCTATTGCAGTTATAAAAAAATAATTGTTTGTAAAGTTTAAACTTTTTTTTTAAGCAGCTTTAGTACAACTTAAATAATTTTCAAAGTCAAATGTATGAAGTAAATTAAAATACCAAAAATTAGTTTCAAACACATGAAGTCATGCACCTCTTGAGCCCTTTAACCATGCATAATCTTATATCCATTATGAGATCAAATAACTCATTAATTTGATGGACCTATAATTACTTGACTAAGCTAATGGTGATCGTTCAATCTTATCGTACAATCTAATCCAACTCTTATCTCTCACATTTGATTCATTTGATTAGTTATGGGTATGACGATGGAAATGTGACTATAACAAATTATATTATATTCTAAAAATCTTATCTTAATTTTGATCAAAACAGCAATACAATTAGTCAATCTAATCTCTCTCCCTCGCTTGATCCATCAATCACAGCCTGATGGGATAGCTTTATTGATACGAGATTCATAAAATAGAAATAAGTGAGCCAATAAAAAATGTAATAATAATACAATTCATGTATCCTTTTATTTATTCCCTATATGATATGCTACATCATGGAAGGTTTTTTTTTTCTTTTCTATCATTGTGATATGCATGATTTTTTTTAAAATTGCCAATATTTGACCTTACATTTCCATGTTAAATGATTAGCATGATGCATCTCATAAACTTGGATGCATGTTCACAAAATTCATCCTTTCTTCTTGTATGGTGAAAAAAAATATATTAAAAACTATTTGAGATTTTATAATAATAATTAAAATAATGTTGTACTTAGGGGGAAAAAAAAGATAGCAGTCCTGCATGAGTGTATATATTTCGATATTTAACGAGTGAGATGCTTCTCCAACAAGGATGGAATTAAAATAATAATAATAAAAATATATTATATAATCAATGAGGTAGAGCAAAATGTAATGGCAAATTCTAAAGAACAAAAATATAGTGGTAGTATTGTTGCCTATTGTTCGAGTGTAAGGTATACATTATATCATAAGTAAATAAAAATATTCTTACTGAGATATTTAATTAAATAATATATACTTACGATTAAGAATAAAGATCATAAAGAACTCAGAGACATGAGCTTCGTAGAACGTATTTCGAGAATAGATAAGGCTAATTTAGAAAAAAAAAATAATGTTTTCCTCCAACAATATATACTATTATAAAATAATATATAGTTAGTTTTTGTGTTATCAGGATATGCCGACGTGCCTTCGGAGTATTTTAATTAGAGAGGCTATTTAAAGACCATTAAAAGCAAGAAGGAATTACCATGTGTTTATCTTATATTCACCATCAATGTTTTTTTAAATATTTGTTTGTGGAAAGACTGGTGGAAATAAATATGACAGTTTTACTAAGTCACTTTACTTTCAAAAGAACATCTGTTCAAGATTCGTATTTGGTTTTATCGTTTATAATTCGAGAGGAAGTACATTTGATCGTCATCGAGTGAGTGATTCATGAGTTAGCAATTAGTGTCATGTCGTCAGTGGTATGATTATTGGTATATCCTTTAAGTATCGTGTTACCGAATGATTATTGGTTGATAGAGAAAACCCATTTAATATTTTATGATTATAATTTTATAATTATAATGATTAATGGTTTTGATGACTTCTCATGTTAGAACAATGCTCAACAAACCCGTAAAATCATTATTGTAAATTAATTCTCCACTTAGCATCTATAAAAGGTCTTAAGCCCTCCAAATCCTAATCTTTATATAATATTAAAAACTTAAGTTTGTCGGGTATGACATCGACTTAATCTTGTAAATTCCTATCGAGCCCTCATATTCTCCGATACATAATAAATCGTACTCAAATCAAATGCTGACTCCATAACCCGATACGTCAGATATCTAAGTTATGTCTTAATGCACGTACAAATTGAGGTAGAAAATACCTTGCATGAGGGTTAAATGACGTGCAGTGACAGATACTTGATGAAACATGCGGTGACAAAACTCAGTGCAATTTGTCTTCATGGTCTTCGTGGTGACAGCACCTGCGCCAATTTAAATTGCATGACCAAGAGTAAGTGAGTGGGACAAACGTATAATATAGAACTGTAGCAACGTGACGGATCTTGTATGAGCATCTTAACAAACGACAAACCATGATAAGCCCCTCTTACGAGAGATACCATGATAATAATTATATTGGGAAGGTTTATTTAGTCTAAATTATGACTCGATATTGTGAAAATCACCGAAACCTAATACAAGTTCGAGAAAAGATTGATTGGTAATCGGAAAAATTTGTGCAGTGACTCGTGAAGGTGAGAATTCGATAATTCGAACAACTCAATTATCATGCAAGAGTGTAAGTTGATGATTGATCATGACGAACCTAAGGTGACTAGGAGCGAGAAACGTAGTGTCATTGTGCCCTATACATTTTATCCGGCAAGGAGCAATTATTTCAACGTGATTTAGGTTTCGTATAAGTATTCGATGTTTGCATAGATTTTGACGGTGCAACATAGGATAACAACAATGAAGAGTATGAAGACTTTGTGATCTAGCAAGTGCAATCTCAATGATAGAATCATTCGCAAACTTGAACTTGATGAAGGATGCAGAGAATATTCCAAATTGATTTTAGATTTTTACCTTTTAATATTCCTGTATAGCATAAGCGATTCACATTTTTACGCTCCATTTGACGTTTACTTTTTATTTATTTATATGGTTTGATAATAACAACGGGTTGAACTTGATGATACTGAACTTGATGATACTGCTTTTCCTCGCCACTGCGCTCAGTCGTTTACCTACCTCATGATTGGATGTAACTATGGGGTCCACTAAGCTTGCCGGTTCGCAGACAAGGTGGAAATCGTCGTGTACACGTTGACGACGCGTTGGTGCGTTTTCTTGTAGGTATAATATAATAATATAATAATGATGGGACCCAAACATCTCCCTTCTTCTGCTGTTCCAGATGAAACAGCTGATCCGAAGACTCGTCCGAACTGGTGATTACATCATTCCGGACACGACCACGTGCTGAAGCTGTCGTTGACCTACCTCTGTGCAACACGGTTGCGACCCATGAGCCTCAAACGAATCACGAAACATGAATACGTCAGCTCCCATTGGCTATACACCAGTGGGCCCACGTGGCATGCCTTGGGACTGACACTAGTCTCGTGTTTGCTCGCTCGACCCGGACACGGGACGCGCACCGGCAGCCACGTGTCGAAATGTACACTGCTCCTGTCCGTGGGTCGTGGGTCACGGCAAAGCCAAATTCGGGAATTCCATTAATCGTACCACGGTGGGTCCGCTCTCTCTGGGACCCACAACAGAATGAATGTCTTGATTGGTGAGAATGGAGGGTTATGCGCTTCGCTAGTCACTGAATCCTCACCGTTGATCAGACTTCGTTCCCGGAGACCATAACGGGTTGCTATTTATCAGAAAAAGAAGGCTTTATATTCACCACTTTTGCGGGCTGTTCCTCCTCCCGCGGCGGCCTCCCCCCTCGCTGCCGCCACCATCCTTCTCCCCCGCGGGATCTCTACGGAAACCTAAGGTTAGAGTTCGCCCGATCCTTCTGCCTTTGGATCGATCAGATGGCGATGCTCCGGCGGAGGAAGGCCCCTCCGGCTCCGCCGCCCCGCCGCCGTCTGAAGACCACTCCTCCGCCTCCCCATCACCAGCTCTCCCAAGGCGGAGGTCAATGAGACAGAGAAGGCCAAGGCGTCGGAGAAGGTCAGAAAGGAGCGGAAGGGGCGGTGGTCGTGCCTCGACAGCTGCTGCTGGTTCGTCGGGGTGATCTGCTCCGCGTGGTGGCTGCTACTGTTCTCCTACAACGCGATGCCGGCGTCGTTCCCACAGTACGTGACGGAGGCTATCACAGGCCCGCTGCCCGACCCGCCGGGAGTGAAGCTCCAGAAGGAGGGGCTCAAGGCAAAGCACCCCGTGGTGTTCGTGCCCGGTATCGTCACTGGGGGGCTGGAGCTCTGGGAGGGGCACCAGTGCGCCGACGGACTCTTCCGCAAGCGCCTCTGGGGTGGAACCTTCGGAGAGGTCTACAAGAGGTAGCAAAGACGATCCCTTTTATCTACTTCTATTTATCTGCCTTAGGTTTTCTTCCTATTTGGATTCCATCCAAAATTTGGATTTTCAAGATTCAAGATTGCTTCGAGAAGTTAGGAAGGAGTAATATTTTGGAGAACTGGAAATTGCCGTACCTGCTTTCGTAGTTGCTTATCTTTCAGAATTTGAGATTTTTGAGTAGATTGCATTAGTAAAAATAAGATATTCCGCATAAATGTAAACTTTGTTGGCTACAGACAATTCATTAGTCCATAATTTTTCTATCTCCTGTCTTGATTTGAAACTACAAAAAATATTGTAGCAAGACATTGTATGGACTCCATAAACACATTCACTTCTTTTCTTTTTCCGATATTCTAAAGGAGCTTTATTAAAATATTTCAAATTGGATTTGTTATGATTTTGTACTATTTGACAAAGTTGAGCAAATTAAAATGTTAAGTCAATAATACTTCAAGCTATGCTTGATTTGTTGATGCTCTGCTTTAGTTGACCTTCTTGTTCAGATCAAGTTGGATTTTGATGTGATGCTCCAATTTGGACAGTAAAAGGACTTCCTTTTATGAGTTTGGGAAAGGCCTTGCTTCTCTTCTATAGGCTTTTTCTAGGACTCAGCGTTGCCTTCTGTTTCCTTGTTTGAATATATGTACAACTAAGAAATATTTACTTGATACTGTTACATTTCTAAATAGGATTTCTTCTGTATTTGTATCTTATGTTTTGCTACTGGAATTTTTAATTATTGGTACTACTATCTGGTAGTTATAAGCGTGCCCTTCAATTATGGTTTTAGCTTTGAGAACCTAATGTGTGTCATTCTAGTTTACTGTATAAATTTTTGAATATTCTTCTTGCGAACAGTGTTCGCACGTAATAATCAAATTTCGTAAAATAATCTTGTATAAGATTGAATTCCTCAACATCTTTGTTGTATGTCCTAGCATTTTGTTTGATCTCCTCCTGCTTTTGCACAATCTTAAAGCCATTGGCTGGCTTCTAAGTTTTCATTAACTGTTAATATGCTCCTTAAAAATTGCTTCAGTTCTGGTTTTATCTATTTCTTGTTGTTAGATATTAATAATGAGCATATTAATGTGCTCTCATGGCTACCTGTAGAGTAAAGTTTACATTATATATATCCTGTCATAAAATGATGGCAATTTTACTGAAGAAGGGCCTAAAGTTGATGCAGTCTGTAAACTACAACTATTTTTGACATTCATTTAATTGATCACTTCTGTTCCCCTCAAGACAAGCAGCAAAGTTTTCCTTTCTTCAGTAGTATTCCTGTTAGATTCATCATTGTTTTTTTGATATGCAAGTATAATAAACTTTACTGTTTTTTGTTTTTGTTTTTTCCTTTTCTTGTTGCTTCTTGCTCAGCTAAGAGACAGTATGCAGGTTGCCTCAATAAAATTATTGCTATCTCTAATGAGGTTCTTTATCCTTTTAAATATATTTGCTGATAATAAGCGGTCATTTTTTATTTCTTATTCTGTGGTTCCACGGTCTCAGACCCTTATGTTGGGTTGAACATATGTCGCTGGATAATGAAACTGGATTGGACCCCAGGAATAAGAGTTAGGCCGGTTACTGGGCTTGTTGCAGCAGATTATTTTGCTCCTGGATACTTTGTATGGGCAGTTTTGATTGCTAATTTGGCTCGCATTGGTTATGAAGAGAAGACAATGTACATGGCTGCATATGATTGGAGAATGTCATTTCAGAACACAGAGGTTCTTACATTTCCTTAAACCATTATATTCATTATTTTGTTAATGTCTGCTTTGTTGATATCTTATGGACTTTTTTTTGCTGTGGATAATTTTGTTTCTTATATCTTATCTACTGCAGTCTCTTGTCCAACCAATTTCAATCTCTTTACCGTATTCTATCTTAAAATTGGTTGTGCAGGTACGTGATAAAACATTGAGCAGAATAAAAAGTAACATAGAACTCATGGTCTCTACTTAATGGTGGAAGGAAGGTGGTAGTTATTCCACATTCCATGGGTCTTATACTTTTGCATTTTATGAAGTGGGTCGAGGCACCTGCTCCAATGGGGGGTGGTGGTGGTCCTAACTGGTGTGCAGACCATATAAAAGCAGTTATGAATATTGAGGGCCATTTTTAGGTGTTCCAAAAGCAGTTGCAGGACTATTTTCAGCTGAAGCAAAAGATGTTGCCGTTGCAAGGTAGTTATTTTAACTACCTGGATATTGGTTATTCAAAATAATTTCCATCAGTTATGGATTTCTTGCTTGTGTCTGACTAGGGAATAATATATATTGTTTCAGAAGATATAAAGGTTGTTCAGATAACCGAGTATTTTGTACATAACTACTGATGCATACTAGTTGTAGTAGCTAGTTCCTGTTATGTGCCTACTATTAATGCTACTGTTCTGTATGGTTTCTCTGAATCATTATACTTCTGACAGTATTGTTTCTGACATAAACTATAGTTGGTTATAACCTCTTGGAGAGCAATTTTTTCTGTTACATTTGATCTTTAAATTTGTGAGTGCAATACTCATTTTTGTCAGAGTTAAGAATACCAACTAAAATGTGGTGTCCAGAGTAAGAGTAGGAAGATTTGATTCCAAATCGATCAATTGATGAAAAATGTAAGATTGACAGATCCAAAACACTAGAAGTGTTAGAAAATTCTATATCTAAACATAATAATTACAATGGTTTATGACTCAAATTAAATATGAAAAAGAAATATGGTTGTTTCATTACACTTAAAATTATTGTAAAAATTCGTGTGCAAACTTTTGTTTGTTTTTCTTAAGTGTAGAAACATATCCTCTTGTACCGCTGAACTGATGATTCTTGTGTCTGCTTACTCTGTTCTGCCATTTGATTGCTGCTGGGTAATATTTGTACCAACAATGCAATAATGGCTTCTAAATCTCTATGACCATCACTTGTAGCATTCATCTTCCAAATTCCAGCTGTGGTCCAACCAACCTCATGAGGACAATCTTTGCCTCATCTTCTACTACAGCAGTTATAGAAAGCATGAATAATAGTGACAGGAAGAAAGATGTAAGAGGAGAGCACAATACTAGCAGGAGGAAATTGTGGATATGCCATCGTATAGAATACAGGGGTTGATGCTTACGGAGATTAACTTTGGCTATTTGTTTGAGATATCATGTATCAGAATAATTGGTTTATAATTATGCCGCAGGTATGTTTCTGGAAGCTCTCCTCGATGACTTCATTTGTGCCGAAACATTGGAAGGAGAGACCAGAATAAAACATTCCTTCTTAGAGGCCCATTCTCATGGGTTTGTGATTACTTGAAAAACAATTACTTGTAACTTGTACGAAAAGTCCTACATAGCATAACTAGCTAGCTGTAGCTGATCAGAGACGAACTAAACCTGTCAGATCTAGATGCATGGAAAATCATAAAATCATTAATGTGCTGAAGGAAGCTTAATGAGAAAAAGAAACAAAAAGGCTATGACATTTTGGCTTTTAATAGATGATTTGTTTGTTGAACTAGTGGGCATCTACTCTTGCTTTGACTGTACTCAAAAGTATGCCAAGCAAATGATTTGTGACATCTATTTGCCATATCTCAAATTCTTATATCCTTGGTCAACAGCATTTTTAGCTCTTATTTAACCTGCTGCTACAACGTCTTCTGTCATTTTGCATTTCTTGTGGATTAATTGAAAAATGTGTGACTCTATCTTATGACCTTAATCATTTAAATGTAAGTTAATACAGATACCTTAGGCTTCTATTCTTATTGTGATAGAAGATTAATGTATAAAATTTGAGATAGAATATATGTTGTAGGGAAGGCTTGTCCTTCCTTTTAATTTTATGTCCTTTTTCCAACTAACGAATACAATAACTTTATGATTCCTTTATGTTAGGGCTATCGCACCTGGGGTGTTGGATTCTGATTTTTGGGGCTTCAGACTTTACGTCATGTTATGCGTATGACTCGCATTACATGGGATTCAACTATGTCCATGATTCCAAAAGGTGGTGATACCATTTGGGGTGGTTTTGATTGGTCACCAGAAGGTGGCTATGAGTGTAGCCCCAAGAAGCATAAGAATAATGATTCGCATGCTTCCAAAGATGATGGGGCTTCCAAGCATAAGAATAATGATTCTCATGCTTCCAAAGATGTTAATGGGGCTTCCAAAGATGTTGATGGGGAGACGGTTAAATCTCAATCACAAAGTGTCAACTATGGTAGAATTGTTTCTTTTGGGAAACATGTTGCAGAGACACCTTCAGCCAAGATACAGCAAATTGATTTTCGGGTAATTATACACTGTAACTGGTTGGTCCTGTTTCCCAAGAAGGCATATGCATTAGCATGTAGGAAGTTCATTATTGTTTCAGATTTAACATATGGCTTACATTCAACCTGTTAATTTATATATTTTTCTGGCAGATGTTTATCTTGCTCATTGCAAATTATCATGAAACTTTGCGCACACTGAGAGCTTCATGTTAATCCAAAATATTTGAAGAAACATTGTTCATCTAGTGTTAAATTAGTCAGGTTTAGCATAAGCAAGTCACCACTTGAAATATCTTATAATTGAATAATGACAAGTGCCTCCGTTGCTTGTTGATCACCCACAATACTGATGTTCAAGTTATCTCCTGTTTTTTTGTCAATTCAATATTGATAATACTTGTAGTTATCACTATGATTCTGATTGTTGCAAGTGCAAATGCTTGCAAATAGCAGTTCAGTTACAACTATCTATGTGCCTCAATATATAGTTGCTAATTGTAAGTGCAATATAACACAGTTGTTTGGATAGCTGCAAGTGAAGTGATACGGTGATTCTTTGATTTACCAGTTGAATTTTGGTTTTGGGAGGGAGAGGGAGGAGAAAAATTACCTCTCCGAACTTTCATGAGGTTAATGTTTTTGTTTGTGCGACACTTATTTATCGCACTCATGCACAAAAAGTCAATTGTCTCAAATGTTTGCAAGAATGATTATCAGAGTCATGCACAAAAGAAGTCAATCTTCTCAAATGATTGCAAGAATGATTATGACACATGCACAAAAAAAAAAAAAATCTTCTCAAACAATTGCAAGAATGAAGGTCGTGGGCCACTCCACACATGCATAATTTCTCAGAGGGGAGTTCCACACAAACTGTAATAAAAGTTGGGATTTTATTATAAGAAATAAAGCTTATAACATGATACAGTGCTGCAGTGGCCCTAAGAGCATGGAAAGAGGACATTGTCACCCAAACATTGTGCAGGAGCGAAGTGGTCAATGTTTATGAATTTTTGCTCTATTTCCTGGCCATTTGGTTGATAATGATGGTGGTTCTTGTCTGTTTACTTTTCGTTTATTGTAAGTTTCGCTTGATTCAGGAATTACTGCATCATAATAGACTTAGTTGTCAAGAATTTGTCTTTGCATGTCATGTTTTAGATATCCATCTCTTTAAATCTGATGAACTGTTTCATGGCTTGCATACATTCGCAAGTTGTCTTTGCTTGTGATCAAGCTAGTTGGATTAATAGAGTTATATTTTGTTAAAACTCATTCTACTTGCTTTAACGATGATGTATTCTTCTGTAAATACAGGGTGCAGTTAAGGGAAACAATGTTGCCCATTCAAATGCTTCGTGTCGGGAAATTTGGACGGAGTACCACGACTTGGGGTGGGCAGGAATCAAAGCAGTCGCTGATTATAAAGCATATACAGCTAGTTCCTCTTGGATCTTCTCCATTTTGTTGCTCCAAAGATGATGCAGCGAGGAAGTCAACATTTTTCGTATGGGATCGCTGATAATCTAGATGACCCAAAGTATATGCACTATAAATATTGGTCAAATCCCTTGAGATAAAGTATGGCTCCATCTTAAAATAACCCAATATACTTACATTTTGCTTGCTGTTTGGTCTATTCCTCAATAAAAATTATTTTTAGTAATATAGTAATTTAATGAAACAAAGATCTCCCAGAAATTATCCAAAGTTACTCTAAAAGTCTATACCATCTACACAGTAACGAGAATACAACTAATATTTTTCACCAAAGCACCATTTATATACACCCTGTATATTTCATAGAGGAACCATCTTTATGATTGTACTGATAGCAAGATTATGCTCCTGATGTCTTTATGCTTGAACAAATCACCATGTTTAATCTTATCCTTTTCAGGTTACCAAATGCTCCTGATATGGAGATATATTCTCTTTATGGAGTGGAATTCTTACAGAAAGAGCATATGTTTACAAGTTATCCCCTTCTGCTGAGTGCTACATTCCGTTTCAGATTGATACCTCAGCCAACGGTGGACATCAACAAAACTGCTTGCAGGGTGGTGTTTACTTGGCTGATGGTGACGAGACCAGTACCAGTGTTAAGTGCAGGTTACATGTGTGCAAAGGGATGGCGTGGAAAAACCCGGTTCAATCCCTCTGGCATAAAGACATATGTCAGGGAGTACAACCATGCTCCTCCAGCAAATCTCTTGGAAGGCCGGGGCACACAGAGTGGTGCCCATGTTGATATAATGGGCAACTTTGCTTTGATAGAGGATGTTATCAGAGTAGCAGCAGGAGCCACTGGAGAAGACTTGGGTGGTGATCAAGTGTATTCTGATATATTTAAATGGTCAGAGAAGATCAACCTACGCCTATAAGTTCAGATGATAATTCCCGTAAAGTGAAAAACGCCTAAATTCATATTTTGCTTGGAGCTAAACCTGGAGATAAATTTGAGAAATGCAGGAACACACAATTTGATAACAAATCTTGGAATTTGACATTCAGAAGCTTGTCGGAGGCAGTTGGAACCTTGTGACGCCATTGATGTTGGATTGAATTGGTTTACCCAACTTGTGGGGCAACTCAAATGGGGGAATCAGATTACTTTTGTATTCTTTTGATGCATATATTTGTGGACAGCTTAAATGGTTTTATGACAATGTACAGACTCTTGTTGATTATGAGCAACCAACGTGAAAAGAGTTGATGAGTTCTCTTTAACAGGGATCATGAATTTATTGTTTGCTTTATAAGTATATAAATTTCAGGAAATCATTAAATTTATTGCTTATATGTAAATGGTGGATCGAATTGAGTTCTCCAAGCAGCAGATCCAAAATTGAACATGTGGAAGATGGATAGATGATGATCTATAAATGCGGAACCAAAAAGAATCACAAAATATTTTGCTGACGAAACAATTTACAATATAGCATGGGTCATGAACTCATTGCTTAGCTAGCGAAAATGCTCAACGCAAAACTGACATATTAAATAAATAGCTATTATCTATGACTCCAGGCCGGCATACAATCTCTCCTTTTGGCTTTTAGTTTCTCGATCTCATTAATTTTCTCCAGTATCACTTCATGACTGCTGCCCAACAGCTGCTTCTCCAAAACCGCAATCTGCCTGTCGATGCTTTTGATCTGTCAATAAGATAAAGATCATAAGATAGTGAGCGAATTGATAGATGGGAATGGAGCGACGATCGAGAGAGAATTAACCTTTCGGCTAGGCCAGCGGGCCACTCCATTTCGACGGCAGGCGTGCTTGATTGCCGTGGAACAAAGCTTGAGCCTCTTTGCAGCGTCTGCTATGGGGAGGTGGAAGTAATCTGCCAATTCCTTCAGGCTCATGTTGTGTGCACGTTCTCTCTGCCTCACCACACCCACCCGAGTCAACATACGGTTAAGAGAAGCACTCCTGCACCCCACCAAAGCATGTTTATATCGACGGATTTCTATTACCTGCGCAGCGAGTCCAGTCTTGATCTTTGTCCTGGTCGAAGCAACGATGGGGCCTTGTGCTTCAATAGAAAGAGATGTGTTTTCCGTAGGAACAGTACCTGCTAATATAAGGGAAAAGTTCACACCGAAGCGAAAGCACGTCGGTGCGCATGCATGCACAAGAGCCTCACCTGGGGCTTGCTCCGATGGCTGGAACCATGATTCCATGATACTGTAATCTGGCAGTTCCGTCTTGACGCCACCACACAGGGCGTTGTAATATGGTGTCGCTGTGTCCTGCATGATGACGGAGCCATCAGCATCCAACAACATGATGTACATCTTCAGAAACCCTTCAACCCACGCGCCCGTCTGCGTGCTAAGACTGCAAGAAATGAAACCACCATATCACCGTCGAGGCCATGGAGTGGGTTTGCACGAGGACAACAAAACCAAGTCTTACTTGATGGTAGAAATCCACAGCGCCGTGCTGACCCATCTCGCCCTGATGTTCTATCTCAAAGATCGCATGGGTGAAGAAGCCTGACCTCCATGGACCACAACCTTCACATTCTGAAACCCTACAAGCATCACACACGCGGGATTACAAGAACGTAGCCGCACCTTCCGCCCTCCTTTCCAAGAAGATGAAACGCAGGGTTCCGACATGCGTACCGTTGGAATGAACCAGTTCTCTTTAACACGCAGCAGTTGGTGCAGTCCAACTGGCCCGGCTGGAACTGGA
This sequence comes from Musa beccarii, assembly GCA_024322285.1. Taxonomy (NCBI): domain Eukaryota; kingdom Viridiplantae; phylum Streptophyta; class Magnoliopsida; order Zingiberales; family Musaceae; genus Musa; species Musa beccarii. The sequence continues at coordinate 7,952,070 of CM044397.1, read as the reverse complement.
CGAAGACGGGATCAACGACCTCGGTGTTCCTGGAACTCCCTCTCCGCTGTCGAAATCCTGCACACCCTCGAGAATGGACTCGTAGTTGAGGCCCCACACAGGTGCGTCATCGTACGCTGGTTCCGGAGTTTGGTCCAGCAGCGCAGGGTGGTGGTCCTTGGGGAGCGGCGGCGGCGGCGGCAGCGGGAGAGGTTCCGGGTCGGAGAAGTTGAGATAACGGAGGATGTCATCTCGGCGTCGGATCGATCAGGCTTGTCCATACCACAACCCGGCGTTCCGACGCAACGGTGTACTGTGGTGGCCGGGCCGGAGCGCGAAGGGGTGGACAAGGTGATCGACGTCTGTGTGTGGAGAATGAAGGCGAGTAGGGCTCGGGGTTAAATAAGGCGGGAAACTGACGGTTATGGGATCCTGTAAAGGAAACCAACCAACACGGGGCTGTCGGAGACGGACGCGTCTCCTGAGACGCTCGTTTCGGGTTACTTCCTGCTGATCCGCAGCCTCTCCTCATCTTATCATTCTCCATCGCCACAAGTGCGGTCGTGGTAAGAGCTGATTTGTCATTATACTATGGAATCGTTTAAGCAAAGAGACGTCCTGGTGCTCAGGAGGCCACGCACCCAACGGGAGCGGGCCCATGCCACGCGTCTGATCTTTATTCGGGTATCTAAGAAGGCCCATCAAACCCTCGGGTCCGCATAGAACATCCTCTGTGGATGAGGCCGCATAAACCGTAGTACGAGAGGGTTTGCGCCGTTAGCTCGCCAAAAAGGCGCGCGCGCGCGAAATTAATTTGTATTGTTAGGAAAGTTGTGTTAATTAATGGATCCCTTTCTATCATCTATTCGAAGTCATTAAGTATCTTCCTCGTACTTTTTCTTTTAGATCGGATGATATGTATCCATAGATCACCAACTTGAATGACATAAATAAATCAAATAGTATTCCTCGACTAATATTTTCATCTCTTTCTTCACATCCTCACTCTCAAGATTTGTTAATCGAAGCCAAAGAAATCAACTGATGAGTGTTTACCCACTTCACAATTATTATAATGAAATTTATGGATAGGAGAGTCTTATTATCCTTTTCAAATGGTTGCTTATTAATTTTATCGATTTATATCTCTTGCACTGTGCTACGTCTCATATCTGACTCCATGTTAAAACGTCTTGTACGTGATTCAATATAATAAATAATAATTAAATTAAAATATATTAATTTACTTTTAAATAATAATTAATTTTTAAAAATATTAATTTACTTAATCAAAAGCGATGAACACTAATCGGATGATTGACTTGCATTGTGGACCATAAAAGTTATTATTTGTAGTCTAACCACTCTTAAACATCTTATTTGGAGAAAAATTACTCAAAGATCATAAAACTTAGCATTAAATTGATCTGATTTGGGCTCTCTATTTGTCCAGTTTTAAACAGCATAATCTCAATATAATATTCATATACTGTTTTCTTTAAAGAATGTGCATGAAAACATATTACAAACTTTGTTGTGTATCAAAGAGAACACAATTTAGTTTCTCTCCCAATAATTGGATAAGATGTATTCTGATAGAAGCTGAACTATATACTATATGTATTAAAGTCACTACTCTTATAATCAATCATATGATCAACCTTAGTATGTTGTTGTGTTGTCATGACATATCGGAAGAGATGATATTGAGGATATTGATTCTCAAACCTACGAGGAGTCTATATGAGCATAGACTCCGGGAAATGGCAAGAAGTTTTGAATTCAGAAATAGATTTCATGTACTCCAACAAGGTTTGGAACCTAGTTAATGCACCCGAGGGTAATGTACCCATTGGCTGCAAGTGGATCTTCAAAAAGAAGATTATAGTAGATTGAAAAGTAGAGACCTATAAAGCATGGCTAGTAGCTAAGGAGTATCGTCAAAGGCAAGGTGTTAACTATGACGAAACTTTCTAACCTGTAGTCATGCTAAAATCCATTCGAATTCTATTGGCTATTGCAATACATTATGATTATGAAATCGCGGATGGACGTCCAAAACCACATTCCTCAATGGTAACCTCGAGGAGGAAGTGTATATGATACAGCCTGAGGGATTCGTATCTAGGGATAACCCATATAAGGTGTGTAGGTTGCTTAGGTCTATTTATGGATTGAAGCAAGCTTCCCGAAGTTGAAACATAAGATTTGATGAGGCGATCATATCTTATGACTTCGTTAATAACGAAGATGGGCCTTGTGTATACAAGAAAGTAAGTGGGAGCACTATCACTTTTTTGGTATTATATGTGGATGACATCCTGATCATTGGGAATGATATAGGAATGCTCTCTACAGTAAAGACTTGGTTATCTAGGCACTTCTCCGTGAAGGACTTAAGGGAAGCATCCTGCATATTAGAGATATGGATCTATAGAGATAGATCCAAGAGGATGCTTGGCTTGTCCCAGTCCAAGTACATAGACACCATTGTCAAAAGGTTTGACATGAAAAATTCCAAGAGAGGTCTCATACCAATGAGATATGGAATATCACTTTCTAAGAGTATGTCCCCAAAAGACTCCTAAAGAAAGGGCACACATGGATATGAAATCATATGCATCAGCGATAGGATCTATCATGTATGCTATGCTATGTACCAGGTCTGATATAGCGCATGCTCTGAGTGTCACGAGCAGATATCAGGCAGATCCAAGCTTGGAGCACTGAAAGCAATAAAAAAGTATCCTTAAGTACTGAGAAGAACTAAGGATCTTTTACGTATATGGAGATAGTAGCCTCGGGGTTGAGGGCTACATAGACTCGAGCTTCTAGTCCGATGTCAATGATAGCAAGTCTAATTCAGGGTATGTGTTCACCCTAAATGGAGGAGCAGTATACTGAAAGAGTTCCAAGCAAGACACTACTACTGACTCAACCACAGAGGCGGAATATATTACTGTGGCAGAGGTAGCAAAGGAGGGAGTCTGGATGAAGAAGTTCATCACAGATCTAGGAGTCATCCCGAGCAACGAGGAGCTGATTCCCTTATAGTGCGACAACTACGAGGCGATTACTCAAATAAAGAAATTCGGGTCTAATCAAAAGTGTTCTAGGGATGTTCTAGCTTATTACAGATATCGAGGCTCGAAAAGATGTAGCAATGGAAAGAGTTACATCCGAAGATAACATTGCAGATCCACTAACAAAGCCATTGACTCAGATTGTCTTTGAGTGTCACAGAGGTCTGATGGGGATCAGACATGTTGGTGATTGGCTTTAGGTCAAGTGGGAGATTGCTAGTCATATGTGTCTTACAAGCCAATCACATAAGTGATGGCACTTATGACTTGATATGCATTTTTTTCTCTTTGCTTATTAATAGACATTTTATCACTTTATCTTGCGTGTTGCATATACTGTGATGTCCTTGGATCTCTGCAATGGGAATTGGATCATGATGAGATCACGATAATGAGACCGATTCATCTTTAAACACAGACCCTAAATTATCCTGGTCATAGGTTATTCGAGAAGGATATCGAGATAACCGGATAGACTAGTGTGTTGTATACCCGTTCATATGATGGAGGTAGTTGGTCTCATAGCTACTCGTGTGGGAACACTAAGGGTATAGTGCAAGTGCTCATTGGAGAATGAGTTCACTGATTGATCTGCCTACGGAATGTTGGATGGTTATTGATACCTCACGTCAGACAACGATTCCGTAGTCCTAGTAGTGTATCTGGTCCTTAGATTTGAGATACCAAGGATGTCCTGTATGAGTACTCCACTCTTTGATATCAAACTTATAGGTTTGAAAAGTTTCAGATCTAGTACAGTCGGTCATTGGGAGTGGTAGCTAACCTTACGAGGGTTATTGAGTGTCAATAGAGGATCATTTGCTCTCGGTATCATGAGAAGAATATTACATGTATTCTTACTCGAACAAATCCTTGGCCAAGGTTATTCGGATTGAGAGAGAAAGGGTTCTCCGGGAGAATCCGACAAGAGCAAGACTCGAGGAGAGACCATATGGGCCTCGACAAAGACCATGCCCTATATAGGTCTCTGAGATATTAGATGGATGAGAGACTATAGATACATGGTAACCGAGGACAGATAGGTCCAAAGGATTGGATTCCCCTGTATCGTCTAGGGGCCGCGGCATAGTGGCCTGGTATGTCCGCAGTCGATGAGTTGGGTGAGTTATTATAGAGATAATAATTCACTATGTCAGAAAGAGTTCTGACAAGTATAACTCACGGCCAGCTCGATATTGAGCCTAGAGGGTCACACATATATGGTATGTGTTACGACGAGTAGAGGTTCGAATATGAGATATCCACTGAACCCCCTATCTTATTAGATATTCATTAAGCCCTTGAATTATTGGATCCTGAGATGAGATCCAATAATTGCTAATAAGAGATTATTAGGTAGAGACCTACTAATCCAAGAGGCTTGGGTAATTGGATGGAGATCCAATACCCAATTGGGCAAAAGATCCATTAGGATTTTCAGGGGGCTTCTATAAATAGAGGGAACCAAAGCTCTATAGGCTTAGGGTTTTTTTTTATAGCCACCTCCTGTTCTCCTCTCCCCAGAGAGGAGCATCGTCACAGTCCTTGTCGTGTGGATACCGCTAGAGAGGAGGACACTTGACCACCTTCATCCTCTCCTATAGATCTACAAGGATTCAGAGATATACGATCTCCCTAGGTATCTTTCTTTTACACATGCAGTTTTGCATATTTGTTTTTGACGCATCGATCTTCACACGACGACAGAAACTTTCTATGGGAAATCTAGGGTGTTTTGTTTTCTGTTCTTCCGCTACACATGAGATGTCGCTCCTCCTTGTGGATTTTCCAACAGCTTGCGTCCGAGAGGCATGGCTTAGGCAGCTTGTGTCCGAGAGGCATAGCTCAGGCAGCTTGCGTCCGAGAGGCATGACTCGAGCAGCTTGCGATCGAGGAGCATGACTCAGGCAGCGTACGACCGAGAGGCAAGGCTCGGGCAGCTTACGACCGAGGTGCATGGCTTGGGTAGCGTGCGACCGAGGAGCATGACTCAGGCAGCTTACGATCGAGAGGCATGACTCGGGCAGCTTATGATCGAGAGGTGAGGCTCGGGCAGCGTGCGACCGAGGAGCATGACTCGGGCAGCTTACGATCGAGAGGCATGACTCGGGCAGCTTATGATCGAGAGATGAGGCTCGGGCAGCGTGCGACCGAGGAGCATGACTCGGGCAATGTGTGACCGAGGAGCATGACTCAGGGAGCTTGCGATCGAGAGGCATGACTCAGGCAGCTTATGACCAAGAGGCGAGGCTCGGGCAACATGCGACTGAGGAGCATGACTCGGACAGCATGCGACCGAGAGGCAATGCTCGGGCAACTTGCGACCGAGAGGCATAACTCGGGCAGCTTGCAACCGAGGTGCATGGCTTGGGCAACGTGAGACCGAGGAGCATGACTCGGGCAGCTTGCGACTGAGAGGCATGACTCAGGCAGCTTGCGACCGAGAGGTGAGGCTCGGGCAGCGTGTGATCGAGGAGCATGGCTCGGGTAGCTTGCGTCCGAGAGGCATGACTCGGGCAAAGCATCGGCCAGAGGCAAGGCTCAGGCAGCTTACGATCGAGAGGCATAACTCGGGCAGCTTGCGACCGAGGTGCATGGCTTGGGCAGCGTGCGACTGAGGAGCATGACTCGGGCAACTTACAACCGAGAGGCATGACTCGGGCAACTTGTGACCGAGAGGCTCGGCTCGGGCAACATGCGACCGAGGAGCATGACTCGGCAAAGCGTCCGACCAGAGAGGCAAGGCTCGGCGACTTGGCGACGAGAGGCATAACTCGGCGAGCTTACGATCGAGGTGCATGGCTTGGGTAGCGTGCGATCGAGGAGCATGATTCGGGCAGCTTACGACCGAGAGGTGAGGCTCGGGCAGCGTGCGATCGTGGAGCATGACTCGGGCAGCGTATGACCGAGGAGCATGACTCGAGCAGCTTGCGACCTAGAGGCAAGGCTCAAGCAGCGTGCGATCGAGGAGCATGACTCGGGTAGTGTGTGACCGAGGAACATGACTCAAGCAGCTTGTGATCGAGAGGAAAGGCTCGGGCAGCGTGCGATCGAGGAGCATGACTCGGGCAGCTTGCGACCAAGAGGCGAGGCTCGGGCAATGTGCGATCGAGGAGCATGACTCAGGCAGCTTGCGACCGAGGAGCATGACTCGGGAAACGTGCGACCGAGAGGTAAGGCTCGGGTAGCTTGCGATCGAGAGGCGTAACTCAGGCAGCTTGCGACCGAGAGGCGAGGCTCGGGCAGCGTGCAACCGAGGAGCATGACTCGGGCAGCGTGTGACCGAGGAGCATGACTCGAGCAACTTACGACCGAGAGGCAAGGCTCGGGCATTGGCTCGATCGAGCAGCATCACTCGGGCCCACGTTTGGTCGAGCGGCGTGGCTCGGGCTTTGTTTGGCTGAGCGACATGGCTCGGGCTTGTTTTGGCCGAGCAGCGTGGCTCGAGAATTGCTTGGCCGAGTAGCTACTCAAACACTGACTGATCCAAGCAACTATTCACTGCACATGGCTGGCAAAGCAACATTGCTCAGATACTAAGGATTGGATTGGGCTAACCTTGCGACATTGGGCCCTCCTTATAGCACCAATCTGTCAGTGTACCTTTACGCCATGGCTGCTGAATTAGCACAGCAAGGTTCGGGTCCGAATGTGCTGAGGTCGCCTTGGTTGATCTCCGAATGGGAAATCAGCATCGGGTCAGGTGAAGCAGATCATCTGCCTGCTCGGGGATGATGCCTCCTTCCGTTGGTCAGCCCATCGTGCGCCTTCCAGTTCCTACATGGAGGTCGAGTCGGGGTTTCCCGACTTGACCCATCCGAAGCTTAAGTTAGCGTTGCGAGAGGGAGATAAGTGTTCGAAAGTGAAGTCCCATCCCCTACCCCCCAGAGTGGTGCTGGTTTAGAATTCTTATACCAAAGGGGGTGCTGACCCTTGATGTGTTATGGAGTACCGTCCCGAGTTTTTGGGTGACGCTGTGGAGGTACCGTCCCGGGCTTTCCAAGACGGCACCCGTACTCGTACGGGCACGTGCTCGGTAGAGCTGTCAAGGCGTCGTCCCGAGCTTTCCGGACGGCATTGTGGAGCCACCGTCCCGGGCTTTCCGGGGCGCGCCCGGATGGCGCTTCGTGCTGCAGACGTGCGCACGCGTGCTCGATAGAGATGTCTAGGCATCGTCCCGAGCTTTCCGGGACGATGCTATGCCGATGTGTCTGTCACCTTGGCCTTCATGCCGACATGACGATAGGGCACCACCGATGGGAGGGTGGTATCGGTATGCGCCCTATCACCTCCAAACCTTAATTGAGTCATATTAGTAAAAACGGTGAGATGTTCAATAACTATGATATGATCAAGAAATAAGATAATCAAGATGTTGATATTGTGACGTAGGTATCAATCATATAATATTAAGATATCAATCATATATCATCATGTTATTATTTTATTTTATATATATAATATGTAGAATATAAAGCACAATGAATAACTAAACATGTGATGGTAGTAGTACACAACGGGATGATCTAAAACTGCTCTTCAAGCGACAACACAACCGTGAGCAAGGAAAAAAAATATATTAAGAAGAAGAAGAAGTAGTAGTAGTACGAGCTGGGCATCCATCTATCAGGTGTACATATCGTGGGCAAGCATGCAGCGTGGGAAGGGCATTAAATATTCGTTACTTGAAGGATAAGCTTCAAAGGGTTCACGTGGGAAGCATTGAATTCCTACCATCAATTCTCTCGTCATGTCTCGCTGCCAACTCGCGTGCACACCGCTCGCTCGCCCATGGTAGCAACGACGCAGAATCCATTTCTAGAGAAGTAATAAAGAGAGAGAGAGAGAGAGAGAGAGAGAGAGAGAGAGAGGTACGTCGACAGTAGTAGGACTGCTCATTCAATGTTTTGATGATCACGAAGTTGGGTCAGTGCATTTTGTTGCAGGAAATGTGGGTGTGGTGGGATCATTAAATGGGATGATGACCGGTTGAGTACGAAGCACCTGATGTACACACAAGCCTCGATTCCAACCCTCGCCACATCAACTCTGCGTAAATCTATCGTTACTAATCGAACCACGAATCAGATTTTAATTTGTCGGGATTAACCTACAACGATAAAATTGAACTAACACATTTTTATTATGTAACCTTTCGATTAATCTTATATAAAAATAAATAAAATTTAAAATAAGTTCATATAATTATCAATTTTAACTTAAATATTTTGATCAATAATTTAAGTCAAACGAATTGGGAAGTGACTCAAGTAATCTCTTTTAACAAATCAAATATTAAATAAACTAAATTAATATATTATTAATCTAGTTGTATATAATAATAAATTAAAAATATATTTATTAATATAAATCTTAAATATAATCTATTTATATATTTATCCAAAAAATGACCTTTCATGAAAATGGCTATTGCAGTTATAAAAAATAATTGTTTGTAAAGTTTAAACTTTTTTTAAGCAGCTTTAGTACAACTTAAATAATTTTCAAAATCAAATGTATGAAGTAAATTAAAATACCAAAAATTAGTTTCAAACACATGAAGTCATGCACCTCTTGAGCCCTTTAACCATGCATAATCTTATATCCATTATGAGATCAAATAACTCATTAATTTGATGGACCTATAATTACTTGACTAAGCTAATGGTGATCGTTCAATCTTATCGTACAATCTAATCCAACTCTTATCTCTCACATTTGATTCATTTGATTAGTTATGGGTATGACGATGGAAATGTGACTATAACAAATTATATTATATTATAAAAATCTTATCTTAATTTTGATCAAAACAGCAATACAATTAGTCAATCTAATCTCTCTCCTCGCTTGATCCATCAATCACAGCCTGATGGGATAGCTTTATTGATACGAGATTCATAAAATAGAAATAAGTGAGCCAATAAAAATGTAATAATAATACAATTCATGTATCCTTTTATTTATTCCCTATATGATATGCTACATCATGGAAGGTTTTTTTCTTTTCTATCATTGTGATATGCATGATTTTTTTAAAATTGCCAATATTTGACCTTACATTTCCATGTTAAATGATTAGCATGATGCATCTCATAAACTTGGATGCATGTTCACAAAATTCATCCTTTCTTCTTGTATGGTGAAAAAAAATATATTAAAAACTATTTGAGATTTTATAATAATAATTAAAATAATGTTGTACTTAGGGGGAAAAAAAAGATAGCAGTCCTGCATGAGTGTATATATTTCGATATTTAACGAGTGAGATGCTTCTCCAACAAGGATGGAATTAAAATAATAATAATAAAAATATATTATATAATCAATGAGGTAGAGCAAAATGTAATGGCAAATTCTAAAGAACAAAAATATAGTGGTAGTATTGTTGCCTATTGTTCGAGTGTAAGGTATACATTATATCATAAGTAAATAAAAATATTCTTACTGAGATATTTAATTAAATAATATATACTTACGATTAAGAATAAAGATCATAAAGAACTCAGAGACATGAGCTTCGTAGAACGTATTTCGAGAATAGATAAGGCTAATTTAGAAAAAAAAAATAATGTTTTCCTCCAACAATATATACTATTATAAAATAATATATAGTTAGTTTTGTGTTATCAGGATATGCCGACGTGCCTTCGGAGTATTTTAATTAGAGAGGCTATTTAAAGACCATTAAAAGCAAGAAGGAATTACCATGTGTTTATCTTATATTCACCATCAATGTTTTTTTAAATATTTGTTTGTGGAAAGACTGGTGGAAATAAATATGACAGTTTTACTAAGTCACTTTACTTTCAAAAGAACATCTGTTCAAGATTCGTATTTGGTTTTATCGTTTATAATTCGAGAGGAAGTACATTTGATCGTCATCGAGTGAGTGATTCATGAGTTAGCAATTAGTGTCATGTCGTCAGTGGTATGATTATTGGTATATCCTTTAAGTATCGTGTTACCGAATGATTATTGGTTGATAGAAAACCCATTTAATATTTTATGATTATAATTTTATAATTATAATGATTAATGGTTTTGATGACTTCTCATGTTAGAACAATGCTCAACAAACCCGTAAAATCATTATTGTAAATTAATTCTCCACTTAGCATCTATAAAGGTCTTAAGCCCTCCAAATCCTAATCTTTATATAATATTAAAAACTTAAGTTTGTCGGGTATGACATCGACTTAATCTTGTAAATTCCTATCGAGCCCTCATATTCTCCGATACATAATAAATCGTACTCAAATCAAATGCTGACTCCATAACCCGATACGTCAGATATCTAAGTTATGTCTTAATGCACGTACAAATTGAGGTAGAAAATACCTTGCATGAGGGTTAAATGACGTGCAGTGACAGATACTTGATGAAACATGCGGTGACAAAACTCAGTGCAATTTGTCTTCATGGTCTTCGTGGTGACAGCACCTGCGCCAATTTAAATTGCATGACCAAGAGTAAGTGAGTGGGACAAACGTATAATATAGAACTGTAGCAACGTGACGGATCTTGTATGAGCATCTTAACAAACGACAAACCATGATAAGCCCCTCTTACGAGAGATACCATGATAATAATTATATTGGGAAGGTTTATTTAGTCTAAATTATGACTCGATATTGTGAAAATCACCGAAACCTAATACAAGTTCGAGAAAAGATTGATTGGTAATCGGAAAAAATTTGTGCAGTGACTCGTGAAGGTGAGAATTCGATAATTCGAACAACTCAATTATCATGCAAGAGTGTAAGTTGATGATTGATCATGACGAACCTAAGGTGACTAGGAGCGAGAAACGTAGTGTCATTGTGCCCTATACATTTTATCCGGCAAGGAGCAATTATTTCAACGTGATTTAGGTTTCGTATAAGTATTCGATGTTTGCATAGATTTTGACGGTGCAACATAGGATAACAACAATGAAGAGTATGAAGACTTTGTGATCTAGCAAGTGCAATCTCAATGATAGAATCATTCGCAAACTTGAACTTGATGAAGGATGCAGAGAATATTCCAAATTGATTTTAGATTTTTACCTTTTAATATTCCTGTATAGCATAAGCGATTCACATTTTACGCTCCATTTGACGTTTACTTTTTATTTATTTATATGGTTTGATAATAACAACGGGTTGAACTTGATGATACTGAACTTGATGATACTGCTTTTCCTCGCCACTGCGCTCAGTCGTTTACCTACCTCATGATTGGATGTAACTATGGGGTCCACTAAGCTTGCCGGTTCGCAGACAAGGTGGAAATCGTCGTGTACACGTTGACGACGCGTTGGTGCGTTTTCTTGTAGGTATAATATAATAATATAATAATGATGGGACGCAAACATCTCCCTTCTTCTGCTGTTCCAGATGAAACAGCTGATCCGAAGACTCGTCCGAACTGGTGATTACATCATTCCGGACACGACCACGTGCTGAAGCTGTCGTTGACCTACCTCTGTGCGACACGGTTGCGACCCATGAGCCTCAAACGAATCACGAAACATGAATACGTCAGCTCCCATTGGCTATACACCAGTGGGCCCACGTGGCATGCCTTGGGACTGACACTAGTCTCGTGTTTGCTCGCTCGACCCGGACACGGGACGCGCACCGGCAGCCACGTGTCGAAATGTACACTGCTCCTGTCCGTGGGTCGTGGGTCACGGCAAAGCCAAATTCGGGGAATTCCATTAATCGTACCACGGTGGGTCCGCTCTCTCTGGGACCCACAACAGAATGAATGTCTTGATTGGTGAGAATGGAGGGTTATGCGCTTCGCTAGTCACTGAATCCTCACCGTTGATCAGACTTCGTTCCCGGAGACCATAACGGGTTGCTATTTATCAGAAAAAGAAGGCTTTATATTCACCACTTTTTGCGGGCTGTTCCTCCTCCCGCGGCGGCCTCCCCCCTCGCTGCCGCCACCATCCTTCTCCCCCGCGGGATCTCTACGGAAACCTAAGGTTAGAGTTCGCCCGATCCTTCTGCCTTTGGATCGATCAGATGGCGATGCTCCGGCGGAGGAAGGCCCCTCCGGCTCCGCCGCCCCCGCCGCCGTCTGAAGACCACTCCTCCGCCTCCCCCATCACCAGCTCTCCCAAGGCGGAGGTCAATGAGACAGAGAAGGCCAAGGCGTCGGAGAAGGTCAGAAAGGAGCGGAAGGGGCGGTGGTCGTGCCTCGACAGCTGCTGCTGGTTCGTCGGGGTGATCTGCTCCGCGTGGTGGCTGCTACTGTTCTCCTACAACGCGATGCCGGCGTCGTTCCCACAGTACGTGACGGAGGCTATCACAGGCCCGCTGCCCGACCCGCCGGGAGTGAAGCTCCAGAAGGAGGGGCTCAAGGCAAAGCACCCCGTGGTGTTCGTGCCCGGTATCGTCACTGGGGGGCTGGAGCTCTGGGAGGGGCACCAGTGCGCCGACGGACTCTTCCGCAAGCGCCTCTGGGGTGGAACCTTCGGAGAGGTCTACAAGAGGTAGCAAAGACGATCCCTTTTATCTACTTCTATTTATCTGCCTTAGGGTTTTCTTCCTATTTGGATTCCATCCAAAATTTGGATTTTCAAGATTCAAGATTGCTTCGAGAAGTTAGGAAGGAGTAATATTTTGGAGAACTGGAAATTGCCGTACCTGCTTTCGTAGTTGCTTATCTTTCAGAATTTGAGATTTTTGAGTAGATTGCATTAGTAAAAATAAGATATTCCGCATAAATGTAAACTTTGTTGGCTACAGACAATTCATTAGTCCATAATTTTTCTATCTCCTGTCTTGATTTGAAACTACAAAAAATATTGTAGCAAGACATTGTATGGACTCCATAAACACATTCACTTCTTTTCTTTTTCCGATATTCTAAAGGAGCTTTATTAAAATATTTCAAATTGGATTTGTTATGATTTTGTACTATTTGACAAAGTTGAGCAAATTAAAATGTTAAGTCAATAATACTTCAAGCTATGCTTGATTTGTTGGATGCTCTGCTTTAGTTGACCTTCTTGTTCAGATCAAGTTGGATTTTGATGTGATGCTCCAATTTGGACAGTAAAAGGACTTCCTTTTATGAGTTTGGGAAAGGCCTTGCTTCTCTTCTATAGGCTTTTTCTAGGACTCATCGTTGCCTTCTGTTTCCTTGTTTGAATATATGTACAACTAAGAAATATTTACTTGATACTGTTACATTTCTAAATAGGATTTCTTCTGTATTTGTATCTTATGTTTTGCTACTGGAATTTTTAATTATTGGTACTACTATCTGGTAGTTATAAGCGTGCCCTTCAATTATGGTTTTAGCTTTGAGAACCTAATGTGTGTCATTCTAGTTTACTGTATAAATTTTTGAATATTCTTCTTGCGAACAGTGTTCGCACGTAATAATCAAATTTCGTAAAATAATCTTGTATAAGATTGAATTCCTCAACATCTTTGTTGTATGTCCTAGCATTTTGTTTGATCTCCTCCTGCTTTTGCACAATCTTAAAGCCATTGGCTGGCTTCTAAGTTTTCATTAACTGTTAATATGCTCCTTAAAAATTGCTTCAGTTCTGGTTTTATCTATTTCTTGTTGTTAGATATTAATAATGAGCATATTAATGTGCTCTCATGGCTACCTGTAGAGTAAAGTTTACATTATATATATCCTGTCATAAAATGATGGCAATTCTTACTGAAGAAGGGCCTAAAGTTGATGCAGTCTGTAAACTACAACTATTTTTGACATTCATTTAATTGATCACTTCTGTTCCCCTCAAGACAAGCAGCAAAGTTTTCCTTTCTTCAGTAGTATTCCTGTTAGATTCATCATTGTTTTTTTGATATGCAAGTATAATAAACTTTACTGTTTTTTGTTTTTGTTTTTTCCTTTTCTTGTTGCTTCTTGCTCAGCTAAGAGACAGTATGCAGGTTGCCTCAATAAAATTATTGCTATCTCTAATGAGGTTCTTTATCCTTTTAAATATATTTGCTGATAATAAGCGGTCATTTTTTATTTCTTATTCTGTGGTTCCACGGTCTCAGACCCTTATGTTGGGTTGAACATATGTCGCTGGATAATGAAACTGGATTGGACCCCCCAGGAATAAGAGTTAGGCCGGTTACTGGGCTTGTTGCAGCAGATTATTTTGCTCCTGGATACTTTGTATGGGCAGTTTTGATTGCTAATTTGGCTCGCATTGGTTATGAAGAGAAGACAATGTACATGGCTGCATATGATTGGAGAATGTCATTTCAGAACACAGAGGTTCTTACATTTCCTTAAACCATTATATTCATTATTTTGTTAATGTCTGCTTTGTTGATATCTTATGGACTTTTTTTTGCTGTGGATAATTTTGTTTCTTATATCTTATCTACTGCAGTCTCTTGTCCAACCAATTTCAATCTCTTTACCGTATTCTATCTTAAAATTGGTTGTGCAGGTACGTGATAAAACATTGAGCAGAATAAAAAGTAACATAGAACTCATGGTCTCTACGAATGGTGGAAGGAAGGTGGTAGTTATTCCACATTCCATGGGAGTCTTATACTTTTTGCATTTTATGAAGTGGGTCGAGGCACCTGCTCCAATGGGGGGTGGTGGTGGTCCGAACTGGTGTGCAGACCATATAAAAGCAGTTATGAATATTGGAGGGCCATTTTTAGGTGTTCCAAAAGCAGTTGCAGGACTATTTTCAGCTGAAGCAAAAGATGTTGCCGTTGCAAGGTAGTTATTTTAACTACCTGGATATTGGTTATTCAAAATAATTTCCATCAGTTATGGATTTCTTGCTTGTGTCTGACTAGGGAATAATATATATTGTTTCAGAAGATATAAAGGTTGTTCAGATAACCGAGTATTTTGTACATAACTACTGATGCATACTAGTTGTAGTAGCTAGTTCTGTTATGTGCCTACTATTAATGCTACTGTTCTGTATGGTTTCTCTGAATCATTATACTTCTGACAGTATTGTTTCTGACATAAACTATAGTTGGTTATAACCTCTTGGAGAGCAATTTTTTCTGTTACATTTGATCTTTAAATTTGTGAGTGCAATACTCATTTTTGTCAGAGTTAAGAATACCAACTAAAATGTGGTGTCCAGAGTAAGAGTAGGAAGATTTGATTCCAAATCGATCAATTGATGAAAAATGTAAGATTGACAGATCCAAAACACTAGAAGTGTTAGAAAATTCTATATCTAAACATAATAATTACAATGGTTTATGACTCAAATTAAATATGAAAAAGAAATATGGTTGTTTCATTACACTTAAAATTATTGTAAAAATTCGGTGTGCAAACTTTTGTTTGTTTTTCTTAAGTGTAGAAACATATCCTCTTGTACCGGCTGAACTGATGATTCTTGTGTCTGCTTACTCTGTTCTGCCATTTGATTGCTGCTGGGTAATATTTGTACCAACAATGCAATAATGGCTTCTAAATCTCTATGACCATCACTTGTAGCATTCATCTTCCAAATTCCAGCTGTGGTCCAACCAACCTCATGAGGACAATCTTTGCCTCATCTTCTACTACAGCAGTTATAGAAAGCATGAATAATAGTGACAGGAAGAAAGATGTAAGAGGAGAGCACAATACTAGCAGGAGGAAATTGTGGATATGCCATCGTATAGAATACAGGGGTTGATGCTTACGGAGATTAACTTTGGCTATTTGTTTGAGATATCATGTATCAGAATAATTGGTTTATAATTATGCCGCAGGTATGTTTCTGGAAGCTCTCCTCGATGACTTCATTTGTGCCGAAACATTGGAAGGAGAGACCAGAATAAAACATTCCTTCTTAGAGGCCCATTCTCATGGGTTTGTGATTACTTGAAAAACAATTACTTGTAACTTGTACGAAAAGTCCTACATAGCATAACTAGCTAGCTGTAGCTGATCAGAGACGAACTAAACCTGTCAGATCTAGATGCATGGAAAATCATAAAATCATTAATGTGCTGAAGGAAGCTTAATGAGAAAAAGAAACAAAAAGGCTATGACATTTTGGCTTTTAATAGATGATTTGTTTGTTGAACTAGTGGGCATCTACTCTTGCTTTGACTGTACTCAAAAGTATGCCAAGCAAATGATTTGTGACATCTATTTGCCATATCTCAAATTCTTATATCCTTGGTCAACAGCATTTTTAGCTCTTATTTAACCTGCTGCTACAACGTCTTCTGTCATTTTGCATTTCTTGTGGATTAATTGAAAAATGTGTGACTCTATCTTATGACCTTAATCATTTAAATGTAAGTTAATACAGATACCTTAGGCTTCTATTCTTATTGTGATAGAAGATTAATGTATAAAATTTGAGATAGAATATATGTTGTAGGGAAGGCTTGTCCTTCCTTTTAATTTTATGTCCTTTTTCCAACTAACGAATACAATAACTTTATGATTCCTTTATGTTAGGGCTATCGCACCTGGGGTGTTGGATTCTGATTTTTTGGGGCTTCAGACTTTACGTCATGTTATGCGTATGACTCGCACATGGGATTCAACTATGTCCATGATTCCAAAAGGTGGTGATACCATTTGGGGTGGTTTTGATTGGTCACCAGAAGGTGGCTATGAGTGTAGCCCCAAGAAGCATAAGAATAATGATTCGCATGCTTCCAAAGATGATGGGGCTTCCAAGCATAAGAATAATGATTCTCATGCTTCCAAAGATGTTAATGGGGCTTCCAAAGATGTTGATGGGGAGACGGTTAAATCTCAATCACAAAGTGTCAACTATGGTAGAATTGTTTCTTTTGGGAAACATGTTGCAGAGACACCTTCAGCCAAGATACAGCAAATTGATTTTCGGGTAATTATACACTGTAACTGGTTGGTCCTGTTTCCCAAGAAGGCATATGCATTAGCATGTAGGAAGTTCATTATTGTTTCAGATTTAACATATGGCGACATTCAACCTGTTAATTTATATATTTTTCTGGCAGATGTTTATCTTGCTCATTGCAAATTATCATGAAACTTTGCGCACACTGAGAGCTTCATGTTAATCCAAAATATTTGAAGAAACATTGTTCATCTAGTGTTAAATTAGTCAGGTTTAGCATAAGCAAGTCACCACTTGAAATATCTTATAATTGAATAATGACAAGTGCCTCCGTTGCTTGTTGATCACCCACAATACTGATGTTCAAGTTATCTCCTGTTTTTTTGTCAATTCAATATTGATAATACTTGTAGTTATCACTATGATTCTGATTGTTGCAAGTGCAAATGCTTGCAAATAGCAGTTCAGTTACAACTATCTATGTGCCTCAATATATAGTTGCTAATTGTAAGTGCAATATAACACAGTTGTTTGGATAGCTGCAAGTGAAGTGATACGGTGATTCTTTGATTTACCAGTTGAATTTTGGTTTTGGGAGGGAGAGGGAGGAGAAAAATTACCTCTCCGAACTTTCATGAGGTTAATGTTTTTGTTTGTGCGACACTTATTTATCGCACTCATGCACAAAAAAAGTCAATTGTCTCAAATGTTTGCAAGAATGATTATCAGAGTCATGCACAAAAGAAGTCAATCTTCTCAAATGATTGCAAGAATGATTATGACACATGCACAAAAAAAAAAAAAATCTTCTCAAACAATTGCAAGAATGAAGGTCGTGGGCCACTCCACACATGCATAATTTCTCAGAGGGGAGTTCCACACAAACTGTAATAAAAGTTGGGATTTTATTATAAGAAATAAAGCTTATAACATGATACAGTGCTGCAGTGGCCCTAAGAGCATGGAAAGAGGACATTGTCACCCAAACATTGTGCAGGAGCGAAGTGGTCAATGTTTATGAATTTTTGCTCTATTTCCTGGCCATTTGGTTGATACGATGGTGGTTCTTGTCTGTTTACTTTTCGTTTATTGTAAGTTTCGCTTGATTCAGGAATTACTGCATCATAATAGACTTAGTTGTCAAGAATTTGTCTTTGCATGTCATGTTTTAGATATCCATCTCTTTAAATCTGATGAACTGTTTCATGGCTTGCATACATTCGCAAGTTGTCTTTGCTTGTGATCAAGCTAGTTGGATTAATAGAGTTATATTTTGTTAAAACTCATTCTACTTGCTTTAACGATGATGTATTCTTCTGTAAATACAGGGTGCAGTTAAGGGAAACAATGTTGCCCATTCAAATGCTTCGTGTCGGGAAATTTGGACGGAGTACCACGACTTGGGGTGGGCAGGAATCAAAGCAGTCGCTGATTATAAAGCATATACAGCTAGTTCCCTCTTGGATCTTCTCCATTTTGTTGCTCCAAAGATGATGCAGCGAGGAAGTCAACATTTTTCGTATGGGATCGCTGATAATCTAGATGACCCAAAGTATATGCACTATAAATATTGGTCAAATCCCTTGGAGATAAAGTATGGCTCCATCTTAAAATAACCCAATATACTTACATTTTGCTTGCTGTTTGGTCTATTCCTCAATAAAAATTATTTTTAGTAATATAGTAATTTAATGAAACAAAGATCTCCCAGAAATTATCCAAAGTTACTCTAAAAGTCTATACCATCTACACAGTAACGAGAATACAACTAATATTTTTCACCAAAGCACCATTTATATACACCCTGTATATTTCATAGAGGAACCATCTTTATGATTGTACTGATAGCAAGATTATGCTCCTGATGTCTTTATGCTTGAACAAATCACCATGTTTAATCTTATCCTTTTCAGGTTACCAAATGCTCCTGATATGGAGATATATTCTCTTTATGGAGTGGGAATTCTTACAGAAAGAGCATATGTTTACAAGTTATCCCCTTCTGCTGAGTGCTACATTCCGTTTCAGATTGATACCTCAGCCAACGGTGGACATCAACAAAACTGCTTGCAGGGTGGTGTTTACTTGGCTGATGGTGACGAGACCGTACCAGTGTTAAGTGCAGGTTACATGTGTGCAAAGGGATGGCGTGGAAAAACCCGGTTCAATCCCTCTGGCATAAAGACATATGTCAGGGAGTACAACCATGCTCCTCCAGCAAATCTCTTGGAAGGCCGGGGCACACAGAGTGGTGCCCATGTTGATATAATGGGCAACTTTGCTTTGATAGAGGATGTTATCAGAGTAGCAGCAGGAGCCACTGGAGAAGACTTGGGTGGTGATCAAGTGTATTCTGATATATTTAAATGGTCAGAGAAGATCAACCTACGCCTATAAGTTCAGATGATAATTCCCGTAAAGTGAAAAACGCCTCTAAATTCATATTTTGCTTGGAGCTAAACCTGGAGATAAATTTGAGAAATGCAGGAACACACAATTTGATAACAAATCTTGGAATTTGACATTCAGAAGCTTGTCGGAGGCAGTTGGAACCTTGTGACGCCATTGATGTTGGATTGAATTGGTTTACCCAACTTGTGGGGCAACTCAAATGGGGGAATCAGATTACTTTTGTATTCTTTTGATGCATATATTTGTGGACAGCTTAAATGGTTTTATGACAATGTACAGACTCTTGTTGATTATGAGCAACCAACGTGAAAAGAGTTGATGAGTTCTCTTTAACAGGGATCATGAATTTATTGTTTGCTTTATAAGTATATAAATTTCAGGAAATCATTAAATTTATTGCTTATATGTAAATGGTGGATCGAATTGAGTTCTCCAAGCAGCAGATCCAAAATTGAACATGTGGAAGATGGATAGATGATGATCTATAAATGCGGAACCAAAAAGAATCACAAAATATTTTGCTGACGAAACAATTTACAATATAGCATGGGTCATGAACTCATTGCTTAGCTAGCGAAAATGCTCAACGCAAAACTGACATATTAAATAAATAGCTATTATCTATGACTCCAGGCCGGCATACAATCTCTCCTTTTTGGCTTTTAGTTTCTCGATCTCATTAATTTTCTCCAGTATCACTTCATGACTGCTGCCCAACAGCTGCTTCTCCAAAACCGCAATCTGCCTGTCGATGCTTTTGATCTGTCAATAAGATAAAGATCATAAGATAGTGAGCGAATTGATAGATGGGAATGGAGCGACGATCGAGAGAGAATTAACCTTTCGGCTAGGCCAGCGGGCCACTCCATTTCGACGGCAGGCGTGCTTGATTGCCGTGGAACAAAGCTTGAGCCTCTTTGCAGCGTCTGCTATGGGGAGGTGGAAGTAATCTGCCAATTCCTTCAGGCTCATGTTGTGTGCACGTTCTCTCTGCCTCACCACACCCACCCGAGTCAACATACGGTTAAGAGAAGCACTCCTGCACCCCACCAAAGCATGTTTATATCGACGGATTTCTATTACCTGCGCAGCGAGTCCAGTCTTGATCTTTGTCCTGGTCGAAGCAACGATGGGGCCTTGTGCTTCAATAGAAAGAGATGTGTTTTCCGTAGGAACAGTACCTGCTAATATAAGGGAAAAGTTCACACCGAAGCGAAAGCACGTCGGTGCGCATGCATGCACAAGAGCCTCACCTGGGGCTTGCTCCGATGGCTGGAACCATGATTCCATGATACTGTAATCTGGCAGTTCCGTCTTGACGCCACCACACAGGGCGTTGTAATATGGTGTCGCTGTGTCCTGCATGATGACGGAGCCATCAGCATCCAACAACATGATGTACATCTTCAGAAACCCTTCAACCCACGCGCCCGTCTGCGTGCTAAGACTGCAAGAAATGAAACCACCATATCACCGTCGAGGCCATGGAGTGGGTTTGCACGAGGACAACAAAACCAAGTCTTACTTGATGTAGTAGAAATCCACAGCGCCGTGCTGACCCATCTCGCCCTGATGTTCTATCTCAAAGATCGCATGGGTGAAGAAGCCTGGACCTCCATGGACCACAACCTTCACATTCTGAAACCCTACAAGCATCACACACGCGGGATTACAAGAACGTAGCCGCACCTTCCGCCCTCCTTTCCAAGAAGATGAAACGCAGGGTTCCGACATGCGTACCGTTGGAATGAACCAGTTCTCTTAACACGCAGCAGTTGGTGCAGTCCAACTGGCCCGGCTGGAACTGGACGAAGACGGGATCAACGACCTCGGTGTTCCTGGAACTCCCCTCTCCGCTGTCGAAATCCTGCACACCCTCGAGAATGGACTCGTAGTTGAGGCCCCACACAGGTGCGTCATCGTACGCTGGTTCCGGAGTTTGGTCCAGCAGCGCAGGGTGGTGGTCCTTGGGGAGCGGCGGCGGCGGCGGCAGCGGGAGAGGTTCCGGGTCGGAGAAGTTGAGATAACGGAGGATGTCATCCTCGGCGTCGGATCGATCAGGCTTGTCCATACCACAACCCGGCGTTCCGACGCAACGGTGTACTGTGGTGGCCGGGCCGGAGCGCGAAGGGGTGGACAAGGTGATCGACGTCTGTGTGTGGAGAATGAAGGCGAGTAGGGCTCGGGGGTTAAATAAGGCGGGAAAACTGACGGTTATGGGATCCTGTAAAAGGAAACCAACCAACACGGGGCTGTCGGAGACGGACGCGTCTCCTGAGACGCTCGTTTCGGGTTACTTCCTGCTGATCCGCAGCCTCTCCTCATCTTATCATTCTCCATCGCCACAAGTGCGGTCGTGGTAAGAGCTGATTTGTCATTATACTATGGAATCGTTTAAGCAAAGAGACGTCCTGGTGCTCAGGAGGCCACGCACCCAACGGGAGCGGGCCCATGCCACGCGTCTGATCTTTATTCGGGTATCTAAGAAGGCCCATCAAACCCTCGGGTCCGCATAGAACATCCTCTGTGGATGAGGCCGCATAAACCGTAGTACGAGAGGGTTTGCGCCGTTAGCTCGCCAAAAAGGCGCGCGCGCGCGAAATTAATTTGTATTGTTAGGAAAGTTGTGTTAATTAATGGATCCCTTTCTATCATCTATTCGAAGTCATTAAGTATCTTCCTCGTACTTTTTCTTTTAGATCGGATGATATGTATCCATAGATCACCAACTTGAATGACATAAATAAATCAAATAGTATTCCTCGACTAATATTTTCATCTCTTTTCTTCACATCCTCACTCTCAAGATTTGTTAATCGAAGCCAAAGAAATCAACTGATGAGTGTTTACCCACTTCACAATTATTATAATGAAATTTATGGATAGGAGAGTCTTATTATCCTTTTCAAATGGTTGCTTATTAATTTTATCGATTTATATCTCTTGCACTGTGCTACGTCTCATATCTGACTCCATGTTAAAACGTCTTGTACGTGATTCAATATAATAAATAATAATTAAATTAAAAATATATTAATTTACTTTTAAATAATAATTAATTTTTTAAAAAAATATTAATTTACTTAATCAAAAGCGATGAACACTAATCGGATGATTGACTTGCATTGTGGACCATAAAAGTTATTATTTGTAGTCTAACCACTCTTAAACATCTTATTTGGAGAAAAAATTACTCAAAGATCATAAAACTTAGCATTAAATTGATCTGATTTGGGCTCCTCTATTTGTCCAGTTTTAAACAGCATAATCTCAATATAATATTCATATACTGTTTTCTTTAAAGAATGTGCATGAAAACATATTACAAACTTTGTTGTGTATCAAAGAGAACACAATTTAGTTTCTCTCCCAATAATTGGATAAGATGTATTCTGATAGAAGCTGAACTATATACTATATGTATTAAAGTCACTACTCTTATAATCAATCATATGATCAACCTTAGTATGTTGTTGTGTTGTCATAACATATATCATGTGTTAGTAGGATATATGTTTACAATAGTTTGCCATTAAATATGTTATAGGACGCATGGAGCAGTTGACTCTGAACGTAATCGGTCAATAAGTGAATTCCTAGTCTTTTCAATCAAAATACTATATTAGGATAATAAGATTGTCACATTGACTGCATATGAGATCTAATCCAACCTAATAATCATGTTAGTATGACAAGAAAAGCGTTATAATTAGTGACTACATAATGCATGTTCAACTAACGATTTGATAAATCTGTTATGATAAATTTTGATTATTCAACATGTCAAAAATTCAAAATCGGAACTTAACACATTTTAATATTGGAAAATAATTATTTTTTTCTATAAAATTATATCGAGGGCGTACTTGTCAAAAGCATATTTGATGCTAAAGTTAGTAAGTAGGTTTGAAGGGTTTAAAAAAAATAAATATAATACTAGCAAGAAAGAGTGAGAATCATCAACTTGTGTGCCTGAGGTTTTTTATTTTGATTATTTTTAGTAATAAATATGAGTACGTGGGCGTTTGATTCATGCAGTGTTTATATAAAATCATCAAACATTACTATTAGTGTAATTACATATTCTATTCGCATGGTGAGATGTTTACTCAATGTGTGAGATCAACGAGGTATCCAAATTGGTACAATGCTATCGATAACTAGACAAATTATAGTCTAAGCATTAGACTCCTTATCAAAAATACATTACAATGTGTTGAACATAACAAAAAGAAACTAAAAATAATAAATCATACCTTATCTAACTCCTCTAAATATTTATCTGGATCCTAAAATCAACAAATGAAGCTCACACAAGACATCTAACTCAATGATCAGAGCTACTTTACAATGATTCGTGAAGACCAGCTAAGTCAATTAATTAGCACGTAATAGCCTCAACACTCTTCGCTCAATTTCTCTTTCATCTATAGTTTGGGGTATTTTATTCTTTCTAATGGCGTAAATTAATAATAATATAAAAATAAATCTTGACAAAAGCCCTAACTCATTTTCTATGCTTCCCAATGCGCTGCACAATCCGAGAAAACAAAAGCAGAGGATGAAATTAAAAGGAAGGAGTGATGAGTGGAAGTAGTAGTCAAACAAAGGAGATTGATCGGTTATCTAACCAGTGATATAATTTTTGGCTGGATTTATAGTTGGTTTCATTCAAATAATGTGTCATTACAATAATGGTGTCAAAGTTAAGAGTCAAATGAGTGAGATTTAGGATCTCTGTATCGAGAGTTAGCATTTTTATCAATTAAATAGTTAAAAACTTTAATCCATAATAAAATATAAAAAAATGATATTCATTAGCGCATTGTTGCATCATTGAACATCATATAAGTCATTTAATCTATTAAATAACTCGTGTGAACAACATATACATCATTTAATTTAATAAATTACCCAGGCGTAAATATGATATATGACCTAATAGATAGCCCTAACATTTTAGAATTGCAAGTTTTAGTTTTGTCAAATTTGAAATGAGAATCAAACCGGTTCCAATCCAAAATCATTTTTTTTAATTTTTAAATTTTTTTAATTTTTAATTTTTTTATAATGCCCCTCTAATTAGCTGTTTATTTAATTATTGAAAAGAGTATATTTATCATTTGTAAGGCCATTTAGGTTTTTTATAATCAGTTCAGAAGCTATTAATTCCAATTTTCAAATTTCAAGAATCAGATGTAAACCATTACAATCGATTCTATTTCTGATCCAGAATAACTAATAACCAATAATCCATTTCGGTTCAGATTCTAATCCAATATTAGTTAAGTTCAGTATTAAAAATTTATCTAATTTAAAGATACAAAATATATAAAGATAAAAGGTTAAATTCCTAAAAAAAATCATATGTTAAAATTTGTCTTTGAGAGTCCGTTTAAGTGAAAAGATAGTTTTACTATTTATGTCGGACCTATCTGTCACGGACTTAGCTGGTTTTGTCTAAACCGTGCGGCACCATTGCGTGTCAATCCGCAAAGGTTAATCTCCCCGACCTCCCACAATCCCTTAGGACCTGCAAAAGAGAAGACGGGACAGAGAAAGCGCTTCACACGAGATCCACAAGCCACTCTTTCAGCAAACACTTTATAAACAATGTAAATTCCAACCATGGACATCACAAGCTCAGAACAGTTGCACAACAAAGGCATAAATTGGTCCACTACAGACCAAATTCTAATACAAGTATTCACTCGACGCAAACTTTATGTACAAGCCTATAATGACTGTCAAACTCACTCAAATGAGGCATTAGCCTTTGGCAAGCTCTTTACAAGCTTTACAAGCTATAATAAACCAAAAGAGACATGGACATGCATAAGCATTACACCGAACAAGCCTTTTATAATTTGTTCATGACATTCTCCCCGCTTATTCTTTCGACATCCTCGTCGAAGCCTTTGCTAACACTGCAACTTATTTTCTTTGCCAGATCTTTGATATTCTGCTCCTGCTGCGATGCGCCCCTTGGCTCCCGATTGTTCTCCACTTATTGTTGTTGAGTCATTGAATTTTAATCCGCCATGCTGCTTTAACTCGCCAATGACTCTGACACTGGTGTTGGGTTTGCAGAGTTGTGCTGATCTTTGTTGGTTCTTGTGAATTCATCTAATGAAGGGAAAAGACCATCTTTGATATGCGCCGGTCTTCAAATTCTTCTTGTCTCTTGAACTGGATAGATGCTTGTTGGAGCTTTAACGAACATCACCTCGCAACCTTTGAAGTTTTCAGATCCTTCCTCTGTAAAATTTGCCCATCGAATCTTCTTCCACTTAGTTGTCTTGCCCAAGTAGGTTCGCATCATTTCCGCTTTCGATTGACATTCAATTGGAAAATGAAGCGGACAATCTACTTTCAGTAGCACTGATCACCATTGGTGAGGACTTGACAACTGTTATTTTCCATTAGTCACTTCGAAGGGTCTTCAAATCTGTGCAGAGCTCCTTTGCTAGATAACTAAGAGAGTTGAGGTAATCGGTTTCACCCATTCTCTTGAGAAATGAGAAGGCAAAGGTTACTTAACTTCGCCCGCCTCCTCGAGGTTGTACTTCATGCATCGAGCTGGTTACTAGACTTCGCCTACTCTTAGCTCACACTTTCGAAGCACTTGAAGTGTTTGCAATCCTTGCGCTGAGTCAGCTACTATGATTCGTCTTCTCATTATCATTGAACTTTTAGAATGCAAGAAGTTATCACTCCAACTTGAAGTAAGTCTCCGATAGGTTTGGTCGCCTTTGGGATTGTACCGCCTTCTCCATCTTTTCTGTTGTCGATTCCTCTAAGTAGAAAAGGTACAGCACCACGTACTGCTTGCTCCGATCCTTGGTCATGCACTCTTGCATCGACTCGAAGTCATTCACTTACAGCTATCTTGATGAAAAGTCTATTGACACCGATCTTACAAAGTTCTCTGGCTTCTGCCCTTCAGCCTTGTCTTAGCACATGAAGTTTGCCAAAGCATTCTCCTTCTCCATGGCCCATATCACGACCATGCGCTCTCCCTCTATGAGAGCAAGGGATCGATGACTCCCCAAAAGTCTCGCCTCTGCGATACCATGGCATTGCAATACCCATGGCACTACTATCCGTTGTCTCGCATCTGCATCCCTTCTTCATGATCGATATCTCTACCTCTGTGGCATTGCGGCACTCCTCTGAGTCCACCTTCAATCTAACCGATGATTGATCTTGGGTAGCTGAGTCCCTCTAGACTCGTCATTGCTTCCTCGCCCTATTTTGACCACCTGCTTCGACACCTCTGTGTTCTCTGAGCAGTTCCACTTGGTCGTTGGAAAGACAGACTGCAACTCCCATGTATGGCCATCGCCATTCATGTTGCAGGGCTTGCACTTCTTCTGTTCTCCTTAGCTTTATTGGTCGCAACGTTCGCTTACTCTGCTTTGTCATCTGACTTGCCGGGCTCCCTTAAGCAAATGTGAGCTCTGAAGCAGTCCAACTCTTCAGCAACTTCGATCATACCTCTGCATGATCTAGTCCCCCTCATGGGACTCACTGGTACTTTCATCTGAACTTCTTCCTCAATAGTGCACAGCTCCCATAAGTTGATGCCTAAGGCTTTCATTCAATGCAGCATTCGATGCACGCACAGAAGATCCGCCCCTACGGTACCATGGCATTTACTGTTTGAATCCATAGCTTTTCTTGCTGTCGTGTTGTTCACCGAAGTGGAGCTCCTAATTGTGCTCCGGATCATACTTCCATATGACCATGTCCCTCACAGGATATTCAATGTGTGTGTCGCCTTGCCACGAACCATTCCACCACGATCCGCTGC